>VWZS01000175.1:482094-499141 GCA_013397075.1 Rhabdornis inornatus
AAGGGGGGCGGCGAGGAGGGGGCGAGCGGCGGCGGCGGCGGCGGGGCAGCCGGGCAGAGCAAGCCCAAGAGCAGCCTGGTGAAGCCGCCCTACTCGTACATCGCCCTCATCACCATGGCCATCCTGCAGAGCCCGCAGAAGAAGCTGACGCTCAGCGGCATCTGCGAGTTCATCAGCAACCGCTTCCCCTACTACCGGGAGAAGTTCCCCGCCTGGCAGAACAGCATCCGCCACAACCTCTCCCTCAACGACTGCTTCGTCAAAATCCCCCGGGAGCCCGGCAACCCGGGCAAGGGCAACTACTGGACGCTGGACCCGCAGTCCGAGGACATGTTCGACAACGGCAGCTTCCTCCGCCGCAGGAAGCGCTTCAAGCGGCACCAGCAGGAGCACCTGCGGGACCAGACGGCGCTGATGATGCAGGGCTTCGGCGCCTACGGCCTGGCCGGACCCTACGGCCGCCCCTACGGGCTGCACCCCGGCGCCTACACGCACCCCGCGGCGGCCGCGGCCGCGCTGCAGTACCCGTACATCCCCCCGGTGGGGCCCATGCTGCCGCCCGCCGTGCCGCTGCTGCCGTCCAGCGAGCTCAGCCGCAAAGCCTTCAACTCCCAGCTCAGCCCCAGCCTGCAGCTGCAGCTCAACAGCCTGGGCGCCGCCGGCTCCATCGTCAAGTCGGAGCCCAGCAGCCGCCCGTCCTTCAGCATCGAGAACATCATCGGCGTCCCTGCCGCCAGCTCGGCCGCCAGCGCACAGACTTTCCTGCGGCCGCCGGTCACCGTGCAATCGGCCCTCATGGCCCACCAGCCGCTGGCGCTGGCCAGGACCACCGCGGCCATCGCCCCCATCCTCAGCGTGCCTACCAATATCATCGCGGGGCAGTTCCTGCAGCCCGCAGCCCCCGCCGCCGCCGTGCAGGCCAAGTGGCCGGCGCAGTAGCCCCGGGAGGTCGCCCCGGGCAGCGTCCCGGGAAGCTCCGGCCGCCCCCTCGGGGCTCCGCGGCCGCCCGGGCTCGGAGCAGCAGCGGGCACCGGCCGCCGCCACCGCCGCTTGTACATATTTGTATCAAAAATCACTGACGTTGCTTTCGGGGTTTTTATTTTTCTAAAGAGGCGAAAATGACGGTCGTGATTAGGAGCTGCGAACTTTCACTTTTTTTGAAGGTTCCGGCGCTCCGAGCGGTTTTATCTGAAATAAACGAACAAACGAGGGAAAAAAATTGTATAAAAAAGAAATAAGCGGGGGAAATTTTAAATATTAAACGAACGAGCAGGAAAAAAAAAAGAGAATTTTGGAGAGAGAAAAAAAAAAGGAGGAAAAACGCTGTCATTCTATTATAGAAGTCTGTTTATATATGAATGAATATATGTATTCTAAATGTTATCCCTTCGTGTTGTACACAACTTTGTAAATAAATTTTTAAAATGCTCTGCCCGTCTCTGTGTGAGCGGTGTCTTTGTGACCACCACCCGCAGGACGGGCTGCGCGGCCGCGGAGGCTGGAGAAGGGCTCGGGGCGCGGCCGCGGAGCGCCGGTTCTCCGGTAGCGCGGAGCTTTGGGCTCGGGATGCGCTCGGCCCCGCTCGTTCGCGGAGCGGCCGCCGCGGCGGGGCCGGCATCACCCCGATTCCTTCCAAATCCAACCTTCCCCGGTAGATCCGAGACTCCCGCGAGCGCGCCGTGATGTTTCCCTAAATATATTAATTTTTCTCGGCCTGACTTCGACACTACATCCCGGCGCTGCGGCATTCCCGGCCGGAATAGGTACGCTTTGGGTCTGCGGTCGGGGCTAATTATAACAGAAATTATTTTAAATAAAACACGTTGGGTCGATTTAATCCATGTTTACTATTTATTTTAGAGGTGAAAAAAATATATGTACATATTCAGGCCGTGGCCGTGCGGTATCCAAGTGCGGATCTTTCATTTAGATCAGGGAAATAATCAGGTTTAGAGCAGCGGTTCTTCTCGCGGGAAGGGATCGGCCTTTCCCAGTTAATTCCCAATAACTCAGCTTTAACGGCAGCTGCCAAAATTTAAAATAATATACATATATATATATATATATATGTATGTATTTTCGCGGCTAAAATAGACAGTCAAAATGAAAAAAAAAATTAATATGTAGCGTTATAATATTTAAAGAGGCGCGTCGGGGAGTTGAGCCTGGTGAGATCTCGGTGTCTCCTGTGCACTGACAGTGTTCGGTGCTTTATTATCTCCCTCTTACAAACTTAAATTTTTGTCACCTTGAAAAACCGTCGTGGATTTTTGCTCAAATAATTCGTTGTCTTTGTTAGGAAAATCGGCGGCGTAAAATGCAGGCGGGATGCGGGATGCGGCAGGCTCGGCTGCGGGAGGAGCTGAACCAGGCGCTTATTTCCCCTCCGACAACCCTCTGGCAGCCGCGGATTTAAAATAAATATATAAATAAAAGTGTCCTTGCTTTCCTGGTAAGCAGTAAATATTATTTCTTCCTAAGTAAATATTTATACCTCCGCATACATAGACTAAAATAAACCCGAGCAGCCCCGGTGATGAGATCGTTTGAACTTTATAAATAAGGACTCGCTAATCATCTGCCGGGGACAGGGAGAACCTGGAGGGAGCGGGGACACGCGGGGCCCTCCACGGGCACCCACGGAAGCCCGCGGGGCGGAATGTGGCGGTGCGTGGCGGTGTCGGAGGAACGAGTTGTTTCACAGTTGTGTCTGGCTAATCGGTTTTACACAAACAGCAAATGGTGGGTGATTCGTGCGATCGAGGGGGTTGCTATATTTAGCCGATCCCCTGGGAAAAAAGAAAGGAGCCTCTGCCCGGAGTCGCTGCGAGGCTCAAGAAGCTGCTGATCCAGGGCTTCCAGAGGACACCGGATAACAGGGGCTCATTCCATTCCCCAGCCTTTGTTACTTATAAAATTACTCGCTCATATTTCCCCACATAGCAGCAATGCCTCGGCTCGGCATCTGCGCGCCGGCGGCGGCGGCACCGGCAACTTTCCTGCCCGCTGCCTCCCTCCGGCAACCGCTTCTCCCTCCGTAACCTCCGGCCTCTCTTTCTCTCCCCCGCTTTCCCCTCCATCGCCGAGGACAGCGGCCCGCAGGAGAAGCCTTTCCCTTGGAAGGGGCGGGGGCCGGGCAGCGCCGGGAAGGCGCGGGGGTCAGGAAGAACCGCGGGATGAGCCCCCCATCCTGCGGCCAGCTCCCCGCGGGAGCCGCCGGCTGCGGGGTTCTGCGGGGCCGTGAGCGGCAGCGGGGCCGTGCGGGCAGGTGGGGGCTCCCGGTGGCCGCGGGGCTGCAGTGGCGCACCGGGGCCTGCGGGGGGCGCGGCAGCTCCCGCTGCACCCGTAGGGAACGGGCGCGCCCCCCTGGGGCAGGGAGCACCCCCGGGACCGGGAGCATCCCAGCAGCACCCGGATCCGGGAGCACTCTCGGAGCAACCGCGGGGACCGGGATCACCCTCACGGCCCGCGGGGTCGGGAGCACCTCCGGGGCCGGGAACACCCTCGGAGCCGGGAGCAGCCCCGGAGCTGGCAGTCCCCCGGGAATTCGGGAGCAATTCGGGGAATCGGGAGCACCCCCGGAGCCCGCAGCCCCCCGGGACGACACCCACCCAGGAGCGCTCTTGCAGCGGGCGGCACGACGGGGCGTTCGGGCGGGTCCCGCAAAGCTACCGGCGGGAATCGGGGGGTCCAGCGGGTGTCAAATTCGGCCCCCAAATAGGGGAGAGTTTGCAGCCCGGCCGGGGACAGACGAGAGCTGCACATCCCGGCGAAGTTCCCTCAGCCACGAGCCACAGCCAGACAACAGAAACTCTTTCCCTTGTTCTTTCCCTCGTTTTCCCTTCTACAAACTTGTCCGCCGCATATGGCAAAACTTGACACGGCCGGTGACANGGCCTGACTTCGACACTACATCCCGGCGCTGCGGCATTCCCGGCCGGAATAGGTACGCTTTGGGTCTGCGGTCGGGGCTAATTATAACAGAAATTATTTTAAATAAAACACGTTGGGTCGATTTAATCCATGTTTACTATTTATTTTAGAGGTGAAAAAAATATATGTACATATTCAGGCCGTGGCCGTGCGGTGTCCAAGTGCGGATCTTTCATTTAGATCAGGGAAATAATCAGGTTTAGAGCAGCGGTTCTTCTCGCGGGAAGGGATCGGCCTTTCCCAGTTAATTCCCAATAACTCAGCTTTAACGGCAGCTGCCAAAATTTAAAATAATATACATATATATATATATATATATGTATGTATTTTCGCGGCTAAAATAGACAGTCAAAATGAAAAAAAAAATTAATATGTAGCGTTATAATATTTAAAGAGGCGCGTCGGGGAGTTGAGCCTGGTGAGATCTCGGTGTCTCCTGTGCACTGACAGTGTTCGGTGCTTTATTATCTCCCTCTTACAAACTTAAATTTTTGTCACCTTGAAAAACCGTCGTGGATTTTTGCTCAAATAATTCGTTGTCTTTGTTAGGAAAATCGGCGGCGTAAAATGCAGGCGGGATGCGGGATGCGGCAGGCTCGGCTGCGGGAGGAGCTGAACCAGGCGCTTATTTCCCCTCCGACAACCCTCTGGCAGCCGCGGATTTAAAATAAATATATAAATAAAAGTGTCCTTGCTTTCCTGGTAAGCAGTAAATATTATTTCTTCCTAAGTAAATATTTATACCTCCGCATACATAGACTAAAATAAACCCGAGCAGCCCCGGTGATGAGATCGTTTGAACTTTATAAATAAGGACTCGCTAATCATCTGCCGGGGACAGGGAGAACCTGGAGGGAGCGGGGACACGCGGGGCCCTCCACGGGCACCCACGGAAGCCCGCGGGGCGGAATGTGGCGGTGCGTGGCGGTGTCGGAGGAACGAGTTGTTTCACAGTTGTGTCTGGCTAATCGGTTTTACACAAACAGCAAATGGTGGGTGATTCGTGCGATCGAGGGGGTTGCTATATTTAGCCGATCCCCTGGGAAAAAAGAAAGGAGCCTCTGCCCGGAGTCGCTGCGAGGCTCAAGAAGCTGCTGATCCAGGGCTTCCAGAGGACACCGGATAACAGGGGCTCATTCCATTCCCCAGCCTTTGTTACTTATAAAATTACTCGCTCATATTTCCCCACATAGCAGCAATGCCTCGGCTCGGCATCTGCGCGCCGGCGGCGGCGGCACCGGCAACTTTCCTGCCCGCTGCCTCCCTCCGGCAACCGCTTCTCCCTCCGTAACCTCCGGCCTCTCTTTCTCTCCCCCGCTTTCCCCTCCATCGCCGAGGACAGCGGCCCGCAGGAGAAGCCTTTCCCTTGGAAGGGGCGGGGGCCGGGCAGCGCCGGGAAGGCGCGGGGGTCAGGAAGAACCGCGGGATGAGCCCCCCATCCTGCGGCCAGCTCCCCGCGGGAGCCGCCGGCTGCGGGGTTCTGCGGGGCCGTGAGCGGCAGCGGGGCCGTGCGGGCAGGTGGGGGCTCCCGGTGGCCGCGGGGCTGCAGTGGCGCACCGGGGCCTGCGGGGGGCGCGGCAGCTCCCGCTGCACCCGTAGGGAACGGGCGCGCCCCCCTGGGGCAGGGAGCACCCCCGGGACCGGGAGCATCCCAGCAGCACCCGGATCCGGGAGCACTCTCGGAGCAACCGCGGGGACCGGGATCACCCTCACGGCCCGCGGGGTCGGGAGCACCTCCGGGGCCGGGAACACCCTCGGAGCCGGGAGCAGCCCCGGAGCTGGCAGTCCCCCGGGAATTCGGGAGCAATTCGGGGAATCGGGAGCACCCCCGGAGCCCGCAGCCCCCCGGGACGACACCCACCCAGGAGCGCTCTTGCAGCGGGCGGCACGACGGGGCGTTCGGGCGGGTCCCGCAAAGCTACCGGCGGGAATCGGGGGGTCCAGCGGGTGTCAAATTCGGCCCCCAAATAGGGGAGAGTTTGCAGCCCGGCCGGGGACAGACGAGAGCTGCACATCCCGGCGAAGTTCCCTCAGCCACGAGCCACAGCCAGACAACAGAAACTCTTTCCCTTGTTCTTTCCCTCGTTTTCCCTTCTACAAACTTGTCCGCCGCATATGGCAAAACTTGACACGGCCGGTGACAGGTGCCCATTAGTATAAGTCGTGTCACGTCAGTCCCCGGGGTGTGTTGGAAGTAACTGGATCCGAAACACCGGGAAAATGACCCTCCCGCAGCCCCGAGAGTTTACCCAGAACCAGCACCCCCTGCACCCTCTCTGATCCCGCTCCTTATTTATTCCAATTACGGCCCCGCCGCTCCCTCCGCCGGGGGAAGGAATTTATAATAGGATCTGGCGATAGGATCTGGCCCTAATCCTCTAAACCATCAGGCTGGTTGAAAAAGGGACAAGATGGGGCTCATCGGAGCCAATTCCTCGGCTGATGCGGGGCTCCCGGGGAACCCTCTCGTTTTAGTTGCGCGGCTGCGGGAGTTGCGCCCCCTTTTCCCCCCTCTCCGCGCTACCGGCTCCTATTTATAGCATCACCGGTCTCTCCCGGGCACAGAGCGGGGCTGAAAGTTTCGGGCTAATGGGTGTTGAAAGGCTGCGGCCAGCGTTGGAAAAGGCAGGAAAAGACCTTTTGCGGTTATTTATAAACGCGTATTTACCGCGCGCGTGTTTTTATCTCAGTAAGCAGCCCCAGCGCTCGGGGTATCCCCACCGCCTGCTCCCAGCAGTGTCCCCAGAGTGGGGTTACCGATCGGAGACCCCGCTCAGGGCTGCGGGAGGGCAGAACCGAGACCGGGTTTAGCGGAGGGGACAGCGCCGGGAGCGCTCCGAGGGGGCCGGGGAGCGATGTCCAGCCGAGACCTTTCCTTCTTGGTGGCCGTAGGAAATCATCCACCGGCGACATCAGTCCCCTTCGGGACACGGGCAGTGCTTGAGGACGGCTCCGGCTTCCTCGGGGGTTCGGAGCTCGCATCAGCGCCGTCTGATTTAACCCGGACCGCCCGAGCCGGCCCGGGGTCCGTGTCCTGGGCCGGACACAAAGGAAGGAGAGTAAACATCTCGCTTTGGGATGAGCCAATCCCCATTTTCGCGGAGCCCTCGGGGGTCTGCCACTCCGGGAGAGAGCCAGCAAGGATTGCTTTAGGGGAAGTGGGGACTTTCCCTCACCCAAGCGGGTGCGGGTCAGGGGGCAGTTCCCGGGGGATGGGGGAATTCGATGGGATTTTGCCTCTCGGGGCACCTCGGGCAGTTTTGTGGTCTCTCCCTCATGTCCGAGGTGCGCTCGGGGCCTGTCCCCACCTGCTCCGGGGAAGCGGAAAAACATCTTGGCCATTCCCAGGGGCATTTTATTGGTGTTAAAAGGCAGCGACTGAGGAATCAGAGCGAACTCCCCGCGCAAGTTACGCTGCCCTTCCCCGCGGCTGCGGACAGTGCGGGCAGCTCAGGCATCCCCCGGGGCGGCGACTGATGCGCTTCAACCTCCGCCCGCAGCCCGGAGCATCCGTGCCATCCATCCCCAGAGCCTCCCTCGCCACCGCCGCGCCTCCTCCCCGAGCCGGGCATCGCCGCAACTGGGCAAACACTCGCCATACAGTTTTGTTGAGAGGCAACACTTCAATTCCGGGGGCTTTTATTGAATTACGTGTTACCAGCCCTAAAACATCAAGCGTTATGTACTTCAAAGATACAGAGCATACGTATTACATCCACAGGAAGTATTTTAGTCAGTGAATGTTCAATGTAGCAGGTAGAGATGAACTTAGCACGTCTTCCAGACTGAACTGGGAACAGACTCTTCAGCCATAAAATGCACTTAACAGTCTATTTAATAGTGGCGAGGTCCTTGAAAATGCAATATCCATGCTAATCTTGCCTTTTTCTAAATCAGAAATGAAAAATAGGTCAGGAAGGTAGAACCTTCCCCTTCCATTTAAAATGTGACATTTAATCTATTTAAATAACTAAGTAAACTTTATTAATCCGGGATTTGGTAAGCAAGCTGAGGAAGCAGGAACCGCACGACTTTATTAAGACGGCAAAATGTGAGAGAGAGCGTCCTTGAACTTCAGGTGCGATAAAATCCCGGTTTTCTTGAGGTTCAGCTAAACGGGAAAAGCCGGGACACACGAAAACTGCCCAACCTCTCCTCTCCAGGAAAGGATGGAAGGTCCCGCTCTGCTTTACCGAGGACTCGGAGCATCCCCCTGGCTGGGATCCCCGGGTCGGAGAAGGGAAACTCCGTGTCCTTCAGCGCCCAGAGAATCGCAGGGATTCAAGAGAAAACCCCAAACCCTTAATAATTAGGAATTACTTTATTAAGTGCTACTATTTCATGAGGAAAAATAAAAATAAATCCATCTCCCTGTGGGCTTTGGTAGTGGTTTCTGATACGTTTACTCCCGGTTTTGCTCGGCAAAGGAGGATGCGAAAGAGCCGAGGGCTCAGCGCGGGGCTCGCAGCGCCCGGCTCTTTGCCCGCTAAATCCCGGGCGATATCCTGGGCTCGGGATAATCTGGGAATCTGCACATCGGGAATCTGCAATTTCAAACGCCTCCAGAGTTTTTTCCCCCGCTCGCTCCGGCACCACGGCTCCGCTCAGCAACGAAATCCTGGATGAGCTGGAACTTTTTATGGCCGCAGGCTCTAACCCCCTCCCCCGCCCTAGAAAAGACTTTCTCATTATCCTGGCCGCATTTCACTCCAAATTTATGGAATACCCGCCAGATTTTTGCCTTGCCACCGCTCGGCTGCCATCAAGCCATAGAGCCGGGGTGCAGGAGAGGAGGCAGCGAGGCTCCGAAGCCTCCCGAGAACGCCAAGGGTTAAGAAAAGCCGTTTATCTGCTCATTATCGGCTTCCCTTTACTCCCGAGCACCAAGCCCCGCTCGCCTCCTACCCCGCGGTATCAATGTGTCCTGAATGCCTTTTCCAGTCATTGATCTGGTCAAAGTCACCGCAGAAACACAAGTGACAGAGACTCAATTCCAGGCGACGCGCCCGATGCGAGTATTTAGAAAGCATTCAATAAAAAAGCTTTCCCGGGGAGTGAATGATTTCACCTTGCAACAAAGAGCGCTCGGCTAATTGAAATAATGCACTTGAATGTGCGGCCGTGGGCTCCTGCTCGCCCATCCCAGCTCCAGCACAGAATTAGCAATAATCTCCAAGGAAAAATCCAAAAACTCAATTTTTTTTTAAAAGTTTTTTAATTTTCTTTTATTTTTAGTAAGAGCCCACAGGCGACGCGCAGGGACTCGGGGGTGGCTGAGTTATTAGCGCTCCCCGGCCTCGCTGTTTGGGGAATTCCGGGCATGGAAAATCCTGGAGGGGAGAGTAGAGAGGTACTGAAATAGGAATCTGTGCCCTGGTGATTCTCCCCCGGGTTTAGGCTGGGGATTCACTTTGCATCGCGTGTTTCAGTGCCATAAAGCAGCTCCAGCCGCTGTGGGTTCAGCAGGTGTAACTAGAAGTTAGTTTGTAATTGATGAATTTTACAGACTTGTCATTTCCAGACATCCTGTCAAAATCCTGAAATAGACGCATTTTACTTATCAGGCATCTAAATTATTGTGTATATCAGATTAGGCAAAATATGTAAAATTTGATGGTCATAATCTGCCCTTTCCTACAGGATTATGGCTCCAAACACCTTGGCAAGCCAGCAGATTGCCACAGGTGTGATTTTTGACTTTATCTGCTTAAGACAGCTTTCAGTCTCTTCACACCATCCCACATGAGGCAACACCAGAAGCGGCTGAAATTGTGGCAGGTGTAAGAGGGACCAGGATATCCAAAGAATTTTCACTCAAAAATTGTTGGGATAGTGGAAATCAGCATCCTGCATCAGAAAAACATCAAGAAAGAAAAGCCATCTCTGGTGTTACGCAGTATTATATTTGTGCTTATATTTTTTTAAAATAATCTACACATCTGAAAAAAAATTAAATCACTTTGTTTTCCAGTAATCTCTGTTTACTTTAATGTTTCTATTGCAAGTGATCAGACCTATTGTAAGTGATCAGACATTTCTTGACCACATTTGCTTTTTGTAACAGCTGTGTTGAAATCCATCACAACTTTCAGCCCTGGGATTCCAGTCCAAGGAGAGCACTGCTGCCAGCTCACCTGGCAGGTGTGCCCATGAAACCTTCAGTATGTGGTGTTAGTTTTAAGAACAATCAGTTTTCTATTCAGTTTCATGTCCTGACCTCAGTCAGACACATAACCGTAAGAAAAGACCAGGTTGGATGGGATTTGGACTCTGGGATAGTGGAAGGTGTCTCTGCCCATGGCAGGGGGTGGAATGAGATGATCTTGGAAGTCTCTTTCAATCCAGACCATCCTGTGATTCTCTGATTTTTGTGATGCTCTGTACTTTGTCAAGACCTTCAAGAGAATGAAAAGGGGTAAGAGTGAAAGGTTTAAAAGTGAGGCCTATGGTGCATCAAAGAGAGATTCTGGACTCTTCTGCGCTGGATACTGAACCACACAACCCTGTGCCCTGTGCTCAGGGATGGCCCTGCCTGAGTAGGGAGGTGCCACCAAATGACCCCACTGTAGTTCCTTCCATCCTGACCCAGCCTGACATTCTGTGCTAGGAGCTTTATGTACCAATTGGTTTCCAGATATCGTCTCCAAGTCATAAAGGCTGAGGAGCTGCTCCCCAGCTAGCTGGCATGGTAGAAAAACATGAATCCCAGAATGGTTTAGGTTGGAAGGGACCTTAAAGCCCATCCAGTGCCATGGCAGGAACACCTTCCACTATCCCAGGGTGCTCCAAGTCCCGTATAACCCGGCCTTGGAGACTTTTAGGGATCCAGGGGCAGCCACAGCTTCTCTGGGGACCCTGTGCCAGGGCCTGCCCACCCTCACAGCCTCCTTCCCAATATCCCATCTCTCCGTGCAGTAGCAACCATTCCGCCTCCCCCTGTCACTCGTCCCCAGTCCCTCCCCAGCTCTCCCGGAGTCCCGTTAGGCCCTGGACAGGGCTCTGAGGTCCCCTTGAAGCGCTCTCTCCTCCCGGAGCCGCCCTCAGCCCCCAAACCCCGGCGCCGTCCATGGCGGAGCCTCCGTGAGGCGCTCCCGCCACCCGCCCCGCGCACGCGCACGCGCACGCGCACAGCCCGCCCGGAAGGCGCCGCGCAGGCGGAAGCGCGCGCGCCGGCCCGAGCCCGGTAAGAGCCGCGGGCGGGACGGGCTGAGGGAGCCGGGGGGGCCGAGCTGGGCTGGGGGCGGCTCGGGGAGGTGAGGGGGCTCTGCGGGGATGAGGGTGATCAGGGGGCCGGAGGGGCTCAGGGAGGTGAGGGGGCTGTGTGGGGATGGGAGGCTCGGGAAGGTGAGGGAGCTGTGCAGGGACGAGCGTGAGGGCGGTCAGGGGGCTGGAGGAGCTTAGGGAGGTGGGGGAGTGTNGGAGCTGTGCAGGGACGAGCGTGGGGGCGGTCGGGGGGCTGGAGGAGCTTAGGGAGGTGGGGGAGTGTGTGGGAGTGAGAATGAGGGCAGTCAGGGGCTGTGGGGGCTGTGGGGTGAGCTGGCTTAGGGGGCTGAGGGAGAACGGGCTGAGAAGGCTGAAGGGGCTGAGAGGCTGAAGGAGAACAGGGTGAGGGGGCTGGAAGGCTGAGAAGGGTGAGGAGGACGGGCCGAGGGGGCTGAGAGAGAACGGGCTGAGAGGCTGAGGGAGAAAGGGCTGAGGGGCTGAAAAGGATGAGGGAAAGTGGGCTGAGAGAGAACGGGCCGAGGGGGCTGAGAAGGGTGAGGAGAGCGGGTCGAGGGGCAGCAGGGCCCGCTGGTGGCCACGGGCAGCTCGGGTGGGCTCGCAGCCCGGCCCCGGTGCGAGAGCCGCCGTGCCAGCCCGCGCTGGAGGCTCTGAGGAGGCCGGGGCAGAGCGAGGGGTGAGGGTGGGGAGTGATGTGAGGAATAAAGGCGTCTCCGATAAGCATTAGGGGAAACAGAAGGGTTGTGGACAGGTATTGCTGCAACAGATAAAGTTCTTCATCCAGCGCTTGCGTTTTTCGGCTTCTGGAATGTGTGCTGGCACCTCTTTTAAAACAAGTTTTGTTCAGGGCCGTGCATCTGTGGCTGAGTTCTGTTAGCTTCCTTGGGCCAGCAGTGAGTGGTTTGTACTTGTGTTATTTTTCTGAACCGTCACTGTAGGCAGTGTGGAAGGATAGTGTTTTGTTTTTTGGTTTTTTTTTAGCTGTGATTTTTACCTCACACTTACAGATGGGATCTTGAGAGACCCTCAGGTGTTGCAGAGGAAGGTGAAAAGTTTGGGATTGGCCGAACTGGTTTTATCATCCCTAAAAACTATTCCTTNGTAAGAGCCGCGGGCGGGACGGGCTGAGGGAGCCGGGGGGGCCGAGCTGGGCTGGGGGCGGCTCGGGGAGGTGAGGGGGCTCTGCGGGGATGAGGGTGATCAGGGGGCCGGAGGGGCTCAGGGAGGTGAGGGGGCTGTGTGGGGATGGGAGGCTCGGGAAGGTGAGGGAGCTGTGCAGGGACGAGCGTGAGGGCGGTCAGGGGGCTGGAGGAGCTTAGGGAGGTGGGGGAGTGTNCGGTGCGAGAGCCGCCGTGCCAGCCCGCGCTGGAGGCTCTGAGGAGGCCGGGGCAGAGCGAGGTGTGAGGGTGGGGAGTGATGTGAGGAATAAAGGCGCCTCCGATAGGGATTAGGGGAAACAGAAGGGTTGTGGTATTGCTGCAACAGATAAAGTTCTTCATTCAGCGCGTGCGTTTTTCCGCTTCTGGAATGTGTGCTGGCACCTCTTTTAAAACAAATTTTGTTCAGGGCCGTGCATCTGTGGCTGAGTTCTGTTAGCTTCCTTGGGCCAGCAGTGAGTGGTTTGTACTTGTGTTATTTTTCTGAACCGTCACTGTAGGCAGTGTGGAAGGATAGTGTTTTGTTTTTTGGTTTTTTTTTAGCTGTGATTTTTATCTCACACTTACAGATGGGATCTTGAGAGACCCTCAGGTGTTGCAGAGGAAGGTGAAAAGTTTGGGATTGGCCGAACTGGCTTTATCATCCCTAAAAACTATTCCTTGTCTAACATTGTTACCCACAGGATACCAAGAATTAAGAGATCTGTGCTTCAGAATATAATAAAAGCATAGCTTTTTATTATAGGTGGTATGGGATAATTATTAAAGGTGGAAAATAAGTAGGAAAGAATATTTTAAGACCCACTTTTGAGAGCAGAGAAAGAAACTCAATATCCCAGAAAACAATTGTTATTCCAAATAATTCCATTATTTTGCCGTACGGAATGGCAAAATTAAACGAGTGGAACAGAGATGGGGGAGTCTTCAGGTGAGGCTGGTGCTATGTAATAATTAAGAAGGTATAATTAATTAATGTTGTGGCAAGATGGAAAAGAAGGACAGATGTATCTTTTTTTAAATAAAAGTGCCTCCCCTGTGGCTTAGGCACAGGTGAAAACATGCAAATATCAGTGTTCACCTTTCTACCTATAGATGGAGATCTGCTGCCACAGATCTATATTATTAATTAACTTCTTTTTTCCCCTTGGTGGTGGTGTTGGGTCACACCTTTCTGTGAATAATAAATAAATATGGGTGGAGTTGGAGAAGAATGACCTAAACATGCCTTAGATGTTGCTTGTCTGTTACTAAAACAGCAGCTCAGTGCTTCTGCTGTATAGGATTTTTGTTTTTGGTCGCTAACAAGTGTATTAAACTCAAATCAAATGATGCCTTTTCTGCAGGGAGAGTCTGTGGCAGTTGTACCCTTCAAGACCGGAGCAGTTTCTTCCTCACTTTTTTCCTAGTTCAGACTAAAATTATTTTGATTCTTTGGGTCGAAGTTCGCATATTCTGTAGCTAGTGGTTTGAAGTTTTTTTGTTTTTGTTTTGTTTTCATAGGGCAACATAATAATTTTCCTGTTTCTTGGTTTCTGAGTTTGATTCAATTTGACAGACCTGGCAATATTTCTTACTTTTACTGGGTCCTTAGTGTGGTGAAATAAGCTTGGTGGGACATCAGCATTGTTGCTTTTTGGGGGTAGAAGGATGGAGAGTAATGTGTCCTGGCACTAATTAACTTCTAAATGACTTTTACTTTGTTTAAACCAGCAGTGGTGCCTATACCAGATGTGCATGTTGCATAATCTGGCTGTGGTGCTCTTAACTGAGGAAAGAAGTGGCATTAACTTGATACTGGGACATTTACTCACTTTTTAACCCCTGTGCTTGTTAATAGTATAGTGAGTTATGAATGCAGGGGTTCTTTAGCAGTGCTGGCTGGTGCTTTAGCAGTGTCCCTGCTGTGTTCCCAGGTCCCTGGAGTGTCCCAAAGCCCAGGCATGGAGAAGTGGAGCCTGATGACAATCACAGTGCTGCTGGCACTCACCGTGCGCTGGGCTGTGTCCCTGGGCTCCTACTCAGGTAAGGCAGCAGCCTCAGGGACAGGGGTTGTGGGGCTTCTGAGAAATGAAAGTGAATGTTATTTATTGCTTATTTATTTTATTGCTGTTTATATAAAATCATAAGTAGAAAGCAATATGTTATTTTAACTGTTGTTGTATTTTAGTTCCTCTTGGTTTCCCCGAGAATTCTTTTTTCTTATTTTTTGAAGTGTGCCATGATTAACATCACAGTTTGGAGCAAAACACTGGAAAGAGCCACCATAACTTCTTTTTTCTTTTGGGTGGTGCTGATGATCATTAATATTTTAGAATCAATATCTGGCTGTTTTCCCGTGTGCCTTTATTTGCAGAATAATGCAGTCCACTTGCACATTTGCCTCATATTGTCTTTTAAATTCTGTAGCAGATATAACCTTATTATTTATATTTTTATTTAGCTTATATTTAGCTAATCCTGGTGCTAATGAAGACAGTGCAGAGGTGACATGGAGTGAACAATGACTCTGCCTTGTAGCTGTACCTCCTTAAGCTTGTTTACAGCAGGAGCCAGAGCTACATTCTGGTAATGGATGAGTTTTTCTCCTCCTCGTGTCAGAAGGCTTGCAAAGAATTAGCAAGTTCCTTTCCAAGCTTCCCAGTTCCTTTCCCACTCTTGGAATAAGCTTGCACAAGGCTTGCTCTCTGCAAATTTAAAAAAAAAGATAAAAATGAATCAATACTTCCAATCCTCATCAGCCCAGAGAATCACAAGTGGAATTCTACTCTGTTTTTTTGAGGCAGGGGGGAGCCTCATCCCCTGAGTAGCTGGAGCTGCTCAGGAGCATTCTGGTGATTTTAAACTGGTAATTCTGGGTTTCATTTACTTGAAGAATTTGCTTGAAGCTGAACTGCATTTCCAGTTGTTTTGGTTTGAGTTTGCTTTCTGAAAATGCCATTTCTGAGACATCTGAGGTTTTTACCCATCTCTAGGCATGGAACACCCTGTCTTCAGGCATACACTGAATTTCTCTTGCAGTGCAAGAGGATTTATTTAGAATTCTGTTGCTAACTAGATTTTTGTAAGTTGATTTAATTTCAAACCAATCAAGATTGTGGAAGAGAGTCTAAAATAAAGCCTGAGCAAAAATAACAATTTTAAAATCTTATTTGCTGCACAGTGCTGATTTTGATAACTGCTTTTGGAATAGGAAAAGCTGAATCTGATCCAGTCCAGCAAATTATTAAAGCTTAACTTTGAGCATTGGCTGGCTGTAAAAAGACAAACCCCAGTGTTAGAGCTCTCAAACACATAAATCCACTGGGATTAATTTTTTTCTCTTTTACTTCCTGCAGATGTGATAAACTTTTAATTCCACCCTCATTTATTGTGCACCCTTGGATCTGTCTCATTCCCACCCTGTTCCTTGCCATAAGCTTGCTTTTGGATCTGCCTCTGGAATTAAATGAGAAAACAGAAATTAATACCTGGTTTTGAAAAGTTACCATTAGTGATGACCTGGTCGTGGAGAATTATTGAGGAAAAATTTGGTTTCATAGGTTAATACTTTTTAATATTTAATTTTTTTTTTAATGCATTGCCAAACCCCTGCTAAATCCAGGTGTTGAGAGGCAGCTTCAAACCCTTAAGAAGTCTATTCCCAGGTTAACAATAAAACTGAATAAGATCACTACTTTTAAGGTATTTGTGAGACTTTTAAAATAAAATATTCCAATTTTATTAATATTTTTAACTCAGTTTGT
Organism: Rhabdornis inornatus; assembly: GCA_013397075.1. Classification (NCBI taxonomy): domain Eukaryota; kingdom Metazoa; phylum Chordata; class Aves; order Passeriformes; family Rhabdornithidae; genus Rhabdornis; species Rhabdornis inornatus. The sequence goes on from VWZS01000175.1 coordinate 498,149, forward strand.
CTGTGTACTTGGTGCTTTCTGTAGATGGAAGCTGAATGTGCATTGTCAAAGGAACTGATCAGTAGCTGGCTTTTAATAATCAAACCTGTGGATTAAGATCTTTTGATCATTCTGAAGCCAATTAATTTTTTCATCCTTTTTTCTCCTAGAGACTGAGAAATTGATACAGACTCTCTCAAATTAGCGTAATATCTGTTTTGCATTTCAATAATCCACTGGCAGATTCTTTGTTCCACTGGATTTACAGCTACAGAATTGACCCTGATGAAACTCCAGTGCTCCAGTGACCTCACTTGGGAAACTTTAAGCTGAGTGTGTGAGAGTGGAGAAAATCTTCTCTCTCCACCACCCAGGAAGAAATTAGCAGAGATAAGAGATCCTTTCCACTTTCTGGGAATAAATTACACATTGCTGAGCTCGTGGGTTTCCTGCAAACATAGATCATGGGTAAAAGCAGAGATGGCTTTCCTATATTTTAAAGAACCTCTTAAATCTCTGTCTGGCTCATGTCAATATTTCACTGGGAGCACAATCAGTCCAGTTTCTGTTCTCAGTGATCAGGTTAATAGAAGTAAATAAACTCTGGGAAGATGCTTTGCATGCTGCCGTTATCACAGTTAGGCTCCACCCAGGGGGGTATTTGACATATGAAGTATTTGCATTGATAAAGCTTTTTTTTTCCATGAAAATGGCAAATAATAATATTATAATAATATTAATAGTAAGGTACCATGACATGGCTGAAACACAAGTGAGAATATTGACAATTATCACATACCAAGGGAGTGCAGCAGTTCCCACAGAATCACTGTAACATGTCCATTATGTGCATTTTCCTAGTTCAGGGAAAGTACCACATTTTTCATCTGCACTTGGAAATGATTTTTTTTGTCAGATGAGGAAGCAGTTCTTCACAGCAGAGTATCTTGATAAATGCTCATTGCAGAAATCTCCAGAAAGCCAAAAGAACACATAACTTCTTTTTTTTTTTTT
>VWZS01000175.1:499168-612092 GCA_013397075.1 Rhabdornis inornatus
TGTCTCTGTTAGACTGCATGATGAGGTCTCTATTTGCTCTCAATATAGAGGAATAGAGAATAAAATCAGTAATTACTATGCAATACATAACTGGAGGAAAGTAATCTATAAAGCAAATAATGTCCTAAATGCTGTGTCCTCTCTTTTTAGGGGCAGGAAAACCACCCATGTATGGAGACTACGAGGCTCAGAGGCACTGGCAAGAAATCACCTACAACTTACCCATCAGGCAGTGGTAGGTGGTGCTTACAAAGGGAGAATGGAGGAAATCCTGCTTGGATTTTACACCTCTGAGTTCATTGTTTGCTCCCATGATCCATGAGATTTTTACATGTGGCAATTCTGGATTCTAGATTTAAGGGTAGCGAGCTTCATTTGTACAGGTCACGTAAAACAGGAGGAGAATTATTCTAAATATTTTGTTTTTGCATTATTCCTAATATTCTTTAGAGTAAAAATTTAGTCCATATATGTGCTACAACTCAAACTGGAATATATTGGAATTCTAGCTCAGAGGTCTTGTGTGTGTGTGTGTGTTTTTTGGTTTCCCTGGCTGTCTGTTGGGGAACAGACTAATCAGACAAAATAGAAAATTAATTCACTTGTGTCCTGTAAATACATGTGAACTCTGCAGATGGCTCTGTATAGTGACCTCAGATCATCCTGTTGTTCCTATATTATCATTTTTGTCCTTTTTTTTTCTGGGATATCCAAACCCTGACTGTACCAGAGTTGGGATAAGAGGTGTTACATAATAATGGAGTTGCCAGCTTTGATCCACTCTGCTACACTGAACTGTATCTCCTTAAAATGAGGAGTTATATTAGCCAACATGCCCAGATATTTCCAGGGGCCAGATCAGACAGTGCTGCAGGCTGGCTTTAGCTGAGGGGCTGCCAGGTGGGCACCTTGGCCTTGTATTTGCTCTCTGGTTTTATAATTGGTGTAATTTTATATTTATAATTGAAGGGTTTTTTGGTTGGGAATCTTGAATACAGCAAAGTGGGTGTTTGGAGCAGCACATGCTAGGCATTGCATTCTAAAATTTAAATATTCCTGGTTTATATTATTCTTTGAAGTCTTGACATTATTTACTAAATGCTGCTTTAGGAACATCCTTTCTTATTCTATTGCTAATTAAAACTCTGAAAGCTTCCTTACTAAATATTACTTCCTTACTAAATATGTTTTTATTTTTTTTAATTGAAAACTTTATGGAAGCTAAAATGAAAATAAACCCCCAAAACTGGCAAGTTCCCTGGAAGTTGCAAACTGTGACATTCTACATGAAGAATCTGCACTGCCTTGGCAGAAGCAATCTTCAGTTGTAGGATAAGAGGCAGAATGCAACTCAAAGAAATATGATTTATCATCAGCTCAGAAGACACTTCAGGCAGCTCATAAAGAATTCAAGAAATATCATTTAGTATAATAAATGTCAAAAGTTGGCTGCATTTGAAGAGAGGAAGTGGAGAAGCCAAGAGCCTGCCCCATGGCAGTGGGAGCAGCCAGGCAGTGTCACTGGGAGATGGAAAGGGGCTGCTCCTCATTGTGGGATTTTTCCTTGCACTGACCCCTCTGATCTCCTTTGGAAGAGGTGGCTTTGATTTGACTGCAGCCATAGAAATCCTGACACAACATCCCAAATGGGAAAATCCTTTTCCTTCCTTTCATGGGGTCCACCTGGGTTTGGAGTTAGAACCACAAGTTTCCGTCTTCACTGGAGTGAGCTTTAGCAGTTTTTTTTTTTTTTTTTTGCAACCACGAATGTGTGAACTCTGCATCACCTTTGTTATTTTGTTGCTTGAGACTTACTTAATGTGAATTAAAATTAGCAGGTATAGATGTTGCCACCTTCTATTTTGGATTTTGGATTACATTTAATGTTCAGCCTTTTCCTTGGGTCAAAACCAAGCTGGAAATGTCATCTTTAAATTGAATTTTATTTTTTTTAGGTACTTCAATACAAGTGACAACAACCTGCTGTACTGGGGCCTCGATTACCCACCTCTCACTGCCTATCACAGTTTTGTGTGTGCTTACATGTAAGTTCAGTGTTTTAAATCATGTGTTACAGTTTTCTTTCTGGATATTCAGCTTTCCCTACAAGCCACTGCTGGATGTGGGATGCCCATAAAAAAAATGCTGTAGGAACAGGGGGCATTGCCTGGGAAAGCTCTGGTGTGTGCAGAGCCCAAGTGACATTTGATGAGTGGAGATCATGTAAATAGAATTCTGTTATTGGAATACTTTTTCCACAAGGGCTTTGCTGCTGTTGGAATGAGACTTATGGAATAAGAATGTAGGTTAAAGTGCACAGGCACAGCTATGTGGGGCATCTATGTGAACTGTAAATGGTTTATATTTAATACTTAAGCATGAAAGGTATTTACAATTGTTTTTTTTTAAATTCCATGGAACCAGACTGGAGGTGGTTATCTTGTCCTAATAAATATTGTATTCCATTTTTACTGTTTCCAAAGGTTATTTTTTTTAATTGTGAAGCAGTCTATAGTGTAAACTGATCTAGTGGTGAGGAAAAGCTTTCATTGATCACTATTGCTCTCTGAAATATTTCCTCTCATTCATCTTAATTCTTGGAATCTGCTCCTGTGTGTGTCATCTTTATTGCTGCAAGGAGAGTAAAGGGAAATGAGAACTGTCTGCATTTTGATGTGTCTGTACTTTGTTTTACAGTGCAAAGTTAATAAATCCTGATTGGGTTGCTCTGCACACATCTCGGGGCTATGAGAGTCAGCCCCATAAGTTATTTATGCGTACAACAGGTAGGAAGATTATATTTCCTTGGGATCATCCTGCACATTTGTCTTGCTTACTAATTCAGCATGTTTAATATGCAGCTTCTCTGTCTTTACTTTTAATTGGGTGGCTTTGCAGGTTCACTTCTGAGCCAAATTCCTGCATTATTTCCTCTTCTACCATCATTTGGGAAGCTGATAAATAGAAGATATAGGAACAAGTTTTCAACCCAATTAATTAAAAACTCTAAAACACAACTACTCTTTGTAGCATAGACCCACTCTTTAATTTTGAAAATACTCTTGTTTTCCCTTCTGTTCTGATAAACAGTCTTTTTATTTTTAGCTTAACTTGGTCCTTATCTAAAATTATTTTACATATAGCTCGGCATTTACTCACTTAACCTCTGGAGGTACCAGAGATCTTCATTAGGAGCTGATCTCAAAGGCAGAGATACTTGATATTATTACTGTGAGCAAAAAAGTAAAAATTTATTTTACTACTTGTATTCTAAATTTGTCTTACACCATTTGGTTATTTAGAACTGCAAACAAATGCAGAGGAAGATTTGTACCATTATTTAGTAGCTGCAGCAGTAGGACAACAAACAGTGTGGGCAGTTAACTCTTGTTTCTTGTTATTATTTTCTTTCATTTGAAATGTCTTTTTGCTTTTTCTAACACAAAATGCTTTCTGATTGCAACAGCAGAATTTGTTGTTCATCAATAGCTTTCCTGTACTTCACAAACCTCTCAGTCTGCTCTCTGGTAATTGATTGAATTGAAAAAAAAATAAAAATCACTAGTATTTAATTACCCTTGAAATGGTCTTTATTAATTTTGAAATCAACTCGCTTGACACAACACTGATGGATCTGGAGAGCTGATAAACACTTTTTAACAGGGGCCATTAGAAGAGTGCATCAAAATAATTCAGGGTGGTCAATGGCAGCTCTATTTTAAGCATCTGTGTATTTGTTTTGCTAACACCTTGGCTATATTTGTTTAGTTGTGGTTTAAGCTGGCAAAACAATTCATCCCTGGATAACTGAAATATTTAAACTTCTCCTTTCCCTCTTGGAGCCACTGCACATTTACTGAAAGTGGTTTGTAGAAATAATCTGAGTTTTTCCTTGAGTTTTTAAAACAACTCAAGAGCAGTTCACCTGCTGGACATACCCTAGAACCTGCTGGCTCTGTTTTCTTCTCCCCTCTCACAAATCCTTGCTGTAGGCAGGTGGTCAAAGCCAAATCCCTGCTGTCAATCTCTATTCCCATCTGGTAATTCCCACAGGGATTGGGATAATCTGGAGTTTCTCCGTTGTGTCCCGGCCTCTGTGTCCTGTCCCACAACCTGGGTGCAGGCAGGGCTGATTTCTTTGGGGCATTCCCAAATGCCTGCCCTGCTTGTGGCATGTGAGGAACTAGAGAGTGACTGAGGCTGTGCCAGGAGCCAGGACAGCTGAACACGTGGAAGCAGCAGCTTTGGGACATCAGAAATGAGCCTTAGAAACATTAACAAGATCAAATTCTGTAGACCTGGTTCTTTTTGTCCTTTGAAGTGGAACTGCCCAGTTTATTTCTGATGTTTTGATGTTTATTTGCCTGTGTTTTTTCCTTGCCTTGGATTCTAATGGAAAGTTAATCTTTATTTTTCAGTGTTTGTTGCTGATTTGCTGGTTTATATCCCTGCAGTTATTTTATATTGTTTTTCCTTGAAAGAAACATCTGCTAAAAAAAAGGCAAGTACCTGGTGTTTTTAAATTAAACAAAGGAAACACTGTTAGAACACAGTAGAAATGTAACCCTGAATTAATTAACACCTAGAACACCCTGATGGCTTCCACGTAAAACTGATGGCAACCACTATAGCTCACACTATAGGCTTTTCACTTAAAAACATTTAAAAAACCTTTCTTTTATCTTACAGCAACTCTTTTAATGCTTTTAATAACAAAATTTTCCATGAATTTATTACTTGAGTAGTAACAAAAAAAAAATAAAAAAAAGTTTNGAGCAGTTCCCAAATCCCCCCTGCCACAAAAATCTTATGGTAGATTTTGGGATAAAAAGTCTCCTGATTTTTGGAGTGGTTTAAGATGGGTGTAGGTGATCTTTGAGCTATTGTGAAGGGGAGGCAATATTAAATATTTTCTCGTTTATGGCAAATCTTTATCCTTTTTTATTCCTCAAAATATTCCTGACAGATGATTACTTGTAGAGAATAAGATTCCTACATATAGGATGCACCATGGAGGGGCACATTTTTGTACTGGAGAAGTTCCTCTGTCTGATGTCTAATTTTGGATTAATTATTTTTCCCCTCCCTTTTTTGATCCTTCTTGCCAGGTTTCCAGTGCTCTCTGCATCCTGCTTTATCCAGGCCTCATCCTTATTGACCATGGGCACTTCCAGTATCCTTGTTCTGCATGGGAATGAATTCCTGTTTATGGAAGAAGTGCTCCTTAGCACTTGTTAGCTGAGCACAAGGTGACTTTTGTGTACAAAGTCGTCTGGGGGGTTCTGCCCACCCCAAACAGAGATATCAAAGGGAGCTGCAAGTCTGAAACATACTGGAGATAAAAATTATTGATATTGGCACAAATCAATCCCAACATGAATATCATTCTTTCCATGTCTCCAGCTCATCTCTCTGTCAGTCACTTCACTGCAGGGAGGAGAGTGATGGGTTGTGCTCCTGTGATTTGTGTGTGCAGAGGGAATCCCCTTAGATCTTCCTGGGATGGCAGAGCAGTGGCAGGTGGAGTGTGTGGAATGCTCAGCTCTGTCAAGCCTCCCCTTCTGCCTTGGCTGCACGGCTCAGGGAGGTGAGTTCAGGCCTGGCTGCTCCATCGTGCTGGTGGACACCTTCACAGGGGGCTTTTGTTAATAACAGTGCTGGTTTTATACTGGTTTTGTACAGGAACAGGTCAGTGCTGTCAGTTCAGCCTGTGCTGGAGGTGCAGCAGCTGCTGTGGAGGCAGGGATTTCCTGCAGGTTTCTGTGCCAGCCCTGCCACTCTGACACGACCAATGCCACCCTCTGAGCAGCTCCAGCAGGTCGGAGATTGGTTTCCCTGAGCTGCTGCACCTCTGCAGGAGCAGGGCTCTCAGTGTGAGTTTGCTGATGTGAAATCAATGAGGTGTCAAATACATGTGGTGATGTGGAGTGGGAAATGTGAGTGGGCTGAGAGCTCCGTGGGCAAGCTGGATGTGTTGTCACAGCTGCTTAGGCTGACAGAGGGAAAACAAAATATTGTGACATTTCTGACAATACAAGAAATACAAGGGACTGTTTACAAGGGATGGAGTGACAAGACAGGAGGGAATGGCTTCCCACTTCCAGAGGGTGGGTTTGGGTTGGATGTTAGGGAGAAATCCCTTCCTAGGAGGGTGGGCAGGCCCTGGCACAGGCTGCCCAGAGAAGCTGTGGCTGTCCCTGCATCCCTGGAAGTGTCCAAGGTCAGGCTGGAGCACCCTGGGATAGTGGAAGGAGTCCCTGCCATGCCAGGGGTGGCACTGGACAGGCTTTAAGGTCCCTTCCAGTTCAAACCATTCTGGGATTCTGTGTTTACTGGTTTGTATAAGTTTTGCAAAAAACAAGTAAAAACCAAAGCTACTACTTTGTTGCAGTTTAATAGTAAGTGTAGTTTAGTCTCTTCAAAATCTCCTGAGCCTGGGAAGATCTTCTCAAATTCACAAGGCAGTAACATTGTTTTTAGCAACTACTACTCACTGTTTGAGCAGGATTAGCAGCTCAGGGAACTGGTCATGGATGAGGGTGCCTTGTGTGTGTAACAGAATCACAAACCCCGCAGAAGTCCTTGAGCCAAATTATACATAATTTAAACACTGACATGTTTGAATATTCTGCATTTATCTTGTGGGAGCTGGAAGGGCAAGCTTGTGAGAGCTTTATCATTACTCATGGAAATAGCAGGGAGAAAATGTTGCTTGTTGCAGAGAGCTGTCACTGCCACCAAAAGCTGGGTTGGCTGAACACACATTACATGTGTAATTAACACACACAGAATTTGCTCTCTGATTTGCCTGGGCAAGCTCTGAATCAAACTTTGGAAATATAACAATTACACTTTCAATGGAAGTAAATTTTTTTTATCTCTGAGGGCAACACAGTCACAACTGGCAATGTGTTCTTAAAACTAACATGGCAAAACTCATTTTACAAGCTATTTCTGCTTTCCCTCAGGGCATTAATTGCTGCCTTCCAGAAGTGAGATGTGTATCTTGTCCTTGACATAAAAAACCATATACAACTCAGTGAGCCTTGGCTTGGCCTTGTGGGCTGTCCTTTGTTTGTCCCATGACTGGGACCTCCTGGGCTCCGTGGCATTTTGCTTGGCCTTAAATTATAAGCAAATGGAGCTCTACCATTCCCTGCCCTTTTTTTGCTATTTACTTGGAAAGTGCTTCAAGAAGGGACTGAAAGGAAAGGGGTAAGTGAGTTTCAAGTGTTCTATCTCCCCCAGGAATCAGCGTGGCATGGGGAGTGGGATTGTCCTTACCTGCACATGGGCATTCCTGGACTGATTTCAGTGGGAGGTGCCTGTGTGCTGTGCTGCACACAGTCCTGCAGGATGGGCATTGCTGCTGTTTCTGCCCACCGCTGGTTTTTGGGTTTTTTTTGCTGTGCTGATGTGCTGTCCTGTTGCAGGTTGGTGCTGTTGGCCAAACTGGCAGGGACAGTGCTGGTGTCCTTCGCTGCCTGCTGGCTCCCGTTCGGCACCGACGTGGAACAAATCATGCAAGTACTCAGAAGACTCTTTCCCATTGACAGAGGCTTGTTTGAGGCATGCATGTTTTCTTCTCCCACCCACTGCCCTGTCCTGTATTCTTAGATCCCTGGAGAAACCTTCAGCCTGACCTTTAGGATTTCATGGGGGAGACACAGCGCAGGGCGAGTAACTCGAGATGGCTTCTTCAGCACTCGTTTCTTGCCAGTTATTTAATCCAGTGTTTAACCCCAGCTCAGCTGGCATCTTCCAGGATATTATACCAGGAGACAACACTTATCCCATCATCAAACCCATACTTCAATCCATACATTTTTCCATTGAAATAGATTCCATAGTAATTGACAGTGTCAGAAGATGTAACCTTGAAAGTCAACGGCCTCAGCCTCTTGGGTTCTGCTCCTCTCTTTTCAATGGGATTAATTATTTTTTAAAAATAATTTTTAAATGGTGTTTTGGATGCAACCTAGAGCTTCCTTTTTGACTCACCTTGTGCAGTTTCCACAATATTTTCCAAAAGTTTTAGGCTACTTCTCCTTTTGGTTTTGCTCAGGCTGTGGACGTGCCCATGCTGAAGGTGCTGAGCCTTGATCCAGTCACTCAGTTCCTCATTTACTGAATGGCAATGCCAGAGGAATTTGGGATAAAAACAAGGGTTCTCATGTCCCAGGTCACAGGTAGTTGCTGCTGTTTTAATTGAGGCATGAGTCAATATTACACTTTTTACAGCAAATTCTCAATTTCAGACTTAACCCAGAAAAATGAAGCTTTGAATTTCCAGGTTATCACAGGGATTAAAGCAAATTCTCACATAGTTTGATTAACCTTAATTATTCTTTTAATCTTTTTTAGATGTAAATAATATCACAACTGGCACTTTTTTCCACCAGAAGTCAGTGCTGATGTACCAAAGGCAGTGGAGGTGTTCTTGGTGTATTCTCTGCTAGCTTATTTAAAAACCCCCAACAAACACCAAATAACCTCTCCAAAAAGACACCTCCAAAAAAACCAATGACCCTTTTCCTTGAGAATTATTTGGAATCTATAAAGGAATCATTTTGCTCACCACACCTTTTATTCAGTACCAAGTCTAGAAATAAAATCTTTAAATGGACAATAACCGATGAGTCTGAAAGAGCTGGAGGATTTTAGTCTAATATTAGCCCAAATATTTTCTGAGCTGCTCAGGGCAGTGACTTGCTTGATGCTGATGGAGATAAAATGAGAATTTGTCCACGTAAGCAGCGCTCAGTAACTTGGCCTGGGGTGTGACAGGTTCTGTGCAGCTCCCATTTGCAGGCCAGGGTGTGCCAGTTCCCATTTGCAGCCCCGGAACACTTGCTGGTGGCTGGAAAATCAGCCTGGCTGTGAGGAGGAGGTTGCTGGTGCTGCCAGGGCTGTGCTCCCCGGAATCCCCAGCAGATTCCGGCGCTGGCAGCGAGGACGGACGGGGCTCAGTTGCTGCTGGGAGTTGTGTCTACACAGCTGTGCCTCCTGCAGCTGTCTGGGGATGAGTTTCACCAGCAGGAGAGCTGCAGTTACAAATTTAATTTTGAAAGTGATCCTAGCACAAGTGCTAATGTCTTTAGACTTCTTGATTTATTGGGGGTTAACTCTGTCAGTGCTAGCAAGCAGCAAGCACAGGCAGGTACAGTGAGAAAGGATTCACCTGGGCCAGGGTTTACTCAGGGACACTTTCACAGCCTTAACTCCACAAAATGTCTGCTCTCATGGGTTAAGTTGTCATCTCTTGTGCTGAAGAACTATTTCTCACTTATTCTAGAGCATGATTTAATTGGGTCTCTTGAAGACCCATTTTTGAAGAGCAGAGTCATGCCCAGTACATCTGAGAATGTGATGTACACCTGCAAGTGTTATTTGCACTCTCATGGTAGAAACCCAACAATCCCCACCTCCCAAGCCCCATTGTTCCTACAAACATGAGTGTAATTATGTATAATTATCACTGATTACCTTTTTATTTCCTTCCAGGATAAAGTAGCCAATATTTGGTGCAGTCTAAGTGTCCTTATAAAGATAAAGAATGTAATATCCCCTCGAACTCAGCTAAAACTCAGGTAAGACATAACTGGAGTGCCTTAGGTAGTTTTTTATCTGCAATATTTTTTGCAAGAGGAGTAAATTTTCTCAAATTGTGTTCTTTCTTATACTGTATTTTTCTGCCAAGTCTTGAGGGAGAAGTACTGGGAATATTTATGACTGAAAAATCCCCTGTTTGTTTATATAGTGATTTAAGATGCTTGGTTAAAACTGAGTTAAAATTTGCGAATTCAAATATCTTTTGAAATGCTCTTAGAAGTCAGAGCTCCCAGTTCTCCTTGACTCAGTGAAGAATTCATGTCTGGCTCTGCAGAGTGAAGTGTTAATGGCTGTAGTCACTCATGTATTAAAACTGTTTTTCTTCCCAATCCTTTAGTTTTGCTGTGACATTCCTGAGCTTGCTCCCTGCCTGTATCAAGCTCACTGTCCAGCCTTCCCTGCGAGGCTTGAAATTTGCCTTGGTGAGTGTTTGCTTTTCACTGCTCCTCGTTCTGTATCCACCACAAGCACTGGAGGGCAACCAGCAGGACACAGAGGGTGGGAGCCATCAAATGCTGAAGGAATTGGTTAAAAAGTCTTTTACTTCCTCAAATCCAGGGCTCTGACCTGTCCTTTAAACCCAGGCTTGTTCCTTAAGCTCAGTTTTATTTATTTAACTCTGTATTTTGGTTATCTTCCTCTGAAGAGCCTTTGGAAGATTCCACACCCATTTAAACCTCATATAGATTTGGGATTTCTCCTCTTTTTGTTTGGCTTCCAAAGTGCCAGGTTTTTTTCCTTCACCGGCTGCAAAATTCCATTAAAAATTCCCCAAATGGACATTGTGAGCTCATGAGTGGTTTGAAAATAAAATGATCCTATTTTCCAAAATGTTTGCCTTCCCTTAGTCACATCATTGAATTGAAGCACATTGCCATGGCTCCTGTGCAAAAACTGAGTTCTCCTTGAAATCAAAATTAGATGGAGCTGGGTCCTAAGTTTCAGAGTTACAGGATAGTTTATTTTTGATTTTATCACAACATTACCTAAAACTAATATTTATCCTAAGAACTGGTTTTACACGTTTTTATTTTGTGAGAGAATAAAAAGACAATTTGTTTACCTGTTCTGTTGGCTGGTCATGATGAGGAGCAAAATTTTATGTCAAAAATAGGGATAATTCTTACCAGGAGTGGGATTTGCCAGTGCCTGTGCATGGGAATATTGTGATTCCTTGCTCTTGTCAGGGAATCTGAGCAAGAGTGAGGCTCTACCTGCAGGGCTTTGATCATTCTGGATGAATTTCCAAACAAGGTGGTTTTGGTACATGAGGAGCTGCTCTGGGGTTTGCACTGGAGGAAAGGCAGCAGTTAATTAGCAAACTCAGCTCGTTTAGTGCTGCCCCCATGCAGACCCTGTACCTGCAGACACCAAAGCAGAGCTTGGCTTTGCAGTCACAGGCTCACACATCTCTGCTCTCTCTCCTAAGGTCAGCTGTGCCTTGTCATTTTTCCTGTTCTCCTTTCAAGTCCATGAAAAATCTATTCTTCTCGTGTCAGTGTAAGTAAATTATTTTTTCTGTGGATAAAATTTTGTCTTTTCCTCATCTTATTGCATGCTGCTTTCATGTACAAATATATCAGATTTTAATAACTCTGCTCATTTGCTTTTCTAAATCACTTGTAAATGAAGGTGTGTAAGTACGGCCAGGCTGGTCTGTCCTTTCAGTGGTGGTTGTGGGGACAGTCACCAGCACTGCTGTTCCATGGGGATATCCTACATGGACTGGGAGTGCTGTTTGATTAGGGAATAGTTGATATCCCTTTTTCTTCTTCTCATTCTAGCCCAGTCTGCCTAATCATAAATGAAATCCCCTTTATGGCCACATGGTTTCTACTCGTGTCAACTTTCAGGTGAGTTGGAAACTGTTAACAGAGCTGGAGAGGGACTTGGGATGAAGGGATGGAGGGACAGGACACAGAGAATGGCTTCCCACTGCCAGAGGGCAGAGATGGATGGGATCCTGGGAGGGTGGGCAGGCCCTGGCACAGCTGTGGCTGCCCCTGGATCCCTGGCAGTGCCCAAGGCCAGGCTGGAGCAGCCTGGGATAGTGGGAGGTGTCAGGGTTGAAGCAGGATGAGCTTTAAGATCTTTTCCGACCCAAACCCATCTGTGATCCCATGCAAACCCTGTTCTGCTGCAGTTCTAGTGAGGATAAACATATTTCCTGGTTTTCCCTCTTCTCCCTGCATGCTGTGGATCCCCGCGGGTCGCTGCTGGCCCTGCCCCACCCCAGCCTGCTGCCTCTGCTGCTGAAGGACGAGCTGCTGCTGCCCTACGCCGTGACCACGCCCGCCTTCCTGGCCGTGTGCCTGGCCTCCTTCTCCATCCTGGAGAAGACCTCTGCAGAGGACCTACAGCTCAAGGCCTTCTCCCTTTCCCTCAAGGGTTATGTGTCCTGGTTCAAGTCCTTTCCCAGGATTGTCAGGAGCCTGGTAAGCAAATTTTATTCCTTTAGCTCTGACTTGCAGCTTTTCCCAGCACTGCAGTACCAGTGGAGCAGGGGCTGTCACTTTTTTGTGCCAGGTGGAAGAGCACAGAGCAGCCAGCAGTGAGGTGGCAGCTGGGCTGTCTGAGCTGTTCTCTCACTCCTTGTCTTGCAGTTTCTGCTGTCCCTGTCCCTGATGGCAGTCCTGTCAGTGCTCAGTGCTGCGGTGCCTCCTCCCCAGAGCCTGCCTGATTTGTTCCCTGTGGCCGTGGCTGTGCTGTCCTGCCTGCACTTCCTGCTGTTCCTGGTGTATTTTAATGTTGTCATACTCTGGGACTCCAGGAATAGGGGGCAGAAGAAAATCAGTTAATGAAGCTGGAGCTGCAGGACTGAGAGTGCTCAGTGAGAGGTGCCAGCACTGCAGAGGAGCCTGTGTGTGATGGACACAACTCGAGGAAAGCCAGGAAAAACCTTTTGTTTATTTAAACACAAAACAATCAAAGACTGTTTTAAAGGAGAAATATTTTGAAGAGCGTTGGGAATGGGATTTGATTTGTTTTCTTTGGAAGTGTTATACTTTTGTTACCGTTTGTAAACCTAAAATGCCTAATAAAGGACCAAATTTTGAATTAATGCTAAAATGCTGTATTAGCAAAAGCAGCATGACGTTTTCTCCTTTCCCAACATAAAAAGCCCAAGGAACTAGTGCCTGGCAGCACTGAAGTTGTGGTGCTGAATTGCTTCATGACACAAACCTGGTTTGTGGCATCAGTCACTGTCCCCCTTTGCTGGGAGTCAGCAGCTCTGGTGTGGCTCTAAAACTGCTGCAACTCTCTTTAACAGGAGTGAAAAGCCAAAACTTTTGGTTGTACTGCAATAAAAGCTGAGCTGCTGCAGTGCAGTTTGAAAATACCCAAACCCCTTATTAAATTGCACAGCAATTTGCAGATGTAAACTGAACTCTACTCTGCAATTTCTCCCTGGGCACAGCTCAGCTTCCAAAGCCAATAATTCAGAGAATACAAATTGATTGAGTAATTATAAACATAACAAAGCATGGAGGAAGAAAATAAATCATAAAGCAACTTAGGGTCGTATAGTTTAATTAGGAGTCAGTCTACCCTTTTTTTTTTCCTGTATCTATATATAAATACAAAAGAAGCTTCCCCCCTTGTTTAAAGGCTTCCCCTGTCACATTCCAGGCTGTCACTGCCCTCAGCCTCAGTGTGTGAATCAGCTGTTCTGGGAACTTCCAGCTGGGCCAGTTCTGAGCCCTGGCACTGGAGTCCCACAAGCTCAGTGTATTTGTGCACTTTTTCCAGGCTTATTTGTTGTGGAAAAAATACCCCCAGGCAACCCTGCCCCCCTGGCAGCTCAGAGAGAGTGGAAAAGGGGCTCTGGAGTAGGAACTAGAAGGATAGTAGAGGTGAACACAGTTTAGTTTCCCTACACTGTAACAGTTCCTATAAACAACAAAACTTCCATCTTTTCACAAGGATTTAGGATTTTCTGTGGGTCTGACTGAACTGTGGCATGCAGGAGCTCTGCCCACAGCATGACCTTTCTGCAAGTGTGGGCTGAGTGGCACTCAGGGCTATTGGGACTCAGAATAGGAATCTTTGTCTGCAGAGGCTGGGAAATCCCAAAGTCACCGTGTTTCCCCCAAGGAACGTCGCCTGCTCCTTCCCAGCCTGAGGAAGGGCTGTTCGGTGTTAGAGGAAAATGAAGGTGGGTGGAAGCACAGGGAGCCCAGGGTCTCTCTCGTTAAGCCGTGTCCAGCAGAGCCCAGGCCCAGCCTTCCCCCGTACCCAAACATTAGTTTTGGGTGTATCCCTTTCCTTTGTCCTTGAGGTGGCCTCGGGGGGTGATAAAGTGAGAGTCACCCGATCCACCTTGTGTGGAACTGGAAATGGTTCTTAACAGCCCCAGCTGCTTCAGAGGCAAAAGCCTGGTACAGCAGGAGGTCAAAGACACAGCTCCAAGGCTGGGCTGAGCAGCAGGAGCTCGGTGTTCAGCCCCATTTCCCTAAAAATCCCAGTTTAATAATTGCTACGGGGGCAGTTGTGCTGTGCCTAGCTGCTGCCCATCAGCACCTTGGCTGTTGTTCCTGTACAAGTTCAATGCTGTTCTTCCAGGACTGCCCAGAACTGCTCCATTGGGACCAGCACAGTTGGTTCCACACTCTTCTCAGATCAATAATTATTTCATTTCCAGCTCCAGAGGTTACAGCCAGGCTATAGAAACTGGCTGGTTCAGGGACCCTCAGCCTACAGAGCCAGGGCTGGGGCATCTCACACACACAGCCCCCAGCTGAAAGCCTGAGAGACCAGGGGGAAATGAGAACAACTGACACAATTCCCTCAAACACTTCCTAACCTTCTTCCCAGTCAGACTGCACAGGCAGTGAAGTGCAAAACCATTTTTATTAATTCAAAACTCCAAAAGCTTGAGCATGGTGTGTTCAGCCACACCCTGAACACATTATCATGCTGGTGCTCAGGATTTTAGATCTAAAATCAGTTTAATTTGAGGATGGGACTTTGCAGTGGTAGAAAGGACATTCAAGTGTTAATGTTTATGCTGGACTTTGATAAGAACAAATCATTTTACTGCACTTTTTCAGCCTAATTTGCAAGGACTTGAGATGCAGAGGATTCACTTGGCTGCAGGGGTGAGGCTGAGGAGAAGGAAAGAGAAAAGCTGCTGGTTTAGAAAAAAAGTTGGTTTATATAAAACAATTCTCCTCCTATAGCATTAGATGCCAAAACTAAACTCCAATGTTGACCTAAAAGCAAATGTTACCAGAGCCCTGTGTGTTAATGCTGGGTTGGAGGCTGAGGCCTTTTTATCCTGGGGCTGGGGTTGACTTTAGAGGAACCCTCATGTGGATGACAAATCTGTCCCCAAGCGTGGCAGCACCACCAGGGAAAGTGTTTGCAAACAACTAAAGCACATTCCCAGGGTGGGAATAATTAATTCCTGGCACTGCAGAGCTCCCTCCAGCCTCAGAGCCCAGGCAGTGCTGGAGAAAGCCTCCAGAAGCCACAGTTAATTTCCACACAGCACCAGCCTCACTGGCACAGGGCTGCACAGCACCCAGGGTGGATTATTTACATTGAGATTATCTGGTTGTGCACATTGTTAAGTTGAAATAGATGCCAGAAATGTTATCTGGACGTGCACCTGCCCGGCACAGCGAGCCCTCCCCAGCTGGGATTTGCTGGGGAGATTGGTTTACACTCAGTTCTTCGCTCCTTTTAAGTCCAGTCCAGCAGATGGAGAAGTTTGGGTTGATGTGGAATGCATTTTTCACATAATGCCTGTGGGGAGATGAGGAATGACTAAAATAAATAGCAATTAGACAGCAGCATCATCGTTCATGGGATCTGTTTGGAGTTCTGGATGTGATGTCCAGTAAAACACACACAGAGCCTAAGGCAAGGCAGGGCACCAGCCCCTCTGCCCAGAGCTGCAGGAATATTTTGGGATGTTTTTAGGAACAAGGACAAGTAACCAGAGGAGGAACAAACTGGTGAGGAGAAATGCTGCAACAAGGACAAGTAGCCAAAGCAGCAACAAGTTGAGGAGAAACAGCACAGGATGTTTTAGTGGAGGAGCAGAGTTTCTAGAGTTTGTCATGGTGCTCAACAAACCAGGAACAAATCCCACGTGCACAGAAACAACTGATTCCCCTCAGGCCCTTGCAGCCTGCAGGGCATCCCAGAGCTCTCTGCACATGGTTTACAAGAAGTAAACCTGTGACCTGGTCCTGGTCACTCTGGCTGTGCCTCAGTGCTGGGCAAGGCCAGGAGCAGGCCCGGGGGCTCCTTCCTTGTGCCCAGGAGTGAGGTCAGGAATGCAGCACTCCCAGCAGCCTGGATGTGCCCTGTGAATGAGGAAAACACAGAAACGTGGGATTGATAAACAACAGTGGTGTGATGACAGAATTTGTGCCAGTCCTGCCTCAAACACAAGTTAAATAATTTGCTGTGGTGGTTAAAGAACCCAGCACCTCTTTTCCTTCACACGTGGTGTGTCAGCAGGGATTTCAGAGGGAGTGGCTGCACCTGTGTTACATCATTGGCAGTGATGGCAAAGCAGAACAAAATGTGCTACCAGGATGAGAAGCTGGTGCTGCTTTTTGCTATCAATAATAAAAGAATAAATAAGAATCCCTAAGGGCTGTGCCAGCAGAGACCAATCAGGGTTCGCAGCAGAGGAACAGCCATCCCTGGATGACCCAGAGCCATCCCAGTCACTCACAGCCATCCCTGGATCACCCAGAGCCATCCCACAGCCATCCCTGAGTCACTCAGAGCCATCTCTTGATCATCCACATCCATCCCAGAGGCATCCTAGAGTCACCCAGAGCCATCCCAGTCACCCAGAGCCATCTCTGGATCACCCACAGCCATCCCAGAGCCACCCAGAGCCATCCCCAGATCACCCAGAGCCATCCCAGAGCCATCCCAGAGCCATCCCAGAGCCATCCCAGAGCCATCCCAGAGCCATCCCAGAGCCATCCCAGAGCCATCCCAGAGCCATCCCAGAGCCATCCCAGAGCCATCCCAGAGCCAGCCATACCTGAGCCCACAGCCAGGCAGGGCCGGGCCGGGTGAGGCTGAGCAGGTGCTGGGACAAGCGAAGGAAAAGTGTGCAAGGGCAGAAAGGAACTCAGGGAATGAGAACATGTGGGGAAGCTCTGGGAGCAGGTGCCTGTGAGTGCCAAGGCTGCCAAATGTCCCTGCAGCAGATGAGCAGCTCTGCTCCAGCACCCCGAGGGCTGCTGGCTCTGGGGAATGATTCCCCCACCAGGCAGGGCTGAAGGGAGAACTCACACAGACTGAACACACAGAGGGGGATCTCCAGCAGCCTGGAGCCTCTGAGCTGCAGCCAAACCCAGCTGGGGAGGGCACCAAACCCCAGGGGCTCAGGGCTGTCCCCAGCTGGCACAGTGTGACTGCAGGGGGATCTCACACTGCCAGCAGGGACTGCACAGCAGCACCTGGAGCTGAGCCACACCAACCCCCGACTGCCCTAAGCCAGGACCCACAAGGCTACTCCAGAAAAAGTAGCTGGCCTCAAGTACCACTTTCTAGCTTTATTCCCAATAAACATCATTTGTGCACACAAATTATCAACAAAAACCCCACAGCTGCTCACAACAGGAAACTGTCCAATCTTGCATAGCAGGTAACAGGAAAAAGATTCAATTACAAGCTTGTTTACTTGTGCTAAATGCAATTCCATAAAGGAAAGGACTGATTTCCCTTTAACCAGGAATTGCAGCATTGGACTGTAAGGTGAGTAAAGAACCCAAACATGCCAAGATCACTGTGCTGAGCTCTGCCCAGCACTCTGAGCTTCCTGAAAAACAGAAGCTGCCCAGATTCACAAAAAACCCCCCAAAACCACAGACTCAGCTTTATTTTCCAAATAAAGAATCATGGAACGGTTTGGGCTGGAAGGACCTTAAAGCCCATCCAGTCCCACCTCAGGGACACCTCCCATTGTCCCAGGCTGCTCCAAGCCCCGGTGTCCAACCTGGCCTTGGGCATTGCCAGGGATCCAGGGGCAGCCACAGCTGCTCTGGGCACCCTGTGCCAGGATCTGCCCATCCTGCCAGGGAACAATTCCTTCTGATATCCCATCCCACCCTGCCACCTCTGAGTGAGATGTTCTCAAAAGCCCCAACAACCCTTTTCTCTCTCAGGATTTTTGCATGCAGAGCTCCTGAGTAAGTCCAGCTCCATCACAGCACAGAGAACATTCAGGGAACTCCTGGGTGAGGATGGCAGCAAACAGAGCAGCTGGAAAAGGGCTCAGGGAGGGACCAGAACGTGCCTGGGCTGTGGCACAAGGGGTGGCTGGTGCAGGCCCTGCCTGTTCCTGTCCTCAGCTCCAGTTTTAGGGTTCCTTCCCAGGGGCAGCAGTGGCTGCAGTCCCCCAGAGCTGCTCCAGAGGGTTGTCCCTGCCCTTGGACACGGCCTCTCCCAGCCCTGGCACTAAAAGGGCTCAATCCTCCCAAATTTCCTTTCCCCTCCAAGTTCCCCCATCATCCTCTCCCAACTCTGACTGCTCTAAAACATTTACAGATCTAAAAAGCAGAGAGAAAAAAAACGTTCACCTGTCAGGTGATATAAAACCAATCTTCTACTAAATGTGCCAGAATAATTTTTCTCCACCTCAACCACAGTTAAAACCTTCAGTCTATTCATTACTGTCTTTTTATAGTATTTTTATTTAATAAAACCTATTAAGACTACCATACAAATCTCTTTACTTATGCTTTTATCTTTTAACTGATCAATTTTTATATTGCTGACATCCCTTCTTCACCATTTGCTCATTTAAAAATTCATAGTATATGAGCTATGTCTCTGGAGAAAACGTCTATAAAATTTGTTACAGCTGGCAAATGTGTATGAGTCAGTGATAGCACATGACTAAATGCTTCACAGAAAATAAAATTTGTTTCTGTAGTAAGCAGAACTGTTTAAATGTTATTTATTTTTATGTTTCAAAGAAAATATATTGTGAAGTGCTGCATTGATTTAATACACAGCAATGTCTGTGTACACGCTGTACCGGGGAAATTTATGAAACCTTTGCACAACTCCTTTAATTGAATTTTCCAAATCTCTCACCACACACAAATAATCAATATCTTCTGCAGAGAAAACCAGTCAGAATTATTACAGTCTTTCTTTTCAATTTTGTTGTCATCAGCACATACAGAGCACCTGGATATTTGTAATGTCTGGATAGCAAGTTATTTACACCTCTTAAACATATAATTGCTACTAAGTGAGTCCAAACTAATGTTTCTTTTCTTTTTTATTTAAAATAATTATATTCATGGGAGAAAGCAGTATTTATTCTCATGTAGGGGTTGCTACATGTTGGAAGAACTACAATTCTTTTGAATTTTTCATTAAGCTTAATACTCTAAACTAGATCCACCAGAATTAAAAATTCATAGCTGTTGCATCTCTAAAAAGGCACGTAGGAAAATGGAGTGTAAAAACAAGGCTGAAATCTGTGAATAAATGGGGCTGACACCTAAATCTCAAATGCAGGTTGACAGTTCTCTGTGTACTTGTCTGGGCCTGCAGTCATATGTCTCATGTGCATTTCTGTATCTGCCACTGCAGTTAATGGCTTAATATTTCATCTGCATAGCCCAGGGTGTTCCATCACTGCAGAGCCTTGGAGCTGCCCCTTCTCCTTCCTTCCATCCCAAAACTCCTCGTGCTGCTGGACCCAGACCCCTCCAGTCTCAGCTGTGTGTAAAATTCAGCCCCAAGTCCTGCTGGGAAGGAGCAGTGGGAAGCTCCTGGAGCTGGCACTGGACAGAATTCCTCACCTTTGCTGGGAAATGCAGCTTGTGGGGACTGGGCTGAGTGGGATCTGTGTCCTCTCCTTCACTGGGAGGGACTCACAGGATCACAAACTCAAACCAACACAATGAGGAGACACAAATTCCAATTTAACCTGAGCAACAACAGCTTTACATCCCAGGACACAAACTGGGCAAAGGACACTCCCCACTCAGTGAGGAACTGGGATCAGCCCTGCCCCAGGTGTGATGGCAGGAAAGCCTCAGGAGCACAAACAGGGATATTCTCCCACAGGGAAGGGCAGATGAACAAGGCCAGATCCCTCCAGCATGACAATTTTTGCGCAGCCCATTCCCAGACTCACTTTTCCCCGAAAAGAGATAATGGCATTTCTTCCCTGCAAGTAAATACAAAGTTGGGCTGAGGAAAATAAGTGTGGTTTTTAGGTTAGGGTTTTACAGTTGGAAAAATCCACTCCTGTATTCCCCTCTTCCTCAGAAGATCTCCAAGGAGGAGGAAGGAAAGGTGGGACAGACACCCACATGCATCTAAAGGTCAACAAATTTACATTTTATTTGAGAATGATGTGAAAATAAACCCCCAGCAACCACCAGAGCCAAGTGGTTTAGCCTTAGAAGACCCAAATTCTGAACTCAAACTGACACAAAATGGGATAAATGGTGGAATTCTGTATTTTTACCTTTTTACCTGGTTTGAGGAGGAGCTCTGATTATTAAGGAAGTGTTTTGATTTTGCAGAGGTTGTGAAATGGGATTTATGTTTTACCATAAATGCAGTCTTCCAAACTGGACTGGCAGGTGGAAACTCAGGAGTTTTGGTTGCTGATCTCTCCAGCTTTGCTTTCATCAGTGATTTCAACAGCATGGAATAAAATCCATCCAGTTAACTCTGCCCCAGTCTCTTGGAAAGCCACCACTACTGTCCCAAGAGCACAGACCTCAGCCACTTGTATTCACCCCACCATGAAAGCTGGGAATGTTCAGAGCTCAGAGAGGATCAGATCTGCCCCTGGGCTCAGCAGGATGAACAGCCCCACAGAAAAAGAAATGTTTTTTATTTCATCACAGCCTGGAAAGTGTTTTCCTCACCACTGCAAGTTGATCTCTGGAACACTCTCATGGGCAGCAGCCACGGCTCGTGTCAGGGTTTTGGGGAAGCAAAGTGTCCCTGTGCTTTGTAACAACCAGCTGGAGCAGCTTCCCCTTTTAGAACCTTCACTCCTGGAATCTCCAAAACCATGAAACTTTCCTTTAAAATGTGCACATCCCAACCTACACATCCATTCTCAGCACATTTTGGACTCCCAGACACCGACTTGATTCATCTCTTGGCAGTTGTTTCACAATTTGCTTACTTTCTATTCAAAAACATTTTGTTTACTGTAAATTCAAGTCATGGGCAAACAATGATGCCCTTTTTCCATGCTGGTCACCCAAAATGATAAACTGAGCTCTGCACAACGCTGCCCATTGAGCCAGGAATGTTTTGTATGGAGTTGTTTTAAGAGGAGGTTGTTTGTGTAAAGTAAATAAATTTCATGCCTCACCATGTGATGATAATGTGACATTCCATCTGGACCAAGCCACAGAACAGTCATAAGTTTTAAGCCCTGCCATAACTAATTAAAAATAATTATGAAAAACCCACATCTGAAACTAAAAGGCAAAGGAAAACATCTCCAGATGCTTCTCTTTGATCACAAACTTCTCTGCCTCTTCTGCTGCCACATTTCCAAGGCTGCAAAACTGAATTTATTCTTTCTGAAAGCAAAACTGACATTGGAACTTCATCGGAATCGGTCAGCTTAAACTCAGAATTCTCTTTTCCACCCTACCTTCACAAAATATCTCTCATGAAGCAGCCTGGCTGCGTGTTTGGTGCTAGGAGCTGGTTTGTGGAGTGAAGATGGAATTCTCAATGGAAGTGTGGTGAGCAGAGCACAAAGGAAGCAGTGCCTGTCTCCCTGTGCCAGCCCAGCACTCCCAGCCCTGCCAGGCAGGAGCTGCAGCAGGAGGACACAGGGAGCTGTAAATCACCACCTGCACACTGCACAAATCAGCCCAACTCCCTCCAAAGTGCTGGCACTCCTTTTCATCTGCAGCTAATCTGCTGCAGCCCAGCAAACCAGAGCTTGATCCATTTTCTGTCCTTTAAGAGAATTCCCCACAGCAGAGACGTGCTCCTGATTTTGGGTTTGCTCTTCTTTCAGAAGATATCAGAAATATCAGAATATCCCTGGGGGGATGGTTGTTGATTTTTACTGAGTGTGAGGGAGTTAAACTGTCCTCTGTGTGTCCCCTTCCTTCCTGCCAAGGCACCAAAGCAGCTGGGGATGAAACACCACCAGCTTCAAATATTTTCACAGCACAGGTTTTGAAGAAACAGAGCTGGGATTTCACAGTCCCTCAGAGTGGGTGAAATATCCCCCAAAAAACACAGAGTGAAAAAGGTTTTGCTGCAAGATTGTGATACTGAAAACACAGTGATGAGGAAGAACAAGGATAACTGGGATACAGAAAAATTATGGAAAGTCTTCTGCATGATTCCCTCTGAATGAATGATTCCTTCTCCTTGCA
Organism: Rhabdornis inornatus; assembly: GCA_013397075.1. Lineage (NCBI taxonomy): Eukaryota > Metazoa > Chordata > Aves > Passeriformes > Rhabdornithidae > Rhabdornis > Rhabdornis inornatus. Next base: position 521,146 of record VWZS01000175.1, read on the forward strand.
CCATCTCATGGGGAAATACCCAATACAATGAAAATAGCAGCAAATATTCAATTTACATTTGCAGACTGTTCAGAAGAAACACTTGATTATCACAGTTTTCATATCCTGAAGGTTGCCCAACTTATTTCAAGTGAAAAGAACTGAAAAGAAACCAAGCAAAAGGAATCAAAACATCTGTTACACAGGAGTTATGGAGAGTTTCTTACCTCGGGCAGGGACTTCTCCATGGTTTGCTTTCAACAGCTGCAGTTTTTCTGCTTGACTCACTAGCGAAGAAATAAATCCAAAATCAACAAATGTTGCCCCAGAGCTTTCAAAGAAAATAATACCTCTGCTGCCTCCTTCACTTTCAAAGCATTTCAAGGAAAAAAACCCTCTTGCCTATGTAACTGTGTTCAAAAAAATTAACAAAAAATTTCAAAATTCAGACAATTCTGACCAGTTGTGCTTCCAAGCCTCATCCCACATTTGGTTCCAATTGTTTTTTCTTCTATGCTGAGGTGGTTCCTAATACAGAAATGGGGGAAGGATGTTTTATTCTCGAGGAGCTGAGGGAAAGAGTGGACACAGGAGTGGCAGCAAGAGGTCTGACTGTCCTTTGGGCTGTCTGTCTGTCTGTCTGTCCCACCCCGATGGAAACCCAGACTGTCCCCAGGTAACTCCATCTGGTCTCAGAAAGGATCTGGGATTACAGAGGGAACAGAGCAGTGCATGCCCATGCAGAAGGAAAACGGAATGACAAGTCAGGGAAGAAATGGGAATTCAAACACCAGCACGTGATGCATCAATTCCACTGTTTGGGAAGAAAATTTCTCTAGTACCTGTGGCTTTACTGCCCACCTGTTCCCCACTGCAAAAAGCAGCAGTCCAGGCACTCCAGGTTTGCTTTCTGGGCTCCTTTGGAAAAGTATTCCAGATGTGCCAGCTGCGAAGTGCCCTTATCCCAACACAACAAGCATCTGGAATGTCCATTATTTCAGGACACATGAATAGCGATTTTTAAAGCCTGGAAATTTAGATTCAGCCTAATCCTGCTGACAGGCAAACAAACAAACAAACCAACTTCCTCGGAAGGGGAGAAGAAAGGCCAAGCAATCCAAGTGCAAACGTTTATCCTAATCCCCACCTAGTACCCACTAAGCATCTAACTATTTACTGACCATTTCCATAAGAAAAGGTGTTGCTTTTCCAGGTTTTCCCTCCCCAGTGTGCCTGGCTTTTATGTCCCTGCTGGGATGCACAGGGACACTTGAGGAGCATTTTTCCTGAGTCCTGGGGAGCACCAGAGGGAACATCTGCAGCGATCCCTGCTAAATGTTCCAAAGGGATAAATAAATGTTCTGAACCCCCTCCTCACCCAGCTCTTGGGTTTTCTGCAGTTCAGCACTCAGGACACAGGACGAGTGTGAGACTCCGAGGATATTTTCCAGCTCTCTACTGCCCTCCAAAGCCTGGAAAATAACAATTAAAATCATTGTTAAATCCCATTCCCAGTATCTACTCCATGTCTACAACATACCAAAACCGATTTGGAAATTGTTCATAAACTCTAAATTCTTCCTTTTCTAAATAAACATTGCAAAATATTTTCAATCAGTATGGATTTTTTTTTTTTAATAAAACCTCGTCCACGTGAAATAAATCAACACAATCCTCTGAGTACACTGCATTATTTCTCAGCTATTGGTGCACAGCAATGAACCTTGTGCTAAATTTAGGCAAGAAACAAAATGGGAATAAAAGAGAGCAGTGATTTGCATTTTAACATATATGGAACTATTAAATAAAGACACTTTAGTGGTAAATTAAATGGTACAATCACCTCAACACAAAGGGATCTTTAATCCTCAAAGACATTAAAATCTAGGCAGTTAATTCATATTTCGAGTTATAAATAATAATTGAGAACTACTTCATATTGGTTTTGCTTGTGTACAAATTAAAAATGGAAAAGCGACATGGAAAAGCAACTCTTCTAGTTTAAAAAAGCCAGTAAGTTTTGAGGGGTTTTTTTTTGCATTTTCTGGATTTCCAAGTCCAACTTGACTGGTTTCAAGTCTTTTATTTGTTTCCCTACCCCTTCAAACTCAAATGTTGCATATAAAATCCTAATTTTGCTTTCAAATCCTATATTAGAAGTAGTTTAAAGGACAAATCAGTGTAAACCAGACCTTCAGGCTTGTCAGATTTGCTCTTAGTTTCAGAATTCTGGGCAAGGAATTTCTCACTTGGGAGTGCAGTTGCAGGAACCTGTGTGAAAAAGGTAAAACAATTCCAATTATCCATGTCCCCACTCACTGAAAATCCATGTTTGCAACGTTTCCCAGAGCTTTTCCTCGTTGGAATGGGGATGGATCCAGTTCAGCTGTGAGGATTTATATCAGTGTACTGGACAATGTATTTTCAATTTGTAAAATTAAGTGTATGGCAGTTCACATGAATATTAAGTGTAGGTGTTGGTTTAGACACGTTTTTATTTGAATGTCACTGCTGGTCTCCTGCAAACCTTTTAAAAACATTCTGAATTATGGAATGCAAACATTTCCATGTCAATGAGGCCTCTAGTTACTCCAATTGTTCTGTAATTCCAGGTTCCTGTCACTAAGAAATGAGGCTGGATGTGTTGACCAAGGGATTCACTGAATCACAAAACCCCCCCAATTAATCAATTTACAGTTTTACACCGGTATAATGCCATTATTTTATTTGCCAATGTTTCAGTGTCATCCAAACAATTCTGTCCAGCTCCATCACTTGGAAGACACTATCCCACACTGAAGGAATTTCAGCCTAATGATGTGGGAAAACATCCAGTAGTGGCAAAAACAAACTGTGAGTTCAAGTGCAATAATGAAAAGGAAGAGCTACAACTTCAAACATAATATTTAGGTGAATAAACGTCACAGTGATTGTCTGGTGGTGAAAAAGAGATGCAATCACAACCCTGCACCGTAAGAAACTTCAAATTGAATGCACTCACACATCGTGCTCTGTTTGAGGCTGCCCTCTCCTGGATAATCCGCTCTTGGAAGTGCTCTGCTCATTCCCATCTCCTCGGAGGGTCACAAGGAAGAAGAGACACAATAAAGATAAAAATCAGATGTGGAGTATTTGAAGAAGGTGTTGGTGTGAATCCAGAGTACTGAAAGATCTTTTAGGAAGAGGAAAAATCCCAAAGCTCACAGGGCTTGGAATGAACCACACCAAATAATTTACAATTTACACTTTTGGAATTTGGCCTCTCCTCAGTTTCTGGAAACCTTGGGATTACAACATCGGTATCTGAAAGTTAGAATCATCCTGGCAGATATTTACTGGGTTCTTCCAGGAGCTTTTTATCCTATTAACTGCAGATGAACATAGAGCATTATCCTGAAAATGCTGGAATGACTGAGCTATGAAATTCCCATTTCCCTTTAGAAAAACTGCCTGGCCCCAAGTCCATTTTCTAAACAACCACAAAGATGCTGGGAATTGCTTCCAAAGGCTCCAAATGTGCTCTACTCACAATATAATATTCCAGTCTGGCATATGATGGATGGGGCAGGATAAATGTGACCTCTGACCACAAAAGCCACTCTGAATTTACATAACTTATCCAATTCCCACAGGAATCAGATCAGAACAAAACCAGATTAAAATTTTAGCTTGTCTATCAATACTTGTTCCAGCAATAAAAAAGTCACATCTGACTATCAGAAATGATTTAATAGTGGCTGAAGTTGAAGACATGACAAAACGTGGGGATTTTGTAAATTCACCTTTAAGTGAAAGATTTGGAATTTACCATGGGTTTAACAAATGTACAGATCCCAGACAGACCCTATGGAATGAGGAGCTTTCCACATTTCACTGTAATAAATCTCCTTCCTGCCATCAGACTAAAAATAAAGAGACCATACTCAGCATGAAACACTTTGATTTCTTCTTGTTAGATCTAAATTATTACATACAAATCTCAGCACTCAAGGATAAATTAACTTTTAATTTTAATATTTTGTAAAACATTTAGAAACACTTCAGGGTGACAAAGTGCTATGAAAGTTTAAGCTTTAATACAGTGGCTAAAAGTGAAGATCCTCAAAGATTTCATTTGAAATCTAAGTAGTCAATAGCACTTGGACTTAAATCAGCCATCAGTTATCAAACAGGTCATACTTGTACTGTGGAGTTTTAGAAAGAGAGCAGAGATTGTGAGTTTAAATGGACAACCTGGGATTTAATAATTACACACCACCATTTCGTAGCTATATGAATACAGGAATAAAAAAAAAGACTGGCAGCAGGATAAAGGATTAGGATAAAATATAAAATCCTGGAGGGAAGCTCCACTTTTGCAGATCCATCAGGAGAAGACATGGTTCAACAGCTAAAATCTGCAGACACCCAGATTAATTGTTCCACCTTGCTCAGAATATTTTTGCTCATCATAATTCATGAATGTTGGTGAGGCCTCAATTACTGTGCATAAATTCCAAAACTTCTGGGGCATTAAAAATTCTGTAACCCAACAAGAACCAGTGGCTGAAAACTAAAGCCAGACAAAATCAGACAGGGGATTTCTTTCTTAATAGCTAGAACAATTGAACAAGGAATTTGCTAACAAGGGAAGTGATGCATTTATTATTACTATTATTATTATTATTATTATTATCAAGACTAAATAATCTTTTCTAGAGTTGTACTGCAAGGAAATAAAAGCTCCACAGGAAAAGGTGACAAAAGGTCCCTGTGTATTCTTCTTTTTAAAATAAAAAAAAGTTTATTTTTATAACCAGGTGACCTGAGGGTTCCTCAACACTTAGGCCACAGCCACAACATTTTTATACAGCCAAAAAAGCAACTCAGTCACTGAAAATCTGCTTCTTGAGCACTCAGAGTCAAAAATTGTGACTGTGTAACTAAGTGAACATTTATCCTAAAGTGAATTGGAAATAATATCATTATAATCTTACAAAGGTGTATTTTCTGAGAGCTGATGACATTCAGTGTTATGTTCATTAAAAACTGTCTCACTCAGTTGTTTTATAAACACCCCCAAGATTTATTCAAGCTTTAAGACTCAACACTGGCTTTTCCAGAAGAGATTCTCCAAGAGGAAAAAGAAATCAAATCTATCAGATGGGAGAGAAGTCCCTAAATCCAGCCAAAAGGCAGGAAAATGTTGCAGTGAGAGATGGGATGTGCAGCTCACCCTCTGCTGGGACACTCCTGTGGCTCACGGGAGAGGAGAAGGGACTCATCTGGCACGTGCCTGTGGTTGGGGAGTAGGAGCCCACATTGCTCCTTTTGGCCTTCTGGGGGGTTGCATCAGGTGGCTGAAATGGAGAAAAATTAAAAAATAAAAAACATTCAGATGACTATCCACAAAAGCTGTCTGAACTTTTACTACCTAAGATTTTCCTCAGTATTTCCTGGCTTTATGTATTCCCATTATGGAAAGCCCATGTTAAATGTTCTGGTGAGCTGACTTTGTGCTCATCAAGCTTGTCTATCACTTCTCAAGAAGATTAGTTTTACTCTAAAAGATAAAAAATCCTTTCAAACATTTTGTCTCCCATGTTCCATGAAGAAAAAATATGTGTTTTCCAGGGATTTAGGTATTCTGGCATGACCACCTCGATGGTTGGGTTTTTTTAAAGCAGCCAAATCAAGTTAATATTTTTCTTCCAGTAATGAGAATTTAAGACACAAATATTTTTATATTTTAATTTTATAAAAAGTTATTTCAATAATTTTTTTAAACAAGTGTGAATTGAAAAAATCCAAAGTGAGTCCCTTAAATCCAAAATTTTGTCTGTGGTTCAGGGGTTCAATGTATCTGATGATGTAAGAGGAATTATTTAATGATGTTAGAGGATTTGTGCAGAGAAGTTTTCAGAAGAACAACTCTGCAATGCTGGAAAATGAACTGGGATTATCTGGGACATGTTCTAGTATGGATGCTGAATTGCAAGGATGAGAAACTGGGATTTTCTGTACATTTCATGTACAGAAATAAAAAAAAAAAACACCCAAACTTTTACTTTACAACCCACAAGTGCTACTGCTGGTCATCAGTTGTGGGACTTCCAGCAGATTTTAAAAGATTGAATTTGCTGCCCACCTGCCTCTGCCTTGTTTTAGTCTCAAATGCCTTAAATAATTTCACAGCTCTCATTTATACTCTTGTTGCAGCATTTAAACTACACCTGATGGAAATCCTCACTCTGTCTTGCCACATTCAAGCAGGTTAAAGAAATGGTTCCAGTCATCTTTAAATGAAATATTAATTGAAGTATCAATGACAATTTAAGGGTTAACATGTCATAAAATCTCCTTTTCAACAAAGAGAATCTCCAAACATTTCAATTATTTTTCCTGCTTGAACAGCAGTCACCTCACCCATTTCTGGGTATGGATAAGGTTATTTTAAACAAAATTCCTGCAGCACTTACAAGGACAGTTTTTATTTGTCAGTAAGATTTTCTCTTCCAAGAAGAAGAATTTTACTCCAGTAATGCAATTTTTTAACAATACCATGCTAAGATTCCAAAAATCAAAAAATACTCATTCCTGATCTGGTTAGTTCATGAATATTTTGATCCATGGAATGAGGAACTCTTGATAAAACAGGGAAGGAATGACAGAAACAGCAAAGATTAAACATCCCCCAACTGTGAGTTTACTACTTTCTGTTCCTTCTTTCTTTGTATAAAGTTATTTAATTTAAATCTTTGACATGCATCTATTAGAGATATTGTGTGAACTAAAAATCAGTGTAAAGCCACATCACTGAGCCTCCACTAGAAGTTTCTATCATTCAGCTGGGCTTTTCTTCAGCTTTTTGCTGCACAAGAACTGCAGGTCAGCATTGAGTAACTCTTTTTATCTCATGGGAAGGGCAGGCTTTAGGGCAGGAAAAGCATCCCATGGAATTGCAGCTGGACCACTCATCTACAAAAATGTTACTTCAGCCCAAGAAACAGATGCAAAATTACAGTCACAGCTGCATTCTGAGCAGAACAAGTTGGGTAATGGTACACTAAGCTGCTAATTAAACTGCTAATGATTTTTTTTTTTTAGTGCCACTGCGGTATTTTGCCACCTCTGTTGAAATTTTCAAAAAATAAGTATCTAGAAATTTTTTAAATGGCCAATTTCTACCTTGCTCAATACCAGTGAGGCCTCCAAATACCTGCTGCATATACAAAAACCTTTTCCAAATAACACAGGCTTGGAGATTTATTAGGAGCTCATTTGCTGACCAGTTCTTTCTCTCTGTACTTTCCCAAAATTTTCCTTCCTTTCCACCCTGCCATCCTCCCCAGCTCCTGAGCACTGCTGGCTGCAGCAGGAGCCACTGTGGGAGATAATAAAGTGACATATGTCACGACATGCTGGTGGCTGGGAGGATGCTGGAGCTGCATTTACAACAAATAACAGCACCAGTACAATTTTATTTTTATTGTGATAACTGTGGTGAAATTGATGGCAGCGTTAGGAGTTTATTGTTTCATTATGCCAGATTAGCTGAGGGAGGTAATTACAGCCCTGACATGAAAATGCCTTTAATGTTTTCATTTCAATTTTGCAGTTTCTAATATGCAGATTACAGCATTATCATAATTCCATATTGTCACATGTACAATTACATGGCAGAACGTTTCCTTCCCAGGATAATGGAGCTAATTTCTAATAAATGATTTCACCAAGGATCTTAACTCATTCAGCTCTTGGGTAAATAGTGATGGCAATAACAATATGCACATTTTTCAAGTGATTCATGCAGATGCACATTACTTAACGCCAGGCAGTTCTGTGACAAATGAAATACAATCAATTTTATACTAATATTTGCAGCAGTAATTTTGTGCTTTAAGATTTGCCCAGAAAACATCCAATCTGTAACAACATAAAGGCAACTAAAATGAAATAGATTGTTTATATCCACATTTATTTTTGCACGTGGATATATATACATATATATTCATACAGCCCAGATGGCTCCAGATATCAAAAAATACTTACATCATCTTTTTTAACAGAGTCCAAATTTAATGCTCTCTTAACCCTGCAAGAGAAAAATATGGACAGGTTTTATGGTCATGTAGACACAAAGACTTCTGTTAGTAAGGTCTATAATTGATAATGTTAAAGACAGTTTCCTTTTTTGGTTTCACATTTACTGATGGTATCCAAAGCAAATCCATTCCCTGCACCAAGGATGTTGCTTGTTTAGAAGGATAAAGTGTTTGCCTAAGAAAATCTGATTCTCCATTTTATACCAGAGATAAAACCACTGAAGTGAAATCATGCTGAGTATTTATCTTTTCTCCAAGACTATAAACAACAAAACCCTCCCCCCCAAAGCATTTCCATTTACATACCTTCTGAGCAAGGCTTGGAATTATTTTGCCATTAGTCGAAATAATGTTTAAGACATTCAAGACACAGGTACAGGCAAGGTGAAAAAAGTAGTTTTTCCCATCATTTTAGCTCTTAACATGATTCAGTGCTACCAGACTATGACTTAACTGGGGAACAGATGCTCTATGTCTTTACAGGTCCCCAAACCATAAGAAAGTGTTTGCTTCCCTTCTTCCCTCTCCTGATTCAGGAACATGCCAAGCTCTCTCTGCAAAATCTGCTCCTCTGAACTGGATGCCCAGCTGTTAATGGCAACACTGGAAGAGGAAAGCTGAATATTTATAATACTTTATATGGTACAGCTGTCTGCTAAAGAGCAGTCATCAAAATTTTATTGAATGCAGGCGAAATGCTCCAAGGAAAGAAAGGTCAACATAAATTAAGACTATTTTTCCCAGAGACAACTGAAACTTTTTAAGCACGTTCCTAAATCTTAACAATAGTTTAAAGCATGATGTAAAACGAGGAGGAAAAAAAAAAATCTTTGTAAGAACAGTTCCCAAGAAACAAATATATTACATTGAATTAAACAAGGTTTGGAATATACATCATATTTCAAGAACTTAGTGCAGTTTTCATCTTGGAAAAAAGAATGTTTTGCCTTGTAAGGAATTTAGATGACCTCATTCCAAACACATCCTTTTCAAATTTATATTGCTATTCCAAAACTGTAAATTAAAGGATTGGGAAAATAGAATGGAAACACATCTTTGATATGTAACTCAGGCAAGGGTTTTATATGAAAACTGTTTTACAGCTATCTCTATTACAAAAAGGGGAAAAGAAATATCCTATCTTAAAAAAGCCAAGTAAACAGGTAACATTTAAATTTAAAAAAGCCTCTGAAATTCTGGCCAAAGGGCAGCCCAAGCTGTAACAGTTTGATGGAATTCTTTACAATGTATTTCTTTTTTAAAGAGAGCCCCATCTAGCTCAAGGAATCCCGACTCCATTCCAGCTTGCAGCTCATGGCAGCAGAGAAATATTCCATTTATTAATGCATCCACACTGCAAGGATGCTCTGGGGGCCAATGCATTTGCATGCTACACTAAGGCTTGCTCTGATGGAAGTTTTTATGACAGATGTCAAAAGCAGCTGAAAGCCAAAGGAGAAGCAGGATCAGGATCACAGCTGTAGGATGAAATAAATGAGAAACTACATGAAAATCCTGCTAAGTTATAAACACTGAGGACATTTCTTAGGGGGAAAGTCATGCACTGATCAAAGCCACGTTCTTTGAAGTCTGTCAAATATTGTGTGCAGCAACAGAGCAGCACACAGCCCAAATTTCTCTGTGCAAGCACCCTGAACTAAGGGAGCAGAGATGGAGCCTCATTCCAAGCTTTTCAACGTTGGAAAGAGCTGGAATATTGTACTGGAAAATTGAATTTTAGCTTTTGGAGATCAACCTTGCCTTGTGTCACCCAACAGCCTGGCTGGCTTGGGGGCTTGTTTTTACTGATTGTCTTTTGAATGACATAATGTGAGAAGTTAAATAAAAATAATTTAAAATTGGTGCTCTAACTCTACAGACCCCTGAAACCAAATTCATCCCAACACCTCACATGAAAACCGTGTTGGCTGAACTGTCCTCTCTCAGATCTTCCAAAAGAAGAATGTGGGGGACAAAACAATACATGCAAACAAAATTCCTCAAGTATTTTGAGAAACAACATGAAGAGTACCACTTTTAGTTTAGTTTAGTTTTTTTAATATGGCTCACTGTGACTGTGGTGTAGAACCAAATGTCAGAGTGGAACAAGAAAAGGAGACAGAAAGATGAGGCACATGTGGTGAGAGTATTTAACCTGAGTTTCCTACCCCTGAATTAGCCTGACAAGGCTTAATTTATTTTCTTAACCATACAGAGTATGATGGCACATGTTTACAGTCAGCTGTACAACCTGCAGTGATTATCTTGTCCCTTATATTTATCAGATTAAAGAACTTTCTTTATTGATCTCCAGCAGCCCGTGATGAGCAGAGATACACAAGAGCAGCATCAGACTTACATGACTTGATTAATTACTTACTGCTTGATAAATTGCAAAATATAGGAGAAAAATGAGAAGAATGTATTCCCATTGGAGACAAAATTAAGAGACAGAGCCTGATGGAAAATGGGCACAGGGGGTGTCATGCCCTGATTTCCACAGGCTGCAATTCCCCATCTCTGCACCTGAGTGTGTGTGTGAATCTATAATTTAGTCTCTGCTGTAATTGTAGTAAATCCTGTTGAATCACTTTATAAATATTAAATCAGTCAGTGATTAAGTGCTGCTAAACTCTTTTGCACCTGTATCTTTTGTATCCATATCCTTGTCCCTGTGACCCTTTTGCATCCCTGGTCTCTGTGTAAATAATTCCAAATTCATTCTAATCCCATTTTTCTGTGTATGCTCCATCTGTGTAGTGAGCAGCAGTGTGAACCTTGCCATCAAACTGTGTCGAAGCCGCACTTCCACCAATTCTTATCAAAACCTGCTTTTTTTGCCAATCCCTTTAGTGGTGGCCAAGAGAGGGGTCAGAGGATGGAGCAGGCTTTGCCTGGTTGTGCCCAGCCATGGGACAAGATGCAATGGGCAGAAAATGATGCCCAGGAGGTACCACCTAGATATGAGGAAAAACTTCTTTCCTGTGCAGTGACTGAGCACTGGAATTGATTGTCCAGATTGTGGAGTGTCCCTCACTGGAGATATTCCAGACCTGCCTGGATGCCAGCCTGTGTTATGTGCAGGGATGACCCACTGCGGTCTCTTCCAAGCTGAATCATTTTGTGATCCTTCTTCTTGTCCCTCTCCCACACACTCATGGGTGTTATCCATGGTGTGTAGAGAGATACAGAATTAGCATAATTGGGACTGGAAGGGATCGCTGGAGATCATCCAGTCCAACCCCCCTTGGTAAGGCAGGGTCACCCTGAGCAGGTGACACAGCCTTTGGAATGTCTCCAGACTCCAGCAGCTGTTCCAGAGCTCTGCCCCTACAGTGTACAAGATTCTTGATGGAACTCGTTGTGTTTTAGTGCACGGCCACTGCTCCTCCTCCTGTCAGTGGGCACCTCTGAGCAGAGCCGCCCCCGACCCCTCAGAAAAGCAGAATAACGAGAGTTTCACCCACAGCGGCACCGCGCAGCCATCCCCGCCCGCAGGGAACCACCACGGCCAGCATTTCCCGCTCTGTTTCCCTTCGGAAACAAATCCCGCCCCTCACAGCCGCTCCTCCCCTCCCTGGGCCCGCTCCGAGCGCACTTTTCCCCTCACGGAACGAGCTCGGGAGCCGCAGCCCGCCGGGAGCAGCGCTCCCTTCACGGCGTCCCGCGGAACCGACCCGCTGCCGTGAGGGAGAGAGGGAAGAGAACAGGGGAAGGGACAAGAGGGGGAAGAAGAAGAGGAGAGAGAGCGGACGGAGAAGGGAGAAGAAAGGAGAGGGAGAGCAGCGCTGCCCCGCTCCCCAGACACCTACGACATCGCGGAGCCGTTCCCGCCGCCTCCCCTTCGGAGCTCCCGCCGTGCGCCCGCCAAACGCCGCCGGCTGGAAACGGCGCCGAGGGCAGGGCGGGCCGGGCCGGGGCGGGGCCGGGACCGGAACCCCGGGACCGGGACCAGGACCGGGACCGAGACCGAGACCGAGGTCGAGACCGGGATCCTCGAGACCGAGACCCTGACCCTCGAGACCGAGACCTCCGGGACCGAGACCGGGACCACCGAGACCGGGATCCCCACGACCGAGATCCCCGGGACCAAGACCGGGATCTCCGAGACCGAGACCACCGAGACCGAGATCCCCGGGACTGGGACCCAGACCGGGACCGGTGTCGCTGTGGGCTCGCCGGGTCCCGCTGTGCGCGGTAGGAGCCGGGCCGGGGCCGGTGCTGTTGGGGGCGGCCAAACGCGCCTCAGGAGTCCCTCAGGGATCGCCACAGAGGGCTGTTCCCCTCAGGGCTGAGGGAAGGGGATTGTGTTTTTTTTCTTATTTTTTTTTTAACGATGAGTGGCAAATTTATCCCTTGAAGCTCCCTGTGCCCATTAGGGAGGGAGGTGATGAGATCCGTGCGGGAAAAGTTTCCTCGTTCCAGGTGGACGAGGCCGGAGCAGGGCAGAGCTGCCCTGTGCGATGTGGGCTCTGTGTGGATGTGCGGACATGAAGGTCGGTGTTGCCATGGAGGGCCTGACTTGGGGCATCAGGAGGAATTTCTTCACAGAAAATGTGATTATACATTGGAAGGGGCTGCTAGGGAGGGGTGGAGTCCCCATCCCTGGAGGTGTCCAAGGAATGACTGGACATGGCACGCAGTGCTCTGGGCTGAGAATACAACACTGGTTTGGGTTGGAAAGGACCTTAAAACTCATCCAGTTCCACCCATGGACACCTTCCACTGTCCCAGGCTGCTCCAAGCCCTGTCCAGCCTGGCCTTGGACACTTCCAGGGATCCAGGGGCAGCCACAGCTGCTCTGGGCACCCTGTGCCAGGGTCTGCCCACCCTCCCAGGGAAAAATTCCTTCCCAATCAAACCTGCTCTCTCCCTATTTGGAAGCCTGGGCTGGATTGCTCCCCTCTGTCTATTTTTCTAAAGTGTCATTTATCCAGTAAAAATAAGCCAGGGGGCTGCTGGCAGTGCTGTCACTAAACCATTGCTCACTGGATTTCCCAGCGATGGATTGGCAGCACTTCCTGGCCCACATAAGAAATCTCTCAGTAATGGGAAGCCCAAGGAGTACAAACAGGAGTTCACATTTTCTAAACTGGAAAATTAACATTTCTTCTTCTTCTCCTCCTTGCCTTTCCCCCCAGTTCCATTCTGGTGTTTAATTATAGTGACACCCGTTTGCAGGAGCCAGGCTGTGCCAGGGGGTCCCTGTGGGGTCTTTCTGGTGCCTGTGTAATATTAAAGTGTCAGGGTGTTACAAATTGGGTACTTCATCCTTGATAAGCAATCATTATCTGCCTTTCCCAAGTGTAAAAGACCTGTCTAACTCAACAAGGTGCCAGTGATTGAAGCCTCCTGAGTAAAAATCTAATGAGTCCTGAAGGAGACCCTGGGACGGCGTTGTCTTGTTGCTGAACTTGAGATATTCCATTTATTATACTGGAATATATTTCCTGAAGTCAACGTTGGGTTAAATAATACAAGAGGCTGTTAAAGCAACAGCACAACAGGATTTAGTGTTCCTCTGTGATGGCCTTCTAAAAACCTTCCTCGCCCCTTGTGGAAGCAGAAAGCTGCTGTCAGTTTGCTGACCATTGCTGAGAAAACAGCATTCGTTACTGCTTTGTAATTGTTTTAATAATTGAGAAAAAAATGTGTTTATGTTTTTTTCCATTCATTTACAATTGTATGGGCCTTGGACTTACAAGGCCTGAGCTGCTCAAACTTATTTTTGAAGTTTTATGCACATTTATTTCTATTACTTATATTTAGGTAACTCTAAGAAATAGAATTCTGGGCTTAACCTGGCGTTTTTGAGATTAAAGGTTCCAATTTTGACTGATTTTATTATTATCCATATGTTTTGTTGAGTTTTAAGAGTGAAAAGAGAAAACGTGGATGGCAACATGAAAATACGTTTTTGTGCTTTCAAGAATCAAGACTACATAATATTTCTATGATACTTGTAATATCAAATGTCTGCAACTATATAAAATACAGTGAAATTAAACTTTTTACTGACAGTGAAGGAATAACTGTGGATCATAAGTTGAGCTTAAACTCTTTCTGCTTGTGGATCTCAAGTTGCTTCCCTACAAGTGTAGATAATTATTCCCATCCCAGATTTAGAGAAAAGAAAGGATATTTCTGGATGTTTGGATAATTGGGGCTAGTCTGTGTTTCAGAGGACAAACAGAGGCATTATTAAGATAGTTACAAATTCTAACTGGAATTTCATCCCTCACAGGATGGCCAGCACTCCTGGGAATCAGAAAGCCACACACTCAGAAAATTCCCAAGGGAAGAAATCCCAGCATGCAGAAGAAGCCATTTTTTACATGAACTGCAGAGCAGCTTATCTGACTGTCCTAAAAAGCAGCTTAGAAAACATTAAATCGAAAGAACAACTCAGTTTAGGTAATGGATGGATCCTTTTCCCCTCTAACTCTTACATGGGGTGATTGCAGTGGGGGCATCCCTGTGCATAAAGTCAGCAAGTGGTTTAAGGAATTGAGAGTAGTTTTGGATGCTTGGTGGAAGTGGGAATGCCAGACAGAGGCATTTTATTGTAGATTATTTTATTTGTAAATTACCAGTAGGAAAGATCTCAGTTCATTTTAGAGTGAACACCATAACTGGTGTTCCACAAGAATTCTTACTCCTCATCTCAACTCCTCCTGAATTATGCTTTCACAGACTGGAATCTAAAGTTTTTTGTTTGTTTGTTTGTTGTTTTTGTTGTTGTTTTGTTTGGTTGGTTGGTTTGGTTTGGGTTTTTTTTGTCCAGACTATATTTGTGTATAAGTGGTGGTGGTGTTATCAGCAGTACAACAGAAAAAAAAAATCTCTGAGTGCTTCAGCTGTACTAAATAAGGGTGTTGGTAGAAACTGAAAACTTTGTTTTGAAAACTTCAGGAATTTCAAAGGGGAGTGAGAAAAATTTACCTGAAAAAGTTGGTTTCTTAATAATATATCTTAGTGACAAGGTGAGGTAAGGACAGAGTAACTATTTTAAGGTAAGAAATTTTATCTGGTGTAGTGAAACCTCCTTCAAAACTGAGATTTCACTACACCAGATAAAATTTCTCAAGCAAATACAATTCCAACTTTGCAGTTTCTCAGAGTTGTAGGATTGTGTGCTCTGTTTGGGTGGTGATTTTTTTTTTCTTAGAGCATTTTTATTCTTTTTTAAAAGGTTTTTCATGGAAACCACCACTGTAAAAGCTGAGTGCACTGATTGTAGCTTCTTTCCCTACACAAGAACATGCAATTCTACCCATTAACAAGCATATTCCTACAGCTTGTGACTTGGTGCTCTCCAGGCTTTCCCAGCTGCAATAAAAGGGCCTTTATGACATCCTAATGACAGTTTGGGATAATCTGGATTTTAACAGGAGGGTGGTGAGAACAAATGTCATCTTTCTAATAAATGCTTTGGCTTTCTGCTCTATCCATATGCCACTTGGCCACACAGCAAGTGTTTGGGCATTTTGCTTTCAAGGTCAGCTTAGAGAGGGCAGTTAGTTGTTTAGACCCTCAATCCTTTCAGAGATGTTTAAGAATTTATTTTAGAATTTGTAAGCATTGAGAGTTAAAGACTTATATTTCATCTTAAGTCAATTTTGGCATTTCTTAAGCAAGCTATGCCAATGTTTAAGCATTTCTTGTTTCATGAAGTTTGGCTGATGCTCCAAACTAAAGTGTTCCCTGAGAGATTGGCCCTGTGAAATTTTATTTGTAGTTTTGCTTATCCCCAAATGGCAGCTTCATTTGGTGTCTGTTGTAATATTACTGGAGGGATTTAGCAGAACCATAAAGAAATATCAATAAAAGGTGCAGTCTGATTGAACTTTCACAAATACAAATTGGGAGGCATGAAGGAAATGGCAAGTGCTGATCTCCCTGGAGATATAAAATTAAGGATTATATATTTGAAGGAAATCTGTCAAATATAATAATGTGCTGCCTTGACATTCCAGGGATCTCTTCTATCCATGGAAACAAATCCCCAGAGTCACTGCCCTTCCTTCCCTGGCTGCCCTTGGCACTGAAATCCCCAAACCATTGCTCCGTGCCTGGGCGTGGCTCGGATAAAGATGTGAGCCCTGCTCTGTCCTGGCTCCTCCAGCAGAGGTGGCAGGGCACAAATCTTTATTTAGTGCTTGGCACTGAGGCAGGGATTAACAGCAGAGGTGCCTGGTTGGTTTGTTTGTTTGGTTTGCTGGTGACACGGGTCCCACTGAGCATTGTCACCATGCCACCGCCTCATTTCACAGATGCCTTTTTGCAGTTCCCAGCACAGGCCTGGGCTCTGCTCAGCTGGCTCAAAACCAAATGCCAGCCCAGGTAGACATGAAGGATCTTCTGTGCTTCCCTAAAAGATTATTTGGGAAGATATCAAAGCCCTCCCATTTCAGATAGACTGTGCATTTGAATTTAATTTCCATTTAATGTGATACCTTCATCACACTGAAAACCAAAAAGATGTTTTCAGCAAAGACCTTGAAGAGGCAAATAGATCCAGGAAATTAATTTTGGAGAATGCCAGGTGTAACACCCATGGCACTGGCTGCATGTGTGGCATTGGCTGCCTGGTGGGATCATTTTTCCTTTAAAATTCCTGTTGTATAATTTGAATTTATACATTCAAATGTACAGCAGTGACATAAAATATTGTCTCAAATAAATTCTACTCTAGATCTCAGTTCTTGGCAAAGGAAGTGCAAAGATGATGTTGGTCTAAGTAGAAATAGGATTTAATAATGTGCAGATTTTAGAATACTATATTCTTGGTATTAAAACACTGGATATAGGCTGAATTTTACACTTGAGCCTGTCTTTGAGTTCAGGGATATTTTGATTAAGATCATAACCAAAACTGTCCTTCAGACCCACTTTTGGAGTGATTTGGCTTTGAAAAAAATCTGAACATGGAAAGTGACTCAAGGATGTTTGGAGAAAACTCCTTTTCTAACAGCTGGAATATATATTTAATATTATGTTTTGTTGTTCAGTACTTCAACAGGCTGGAAGAAATCCTTCTCAGACGACCATTAACAAATACTGGACTTCACAAACAACTTCACTGAATTTTGATGATTTTTGTGCTATTTTAAAAGAAGAAAAGCCAGCTACAAAAAGTGAACTGCTGGAAGCATTTGGAAAAATAGACACAGATAAGGCTGGATATATTTTACATGATGAACTTTGTAAAATTCTTACAACAGTAAGTATCACTAGAAACTTAATTATCCATCTTTAATTAGTAGAGATTTTGTAAATTAGATGGTACTGAGAGCTGGGATTCCCCATTTTATGGAAGATTTTCTTGGTAGGTTTCCAGAAGACACCACAGAATTACATAAGGTGGTCCAATAGATCTCTTTGATATTTAGCAGTGTTGTAAAGACATAATTTTTAATGATTTTGACCTCTGTTTTCATTATTAAAATCAAAATCTGTTGAAATCTATTGCAAGATAAGATTCTCTGAAAGAATATTAGAAGACTCTTCCTTTGTTTATAAAATTTGTGCTGTAGCTGAACAGGATTCTTGATTAGGAACCCAAACTGAGCTGGTTTTTTCTTGCAGAGAGGTGATAAAATGACCTGGGAGGAAGTGACTAGCATTACTAACCAAGCTGATTTTAACTGCAGTGGCAAATTTGACTACAACAAGGTATGGCCAGGGGTGATATTTGTTCTTGTGTATTGACAATATGAGCATTAGTGATGACCCTACCCCAGGATTCTAAATTTTGGACTGAATAAACAGCCCAGAAAGATTTGTACATAAATATGGTTTCATAGGAGGAAAACTGGTAAGAATACTATGTTAAAAATCAGTCTTCCAATATCTAGAAAGGAAGAGTTGAAAGTCACACTTAATTTTTGTTCAATATTTGAACCTCCTTGTTGAATTGTGGCTACATTTTACTGTGATACTTGAGTGGTTGTTCTGATTAATGAAAATTAAAATTATATTGGGCTTGAAGAGGAAATGCATTCCATCTGCTGAGCTGTGCTTTCCTTGCTAATGCTACATTTTACTCCTTAAAACCTTTTGAGGAATGTAGCTTGGTAAATGAAATATTCTTTTTTTAATCTCCAGTTCTGTGAGCTGTACCTGAGCACCAGTGAGCAGTGCTGCAAAGCTGCAAGGGACAGGCTGGAAACTGATCCCAGACTGAGGCAGCAGCACTTTGGGAATCAAAGTGAAAATTTCTCTGAAGGGATCTCACTGCCAGTGTCAAAACCATCCCCAAGGGTCTCCAGGAAAACTGATCACAAACTGCCTAAAGGTATTTATAGTTCTTATGTTTTATGTTTTCTTTCTGGTGGAGAAGAAGCTCTGGCTCAATGAGCAGTTGAGTTTTTGTTTAATTTTTCTCAGATTAGTGAAGATTTTATTGATGAATATAATTTCTACTGTGGCAAGTTCAAATGGCTGCATCTTTGAAACTCTCAAATTCCTAAGGATGGATTTTGTTGATTTTTCATGTGACACAGTCCAGAAGGAAGAGAGAAAATGAATGCTCAGGTGTGTTGCACTGTAGGCAAATTATGTATTTCCTTCCTAGAGCAGAAATTAAACACTAAACATTTCTCAATAAGCTGTGTGCTTGGTTCAATTACTGAAGCTGCTTTTCAAGCATAATTAATAAGTTGTGGACAGTTTAATGTCCTTCCTGAAGTTACAAAGATACTTCAAAACCTTCCCAAACTGGAAAAAACTCCACAGGGAGCAGACTGCAGAGGCACCAAGTATGAAATTTTGGGATGTAGTTTGTGCTGTTCCAAGTTGCTTCAAATCAAAGAGATGCAAAAATGACACAACATTGATGAAGGGAAGTTCTCTGATCGAGTTCTTGTCACCCAGTTTTCTTTGTGCTTCTAAATGCAAGGTTTATGATAAATAGCACTAGGACAGGGTTGAAATAATGTAATTGTAATTAAATATCTCTGTTTATAGCTGACAGCAGAGCTCCTTCAAGACCTTCATCAGCTCAAAGCAGCAAAGCTTCCACCTCCACCACTGTCACTGTGGGTGCCAGCAGCAGCAGGAACACAAAGCTAATTATTGAGCCTGACACAATGAAGGTATCACACTGAAATGATGGGGTTTTCCTCTAGGCACCTGTGTTATTGCATTTTAAAGAAGCTAAAAATCAGAGAAAAATGGTGTCTTATGTTTTATTAACAGTTTGTCAAGGGCAGCTGTAAACTACTGAGAGCTTTCTTGATATGTATTATTATTAACATTTTTATATATTGTTGGTTTTGCTGACAACAAGTTATTGGAAATAATTTTTCAGGTGTGAAGGTTTAATAGAATAAAATGTGTTTTTTATAAATGAAACCACTGTTGGAGAAAACAGTTAATGACTTCCTGAGAAATTTAAAATTGAATAATTTATTAGGTTGGTGAGAACTTTAAATGCTTAAGTAGTCTGAAAGATTGTGTATCATAAACCTTTGCATGAAAGGTAATTGGAAATAAATAACAAATTTGTGAGCAAATTCTGTTTCTTGGGCATTGCTTGGTAAATAGATGCTGTAACCTGAAAATATTGATTTTTAGTTAGACTAATATGTTCTATCAGTATTTTCTTTTAAATAAATCACTCATTCAATATAAATTCCTGGGGGAGAGAGACAACAAAGTCACTTTGCTAAGTCAATATTTGTAGAGTGTTAATATTGATCTTTTTCCCTTTGTTTTCCCTTTCTTGACTGAACCTTTACTAGTTTTCTTTCAACAGAAAATAATAGCTGTAGAAATATAAAACATTAACTGGGAACTGCTGGGATACATTAAAAATGTGCACCTGGAGACTCCTGTATAAAAGGGAAAAAATGGTTCTGACCACACAGTGTAACTGCTGCTGGAAAACTGAAGTGATTATCCTCAGGAGCTGCATTTTTGTTTCAAATAACAACTCTGGGTTTGTTATTGAACTCTGAAGTCCTTTATATCTTCCCCATTGCTATACAGTGACATTTGTTCTATATTAAAATTTCAAACCATCATCTCCCAGGGATTTTGTGCAGTCTGTTTAGGTAGCTGGACCTCCATGCAATTTAACCTGCAATCTCACCTTGTTCAAACATCATGTGGGGTGTATAAAACCAGCACACACTTCCCCAAGACTGGATTCTTTTTAATTTCTACAAACCAGTAAAAACTGATTAAAAAAAATGAATTAGTATTGCTTGGCATCATCCAAAAACTGAAATCAATCAATAAACATGGAAAGGTGTAAGTAAGCAGAACTATTAATTTTTTTAAACTCCATTTTGCACCATGCAAGCTCTGCCAGAATCAGTGAATAAATACCCAGGGATTTATCTGTGGTGTGAATCAGAATCCACCACCCAAAAATTCTTTTTATTCATCTTATATTCAAGAGTTTTATTTTATTTTTTGCTGTCCACCTGTCTTTTTGTATAAGTAAGGAAATATTGCCCTCAGGATGTTGGAGCAACACCAGCTTCACATTTCTGACAGAGGAAAACAGTGAAAGGCAGAACATGTTGAAATGTCTAGAATTAAAAACCCATAGCAAATTCCACTGAATCATTGTTTTTTATTAGGAATTATGCATCAATGTGTGGATATTTTCAATATTAACTTAAATTTCAGTAGCAATGACCAGCAGCAGGTACTGCCTAACATTTCTTTCCCATTAACATTTCTAACACAAACATTTCCCACTTCAGCTATTATTGAACAACTTCTGTTCTGCTTTGAAGTGACAGAGGAAAACCAAATCAGAAAATCCTCTTTTAGCTTCCCAATTTTCCATACCTGTTTGGAATTTGATAATTTAGGACTTCTAGCACCACCTTATGCTCTCTGCCAGAATAACAGGATTTGATTTCCTAAAATGAAAGGATAAGGTTTTTGTCCAACGGTTTTGGCAGGTATCAAGCTGGGAGCAAAGAACCAGTTATTTCAGATGTGTCAGGTTTTAAGAAAAAAAATCCATTTTAAAAATTTCTTTTTAGGTGAAGTCAGGAGTCATGGGAGTGTTGGAATAAACAGTTTAGGAATAGCAGTGGAAATGATCCAAGGGGCTGAACTCCATGTTGGAATTCTGTCACTGATTTATGTTAATCCCAGCTCCCATTATCCACTTTTTGACTGACACAGCCCCAGCTGTTGCTCCATATTCAATCCTCACCAATACATCCCAGGAATATTTTGTCTCTGATCACTTTTTTCCTAATTATTTTTTACAATTGGTCGCCTTTTTCCTCGTCCTGTCACTACAAATCTGGTTTCATGGATAAAGATGAGTCTAAAATTATTGGATTGATTTGTTAATTAGGTTTATTCTGCTCCATAAAAGTTGGCCAGGGGCTGATCTCTGGCTCCATGGTCCAGAAATAGCTGCACTTCCATAAGGATTATCCCTAAAAACTCCTCCAGCAGGTTGTGCCCACAATGAAAAGATTATGGGAAATTATAGGAGGGGAGCAATGCCTTCCAGGATTGGACACCCCACTTTATTCTCAATAACTTAATTAATCTTTGTCTTTTGCACAGCCAATTTACTTTGAAAATCTTTTAGAACTTCTTTAGCAAAATCTTAATATTTTTTAAAAATTCCAAACCACCAAAGAGCAGCAGAAAGGGAGTTGTAAAGTGAATAATATTTGTATTTAAATTACTCCATGCTGTCAGCTGCTTGCAAATATAATTAGCAGAATCTTTGTGGCAGTTCCAATTTAATTTTCAACTCAAGGAGCATTGGGGTAATCTTTGTGCTTTTCAGGCATTTTCACAAGTGAAGCAACATTACTTTGCAAAAATTGTCTACAAAAAAGACTATTTGGGATTTTTTAAAAAATAAAAGTATATTGATGCTGTATGTCATGGTGTGTTTTATGCAGGATTTATTAAATAATCAAATTAATTAATATTTCAGAGAAGGCACTTTTTATCCAAAATGAAGAAAACACTGAATATTTGCTTGGTTTCCAGGGATGGCAACATGCACAATGCAAAGGCTGCTTCTACCTGGAGGAAGATGGGGAAATCATCAGTCACAGGTACAGGCTGCACTTACCCCAAAGATCTGCAGTTTGTGTCACCATCAGACCTTTCAATATTCCCCAGGCACAAGGTGAGTGTGTTTCTATTTCATTTTCTTCTTCAGAAGAGGTGGTGGCTTGGAGATTTACCACACAGCTTCATCCAGTTGCTGCATTAGAATTATTTTTTTCCCCAAGTAGAATATTCCCTTTTTAACCCCATAAAACAGGAGCCTTCACAACCCAAAATTGCTTTAAAGTCACCTGGGCTGTCTTTTTTTTTTAAGTTTGTGTGATGTGTAGCAATTCCTTGAAATTCTTGACCCTTAATGATAGAACTATTTTATCAATAATTCTTACTGATAAAATTATTAATATTCTGTAAGACAATCACAAGGAACAATTTACCTGCTCGGCCTAAACAAGAAGAAAATCTCAATAGCATAGAATAGATTTTTTATTCCATTTTTCATCAGCAGGGATCAAGAAGTACCATGGGAATATCTATTTTGAGATGCAAAGAAAAACAATTTTGGGCCATTATTAAGCCTTTTTTTTGGATATTTGTCTTTTTAGGAAAATCTTGTCACTGGTTGTCAGTGGATACAGCTTTGTTTATTCTGAAGGAAAATGAAACCCAAGAGAATTTACAGCTTGTTAGCTTTACTGAACTCCAAAACAAAGAGGTTAGAGGATTTTGGTGTATTCCTATTTTAATTGTTATTTTTTAGTGTGTGTGTTAATGCTGCAGGTGTGAATTCCATGTGTTTGGAAGGAATTCCAGCTGTACCCAGAACTACTGAATTTCTGGGTATATTTACAGCTACTCTGTAAAAACTAGTTGTATTTCTGCATCTTCAACATTTCCAAGGCAAAATTTGTTTAAATTTCCTTTAATTTTCTTTCTCCTTGCCATTTGAACTTCATAGTGCACAGAATATTATTTTCCTGTGGCAGAAATAAGAGAGCATTAACTTACTTTCACTTTCCTCCNAGAGATTCACTATTTTTTATCTTTAAAGTGGCATCACACAGCCAATTTTTTAAAGGAGAGAACCCAAAATTCCCAGTGTTTTCAAGTAATTAATCACTTTTGTATGAATATTACTGGCAACAAAGAAAGGCATAATTTGAGAAGTTCTTACAAATTTTCTGCCTTCCTTGACAAGCAGATGTTTGGCTGGAGAGGGGAGCTTGGAGCTGGGGTTTACTGGCTGCTCCCTTTCACAACTGGCTGCAGGCTGAGGAAGGTAAAAACCCAAATTTCTGGAGAAGCCAAACTGGTGTGGAGGGATGAAGATGGAGAGCTGGCTCTCACCAAAGAATTCCAGTGAGTTTTATTCCCAAACATGGCAATAAAAATCTCTTTTCCAGCTAAAATATGGCTTTTAAAATTTGGATGTTCCCAAAGTACTGTTTTATGCAGAATAATCTCAAACAGACTGATCAGTTCTTGGCAATATGATGAGACAGTAAAAGGAAATGGAAACCTTTGGAAATAATTTGGCCTTTTTCTCCCTCAGAGCTGCTTTGTTGGATATATTTGAAACAATTGATTTGGATGGGAATGGCCTCCTGAGTCTGGAGGAATACAACTTCTTTGAGCTGAGGACTAGTGGGGAGAAGTGTGATCAGGAAGCCTGGGCTGTGTGTAAGGGTAAGTTCATTACTGTGCTACAGCTAATTAAAGCTATCAGTTAACTTCCAAGCTGGATAGAACTGGTTGTTCTGTATCTATTCCAAGATCATGTGTAGATATTGTTCTCTTCCTCCTTTCTTCTTCTTTTATTCCAGTCTCCTGTCCTCTGCTTTGCTTCGTTCTGCTGTGTGTGCCACTGACCTTCTCCTGAGAAAATTCTTCCCCTTCCTAATTGTTTTGTAGCTGCCAAAACCTACAGGGTTTGTAATCCTGGATCATATGGGGAAGGAAACTGTCACAGGTATTTGTTTAATCCATCTCCTTTGTGCAGATTGGGCTGGTGCTGCTTTTTTATCCCACAAAGTGTGGAGAGGGACATTTAATTAGTGTGGATCTGATGCTGTAAATTGGCATCCAGAGTTTTTGTGAATTGCCTGTGTCTGTTTTTATCACATCCATGTCATGTTTTACATAATTCCTTTGGAGGCTGTGGCACATTGGCCAAAATACTTTGAATCTGGCAACTCCTATTAATTATCTCCACCCAAAACACTCTGAGGGATCAGAATTTTTCCTAACTGATGGAAAACGACAAAAATACATTTCTAGAACTGAATTTCTCCTCTTTTTCATCCCTGGATGTGCTTTTCCACACTTGATGTCTTTGTCAGGATGATGCAGGTAGGAGGGGTGGAAATGTGTGAATAAATAAGAGAGGAAAGAGGAGAAGCTGGGCAATGTTTCACCAGGTCATCAATCAGTGGGAGGGTTCACACGAATATCATCAGTCTTGACACCAAAGTTCAAGCCATTTATTACAGCATCTGTACCCTTGGATAGATTTATTAAATTGGTAATCCCTTTTTAATAATATATAGTAAAGATTTAGCATTGTTATGAAGATGAGAAAACCATTTTTAAAAGTCCCTGACACGAGGACATTTCGATTATGTGTTTGCTGACATTAGAGTGCTGGATCTATGATATTCTCTCTAGAGAGGGGTGTTAGGATTACTGGAATTTTATTGCTTTTTAGGAACTAAGTAAATCATTGCTGTATCAAAGACCTGAAGCATTTAAAGGTGCTGGCTCCAGCTGGCTTTCATTTCCCAGTCCTAAAATACCCCATTCTGCAAAGCTCAACCACAAACTTTTAGGAAAAAAAAAATCAATATGAACTCTTTTTGTTTTGAAATCTGCCCCCTTTTTGGGGTTATCCAAGGAGCCAGCTGTTTGTAGGCATTATCCCAAATCCACAGGGGAGCTCTGCAAACAGCTCATGCCTGCTCAAAGCCATTCTTTCCCAAATAATATTGGAGATCCCAAAGCTCTAAGCTGGCTCCATCTTTTCAACCTTGTTAACAGGAGGGAGATTTTGGCTTTGGAAGGATAAAGGTGTTTGCAGAGAGAACAGTTTTTTTAAGTTCTACTTCTATTTCTTTGAAACAGAAAATTTTGAGATGAAGAAGAATGAACTAACAAGACAAGGATTTCTGGATTTGAATCTCATGGAAGCCAATGACCGGGATGGGGATCCTTGGGATCTTTGGGTCACTTTGTTGTCCCTGGGCTACAACAAAGCATTAGAAATGACAGAGGTAGGAGATCCACAGAGCAAAAATCCCTGCACATTGAACTGCTGCATCTTTGTGTCTGCCACATAGTGACTGCAGGAGGGCAGGATCCACTGCCACCACCCAGGGCTTCACTGCCACTGTCACTGTCCTGATTCTTAGCATAGCACTTGGATCTTTGAAAAAAGAAAATTTCCTTTGCTTTAGAGAAAGCCAGGATTTTATGGGGCTATAGAGGAAGGAATTTTGGATTATATCTATTAAAATGTCACTCTGTTGGTGGGGAGTGATAGGAAGATAAGGATGGTAAACTGTGACTTGTCAGCAAATTTAGGAGAAACAGGACTTCTTCTCCTTAAAAAAGTCAGTTTTGTGGCCCAAACCACAATAGAAGTGGATAAAGATAATTTTTTTCTACATGATTCAGAATTCTTTGTTTCCAGACATAACTATTTCTGTTATTGTTGCCTTTCACAACAATGTCTGAAGAGATTCAATGTAAAATTTTAATGCTTCATTAAATTTTTTGGGTTTGGGTCAGACATTGTTTACTTTGCAGGACCAAGGATTATTTCTCTGATGCTTCTGTACACTTACAGATTTTTTTATTATTTATTTTATATTCTGAAATACATATTACATATTTCTGATGTTAATAATTCTTTCTAAAAAAGAGGATCTCTTTTATGAAGAGAAGAAATTATGAAAAATTAGGGCATTAAATACACATATAATTAAATAATTTAATTCTCAGGAAAAGCAGATTTTTAAGATCACAGTGTGATAATATTATTTAACTTTGTTCAACAGGTCAGTGTAGTTAGTATATAAAATATATAAAGACCTAAAAATAGTCATTATGAGAGATATCAGTGAAAATTTTGGGATGGTGCTGAGGGATTTAAGGATGAACTCCTTTTCCTCTCACCTGTGGTTGGCAGAGCCCCTGCAGGGCTGTTTTTCTGCATTTCAGCCACAAGAGAGAGCCCTCCTCCAAGGAAGAGCATTTTGGGGAGGTTTTTCTCCAGTCGGGAATTTCAGGAAGGTGTTTTGTGCCTTGTTCCAGCTGTGGTTTCTGGCTCCAGCCTTTGCTTTCTAAAGGACAGCACAGCTCTCAAATGCTTCAGTAATTAATTAAAAATCTCCAGCTGTTAACTCGTGTCTCTCACTTAACTCTTTAATTCTTTGGTTTCAAATAATTTAAGATGGATGTTTTGGGAGCACTGAGACAGAACTTAAGAAATCCTGGTGGATTCCAACAGCCTTTAGAAAAGAATTGAGGTGCTCTGACTGAGTCTAAGAAAATGCAAAGCCCTGGTTGTTACACCAGGAGTAAAATGTAGCCAAGATACTCTCAGAGGTGTTAAATCTGTGTGGAGTGGCACAAAGAGCTACAGTGTGAAAGGTTTGTTTCAGACCCTGGAATACATTCAAATTTCGTCTGAATTTCTGCACATTTTGCTGTCCAAGGAAGGGTTTGCTGTGTTGAACTATGTCAGGTGTGCTGGGAATGGCATGAAAAAGGCCAGTTGTCCTGGGCTTTCATTTGGTGTAAAAGATTGCCACAGCTCACAGTTCATAATATTTAATATTCTGGGAAATGTTTATATCTGGGTCATTCTAGTTCAAATATGAAAATACTTAGGAGCTGTGGGTGAAAATCTGAGGGGAAAAACTACGGCTGGAGTGATGCTAACACTCATTTTCTTCACTGCAGGCCTGTCCCTTTGTCATTGACGTGTGTGCAGAGAGGTGCAAACCCAGAATTAAAGCCATTTCTCTGGAGGCAGGGGGCTCCCAGCTCAGCAGGGCTGTCTGCAGGTCTGTGGTGAATAAAGGAGAGCCCAAAGTGCTGGATGGCTCTGACAACATCTTCATCTACACCTACAGATCAGGCAGCAGGATCACCTCTGTGATTGAAAATAAGGTATGGCCTGAAACTTCCATATTGTACTTGGTGTTAATGACTGTTATTGTTCCTCCTCCTTCCTTGGGTCATATTTGAGAATTGCTTTACCTAAAATCAGATTTTTGTGTCTGTTCCATTAAAGAAATCACTGCCTGATCTCCTCCCTGTGACTTCAGAAGAGCCTGAGTCAGTGTTCCTGGAGGGGGCTATAATTGCTATAATGAGGCAAGCAGTTCTGTCTACCATATAGAAACTGAATGTTTTTGTGTTCACATCCCGATTTTTCAATATTTTGACACAATATCATCATCATCATATGAGGAAACAAACACTAACAGCAGGAAATGCAATTGGAGCGAGGGCAGAGATCACAGCATTTACACTACAGAATATTTTCAGTGTCCATAAGGAAGTCAAAAAGAGCAGTGAATTTTAGGAGTTAGTTATGGATGAATTTTTACCTGATTATTCTTCCTGCTGTGCTTTATTAGTAATTCAAGCTGAAAGTTGTAAATCCAGGTAGAAGTGGTTGGTGAGATTTTAAACCTTTTTCCACAGATCACAGTGAATGTTCTCAGTTTCCTTTATACCAGGAACTGTGAGTAAATAAACACAGCACAGTAAGATGGTGAACCTCAGATGCTTTAAATCTTAAAAGATCACAGCAAGAAGTGTATTTTTAAATGCCCAGCCATGCACAAGGGGGTGATATGGGGAACTAAATTAGGACTGGATGCTGAGGCTCCTGGAACTCTGGGTTTGGCTTTGCACTTCGCCCTTTAGGGTGGATATTCCAGAGTTATTTATATGTTTGGGGATATGGCAGAGGAGGAGATCAAGGCTGCACTGAGACAACTGGATGTTCTCTGCTCCAAATCTCTGCCCACTCTGTTCATGCCACTTGGGTTTGGTTTTTGCAGATCTCACCAAGCTGGGTGGGAGTGCTGGGGAAGCTCCATGGGGGGATCTGGACAAGCTGTGAAGATACAACAAGGCCAGGTTGGAACCCTGGAAACTGAGGATTTTAAACTTTCTGTCCTAACAAACACTAATCTGCAAGAGAACACTGTATTTGACTTGAAGATGTAAAGAAAGCTTCCAAAATTGAATAATAAAACTAAAATTATAAATATGTAGTTTGAATAGAAGTGTGTAATATTACATAGTGGAAAACTTAAAATTTGAAGTTTTAGAATATAACATTATGAAAGTTTTAGGGTGGAGATTTTATCCTTTTTCTTTACCTTTTTCTTTGTGAATTTAGGTGATATTTTGTAATTAAATAAAAAAATCTGCATTGCAAGTTACAAGTTATTAGTTATCAAGTTTAAAGTAAAAATAATTTAAGTGTTTGTTCTCAATTAAACTATTTAAGAAACTTTGTAAAGAAAGAAATACATCTTTATTTTTAGCTTGTTAGCTAAAAGTACTGTAAAACTTACTGTAATAGAAATAAAAATGAATAAACATTTAAGTCTAAACAAAAAATACTGTCTTTTGTACATTCAATTCTAATCCTAATTAAAAAAAAAAGCAAAAGCAATGCAGTAGGCCAGATTGTATCTTCACAAGTCCTTGTGTTGTTACAATGAGTCTTATATTTCTTTTGACCATGACTGTGGTGCTAAGGCACATTTGAAACTGTTACTCCTCAAAGAATATCTGTTACTCTTCAAATAATATCTGTTACTCTTCAAATAATATCTGTTTCTCTTCAGAGTATCCATAAAGCATTTCCATCCCTGAAACAGCAAGGTCACAAGAAGTCCAAGGAGTGTGCAGTTGTTACCCAAGGAACAGACACTTAACCAGTAAAATCTTAATGGTTCCTTCATGTTTTTTCCCTTCCAGTCTGAAAATAAAGTGATAATTCATGTCAACAATGAGCAGAGTAAGAACTGCCTAAACAATAGGGGGCTGATGGTTTTTGCTGTGGAAGTGGCTCCAAAATCCATGATGGTAAGGATTTTTTATTGCTTAGCCAACTTTAGAGAAAATCAGGTGACAGCTTTATGTTTTCTTTTTGTAGTGCTTTTATCATGATAATGAGCATGTGGGCAGTGGCATCTTCTGCCCAGAACAGATCAGATGAACTTTTTGGTATTTCAGAGCTGATCATCAAAGCTTGATGTATCCCTGTTTTCCTGTGCAGTTTGCTATAAAAATCCATAATCCAGTTTTTCATACATGAGCCTGTTTCACTTGTCCATTCTATACATGCACCATTCACTAATATATTTAATACTCTTTTTCTAAGGCTGTATTTAATTTTTATTCACGTAGCAATTTTTAATCCCACGTATTGATGCCTGTGAGAACAGACTAAGCATGCACTAATCAGAAAGAGAAATAAAAGTATTGCAGTCCTTGTGCACACTGTGATTTGCTGGTGGTTAACTTTTGTTAAACCTGATTTAGGGATCATGTTAACCATGAGACAATTTGAGTGCTGAGCCCTGCTGCAGGGCTGGGCTGGCTTTAGTGACAATTCCAAATGAGGGTTCTGAGGGATGGAATGTGATGGAAAATACATTGCAAAATGCATACATTACAATTTTTTTTCCATTTATTTATGAATAACCCCCATTTTTATTTTTCTAAAAGTACACCCTCTTTGTTTAAAAGCAGAGGCATCCAAGCTATTTTATATTTCCCAGCTTTCCAGGGTGGATTCATTCAAGGCTGTTGTAAACAGAGCAGTCCCATGACACAGGCAGGGCTGGGGCCTGTTTAAATTGCTGCTGACACTTTAGATATCCATTGCCTCATCCTGTAAGGTGCTTTTTAATTTGAATTTTGGCTTCATTCAGTATAAACTGTAGGCTTAGTCCTTATGGATATTTTGCTGTTAAATTCAAGGGTAATTTTTGAATGTCTGTCAGTATAGATGATGAATATTCATCATTTAATGACACAAATACTGAACATTTTGCTTACACAGCATATTGGGTAGCAGTTCTCCAATGAAGAGAACTCTCTTTCACCTCTGCTTTCTCTTGTGCCAGGTCTCTCAGCATGTGATGGCCCTGAATGAGCAGGAAGAGTGGATTTACAGCTGTGTGCACTCCCTTGTGTGTTAAACCTCCCAGTGCCAGGGCTGGGAGCAGCCAGACTCACCCAGGATCAGCTTTGGGCAGCTTTTAGACAGTTTATACTCTTGTCCTTCTCAAAAAGCTGACATACATCTATATTTCTTGATGATTTGGGTATGAAAACACTGAGGCACAATAAAAATTGGTGCTGTTCAGTAATCCAGCTGCCAGTTGTAATATAACTGTGCTTTAGAAAGGATTGTTTCCCTAAATATGCACTTGTTTTCCATACCATGGATTGTAATTCCATCACAGGCTGGAACTGCTTCACTGAGGAAAAACTTTGTTGAATGGATTCCTAATTAAACATTCCTGTGGTTCTGATGTGAGAAGTATAAAGGGATGAGGCTCATTTTATTTTGTCACTTTAGAAAGGATTTGTTTCTTTCCCTTTTTTTTAGTCATTTGCTGATAATCCTCATTTTACCCTTGTTCTGTAATTTCTGTCTGATTTTTTACTCTTTTATATAAAATAAAGTCTGCCTTTTCATATGCAATTAGGAAATAACATCATTTGAGAAAAATGAAGGTTTGTCTTGGGCTCTTGACTGTTAACAGCAATTAATTATTCCCAGGGCAGCTGAAATAAGAAGACTGAAGTGTGCCAAGTTTAGGCTGCAACAGCAATGAAAATCATCTTTGAGGTGCTAAAAACATTCAGTTTATTATATTTTTCTGGTTCCTCTAAATATCTGTTAATATGGAAAAAAAATGATGACCCTGGCCACTGGATGCTTAAAAAGTGAGTTTAAAATAGCCATTAAATGTGTGTGACCTCATATGTGAGGGCAGCAAGTAACGTTACAAAGTTATTTTTATCTGCCCCAGCTCCTGCTCTCTGCTGTTACTCTGCTGTAATCTTACACTGGGCAAGTAAATGTCAGTGACAAAATGAGAGCTGGGCTCTGATTTACACACTCAGGCAGGGTTCCTGGTAAGATTTGAGTTTTCCATGTTTTTTTCCTTAGCAAGTGCCACAGTTTCCATTTTCAGAACTGTCTAAAAGAAGTTGAGGCCCCAAAAATATTTGGTGATTTTTAGCTCTGACTGAGCTCTGGAAATGCTGCCTCAGGCAAGGTGTGGGTAAACATTCCCAGCTCCTTGTCTAAAAAGGAGTTAAGAAATAATGAGACACTGTGTAGAATAGATACTACAAAGTGAGCAGTGCATTATTTACATTTCTTTTGTTTGTAAAATCAGCCTTTTTAGATGGGGCAGGAATTCATATGCAACTCTCTCTGCATTTTAGGGTTAAAGCTGAGAGAAGGGCTTAGCTGAGAAATCACTGCATGTCAAAAGAATTGAGTTTGCTGCAGGTAAAAAACATGGCACAGCACCACACAGAGAACTTCATTTATTTTCTGATCCTCCTGCTGCTGGGAAGGGTTTAATTACCCAGTTTTTTAAGTGGGGACATAGGCAAACTCTCTATGGCAGGTTCTACCTTCCCTGCCCTGAAGGAGGTGAGATTAGAGATCTTGGTTGTATCTGCAGAGTCTTTTTCAGTTTGCTCCAAATCCAGGAACCACCAAGACAGAAAAATCCCAGCTTCTCTTTTTAAGGTTGAACTCATGTACCAGTTTATTTTCTTCGAGGGGAGACATTTAACAGACCTTTAACCATTTAACAGAAATTAGCTGTAACAGGTAATTTCAATTTCTGGACTGTTACCTTTCTTTTGAGAACTAGAGCTATAACAAAATTCGGCTTCTTCAGGGCTTTGCTAATGCTGACCTTCCCTGTCCCTGCTTCTGGGGGGCTCCTGCTTCTGTGGGGTGGTCACTTGAGGCCATGGCCTGTCTGGGAGGCCTGTGGGGACATCCTGCTGGTGACAACAGGGACAGGCAGGGTCTGGAGCACCTGGGCCAGCTGGGGGGAGCTCACCTGGAGAAAAGGAGGCTCAGGGGCCAGCCTGTGGCTCTGCACAGCTCCCTGACAGGAGGGGACAGCCAGGGGAGTCGGGCTCTGCTCTCAGAGAACAGGGCCAGGATGAGGAAAAAGGGCTTCAGGTTGTGCTGGAGAAGGTTTAGATTGGATCTCAGAGAAAATTTCTTGATGAAAATTTTCCGCTTGATGGGAAGTGTTCGGTCCTGGCACAGCTGCCCAGGGCAGTGGTGGAGTCCCCATCCCTACACGGATTTAAAATCTGTGTGGATGTGGTCCTTGGGGACATGGGCTAAATGGTAGCCTTGGCACTGAGGGGGAGCGGTTCGATTTGAAAATCTTAAAGCTCTTTCCTAAACCTAAACTATTCCATGATTCTGTGACACTGACTAGGATCGAGCAGAGCACCAGGACACGGTGATGCTCGGGGCTGCGGCAGGGCAGCATCGGGAGGAGAGGAGAAGAGAGGAGAGGACAGAACAGGACGGGACAGGAAAGGACAGCACACGGACGCTGTCGCCTCTGGGCTGGTGCGTGCCCGGCACGGAGCGCGGGCGGTGCCTTTAAGGGGCGGTCGCGGGGCGGTGGCGGCGGCGGCGGCGGGGCCGAGCCGGCCGCGGTCCCCCCCGGCTCCCGGAACTCTCCCGGCGCCGGCCATGGTGCGGATCGTGACCGTGCAGACCAAGCCCTACGGCGACCAGAAGCCGGGCACCAGCGGGCTGCGCAAGCGGGTGACGGTGTTCCAGAGCAATGCCAACTACACCGAGAACTTCATCCAGAGCATTCTGGCCACCGTGCCGCCCGCCGAGCGCCAGGACGCCACGCTCGTCGTGGGAGGCGACGGCCGCTTCTACATGAGAGACGCCATCCAGCTCATCGTCCGCATCGCCGCCGCTAATGGGGTAAGCACTGAGTGCTCCAGGGCTCCGGGATGCGCTCCGGGGACTCCGGGATGTGCTCCGGGATGCGCTCCGGGGCTCCGGGATGCGCTTCGGGATGTGCTTTGGGGCTCCGGGATGCGCCCCGGGGGCTCCGGGATGCGCTCCCCGCCCTCCTGCCCGCAGCGCCGGCGGAAATCGCTGGCGCTCGGCGTGACAGCGGCGTGGAAGTAACGCGGGGAGTGACACATGAGCTGACGGGGCTGGCGTGGGACAGCTCGCTGTCCAGGCAGCAAAACCCCCCCGGTAGCCTCTCCCTGCCTGCGGGAGCGAGTGGACATTGGCCAGGGCGGAGGTATGGAAGCAAACACGACTTGGCTCTAGTTTTTCTTCCTTCTGGCTGTTGGGTTTTCCGGCTAAAACACAAGGCAGCGGCACGGTGTGCAGGCGGGGAGGTGTTGGGAGGGAGCAGCGTTCCCTTCCACAGAGCTGGAATCCATCTCACTGCTGGGGGACTCCTCCGTGGGTTCGTCCTGCTCCTGTCACTCGGTGGCCCGAGGGAACCCCAGCAGGGAATGTGATGTGCTGAAGTCCAGTTTGCAAAGGGAGGATTTCCCCTACATTTGCTCTTTTCCAAATGAAAATTATCCCCTTCTCCTGGGACACCAACACCAGCAGCAAACATTCTTCCTCATTACAAAGGAGAGAGGGGCTGAGGGTGCTGCTTAACCTCAGAGTTACCCATTTCAAATCCCCAGCTGCCTCATTGCCTGTAAATATCTGACTTCTTAGGAAAAAAATAATAATTTAGGATTGCTGCCTTTTTAGGGCATAAAGAAGCAAAGAACTGGTTTGGATTCTTTTAAAGCCATGTAGCAATTTGTCTTTTGTGATATGTGGTAGCTGCTCAACTTTGATTCCATAGCCCAGCATCCCTGGATGCTGCATGCACCTCTGGGAGTGATGGATAGAGCAGCCTTCCCTGATGGAGAAGCAGCAGGCACTGGTTTATTTATTTGTTCTGGGAGGGGGTTGGAGTTGGAATTTGCAGCATTCCTGCCTGAGTGCACACACACAGACAGGATCCCTGTGGATCACTGTCAATAAGCAGAGTGGGAAACTTGTTCCCTGGGATGAAATGTGAGTTTGTGCAGGTTTTTGGATGTGCACCCACAGCCTGGTGGGATGTGGCAGCATTCCAGGCACCGACTTCTCCATCATTTACACTTCAGCTCCATCCCAGAAGCAGAGGCCTGGGGTAGAGCCGTGCTGGGGTCTGATGAGGTGTTTTGGGAAGCGTGGAGGGCTGGGAATGTCTGGGATCCTCCTCTGGATCATGCAGTCACTCACGTACGTGCAGGGCTGAGCTCTCTGCCAGAGCTGCAGCTGCGGGTCCCAAGGGCTGCCCTTGCCGGCAGGAATTTGCCTTGGAGCATTTTGTCCACCTGAATTCCAAATGCCGGGACAGAATTGGCTGTAAAATCAGAAAATGTTCAGATAAGGCAGGAAAAACAGGAGGTGAAGGAAGGAAATGTGTGGAAGAATGTGTGGGTTAATAAATGAGCAGCAGGTAAAGCCTGGATAAGTAACCAGAAGTACAGTGGGGTGAGCTACAGAAGGCAGAGCCACTGGAAATCTGATTACAGATATTTGCTACATTTTAGCAGCTCTGGCCTAAATAAGTGCAGGAACTGCATTGCCAAACTCAAGAGGAGCAAAACTCTCTGGTCTCAAGAAATGAAGTGACTAAATCCAGAGGATGTCTTTAGCAAATGCAAAGCACTGGTTTAAAAAAAATAAATTATGTGTTTGCCTTGTTTTGGAGTGCTTGAGGGATGCTTGGTTTGTTGGGTAATTGCAAACATCAGTTCCCTGGTGGTTACCACAGTGTAGTTAAGTGAGTCTCTTAAAATCCTCTTTATTCATAGTAAATATGGAGTTACTGGAAGTTCCCTGCCCTTCAAAAAGAAGGATGGACAGCTTCATTCATGATAAGAAAGTGCCCTGCAGAACAGGGACCAGCACATGGAAACTTGTTCCTGCAACTGTGGGTTTGTCCAAGTGCTGGGACTCAAACATCTGATTCCAGCAGCCAGGTCTGGGGGGAAAACTCAGTGGCTTCATGCTGAGAAAAGCTGAGTGATTCTAAGAAAACTGCTGGAAAAACGTGCATTTCTAGTCTTGGGGATTAAGAGATGGTGGATGAATGCTCTAAAATCACGTGGTGATAAGATCTGTTTGAATGGTGCTCAGACCTGAGGACCACAACCAATGATCTTTAGTTTTACAACATAAAAGGAAAGGATACTAAAATTAGCTTGAATTTTGTCTCCACCTGGAATAATTAATATGCAACTAAGTATTTATTTTTAAGTAGCAACTGCTCAGTTTGTAGTTATGAGATTAAGGGTTGTTTACCTTATTTTGAAGTTTGCATTTCTGCAAGTAAACTGAAATTGAGATTGTTTGCCATTCCCAGTTGGCATCCAGTGTAGCCTACCAGCTTTGTTGTGGTCTGTGTGCCAACTTTCCTTAATATTAGGTGAGTCTGACTAATTCCACAAATCAGATCTTCACAGGTCCTGTTGGAGCAGCAGAATTGTGGCTGTGCAATACTTTTATGTCAAAAATGATAGAAACTGTAAATCCAGGTGTGGTCATTGGAGCAGCACCAGGCTGATTCAGTGACATTGTCACCTGCTGTTCCCCAAATTCACTGTGCCCTTGGTTCCTTCCTAACTGAACACTTCTCCAAGTGCTGCGAAGTTGCCACACTCAGGCACGTTGCTGGAAGGTGCTTTGAGTGCCAGGCTGTGCCTTGCATGTTAAATAGAGCCTGCTTTTGTTTTATAGCTGCAGGACGAACAGGGAGTTTATTAGAAATGCTGCCCTCTCCCCCAGGAAGTTTGGGTTCCTGCCTTGGCTGCTTTAACTTTTCTCCCCCCTCAGTTATTCAGGGAAACCAAATGTTCAAACCTGTTGCATTATTTGTCACTGCTCTCCTGTGGTAGCTCCCTTTTTCTTTGTGCTGTTATTCCACAGCTCCCAGACCAGTTCCCACTGAGATCTTCCCTTAGAGTAAAAGGTCTTGGGATTAAAATCATCAAACTGCTCATAAAGAAAGTTCTCCCAAAAAGCAAACCCTGTGGTGATGCTGGATCCTCCAGGCCTGTAAGAAAAAACCTGTTTCTGAGTTTGTTGTGTTACTGTTTTTCTCAGAGGCAGAAGGGGAAGTTGAGATGTGATATCTAACGTGAGGAAATAAATACCACTTGTAGATATTTCCTGGCTGCAGATGATGTGGATTTTAGAAGGCAGCAGCTCTCACAGCCTCTTTTACACCAGCTTAGGCTCTTTTTGCCTGTAAAGTTAATTGGCTTATGTCAGTTTGCAGTGGAAGGTGATTAAGCGGTCAGGTTGTCCAGTTTCACTGCCCCTTTGGAATTTTAAACTCTGCACTCATGCAACTCCAGCTCAGAGCAAGAGCTAAGGTGCTTTGCAGTTAATCTCTGCAAATCCAGCAGGCACAGTTGAAATTCATCCTACCAGGGATTTAGCTGTAATCTCCTGGGACAATGACTGGGCAGGAGCACACACCTCAGCCAGGGCTGGGCTGGCAGGGCAGAAACGCCTCCCCTTTTCAGGGCAAAGTTTGGGATAGTTTGGGCTGGAGAGCTGCTATCCAGGTGTTATTCCAAATTTGGGCTCACCAGGATTGAGAAATGCATCCTGAGCTGGCCAAAATATTGATTCATGCTTCAGATGAGGAGCTGAAATAAACAGAGCAATAAACAGAGCTTAGATATCAGTAAGTTCAAAGAATTCTGAAGTAATAAAAGTGTAACATGTACACTTATAGTACATAGTACAAGTTGCAGAGTTACAAAATAAACAGCAGATGTGGCGTAGAGGGCAAACACAGTTGGCAGGAGCATCCAGTTATCCAGAAAAACATCAGAAAAACTTATTTTAAAATAAGTTTGTTGTAAGTGAAAATCAGGAAATAAAGCCTCACCAGGAGCACAAGTCCTTAGCTGGGGCACCAGCCCTCAGACAGGATCTGGAGTGTGGGGTCTGGGGTGTGAGAGATTCCAACAGGAACGGCTGAAGTCATCCTCTAGGGAAGAAATTCCTCCCTGTGAGGGTGCTCGGGCCCTGGCACAGGTTTTCCAGGGGAGCTGAGGCTGCCCCTGGATCCCTGCAAGTGTCCAAGGCCAGGTTGAGCTGGAATCACCTGGGATAGTGGAAGGTGTTTTTTGGGTTCAGGTGCAGATTTCTAAGAGCAGTCAGGGCCAAGGGCTCTTATCTCAGCAGGCTGGGGTCAGAAATCCTGGAGCATTGAGGAAATCCTGCTGGAATCCCTCCCCTTTTCCCTGGTGCAGGGGCAGGAGAACAGAGATAAAATGCAGATTTGGTCGTGCTTTGAGGGGCTGACCATTGAACAGAAAGTTTCACAATCCTGGTGGCTGGTGTGTGCTTCCCTGGAAGGGAAGGCTCAGCCCCTGCCAGTGGGACAAACCTGGAGCTGGGGATTCATTCCCAGCCCTGCCAGCCCCTGTCTCTGCCACCCAACTTTTCAGCTGTGGTAGGAACAGAACAGTCTCTTCATTCTGGAGTGATTCATATGTGAGTGCACTTGTGCTGTTCAGATGGTGCCAAATATCTTTATTTTCCCTCTACAGCAACTTCCAAATCCAGATTCTTAATAGAAACAAAGTGTTTTGCAGTGGCAGCAGCACTCCTTGTGTGACCAGCAACACACTTGCAGTCTATTTATTTTCCTCGGGCTCCATTTGTCCTGGCATTACCGAATGCCAGTCCCAGCAGTGCACCAGAGTCATCCTCGGCAGAAAGTGCCAGATTTTGGCAGCTGCTCAGCGAGATTTTCCAGGGCTCTTGGCACCCTCTTATGGCCGATGTGCAGGGACAGCACCAGCACTGGAGCTTTCTCGAGGGCAGGATTTAAGGGAATAGGATTCTGCCTTAAAGGAGAGTCACAGATGAACTGTAAAGTGGTTTTATTCCATTTGTTGCCCGGGATTTCAGGCTGAGTGTCTTCTTGACTGAACGAGGAAAAGGAGCAGAAGGAGGTGCCTGTCACCAGCTGCTTGCTGTCAAAAATTCCTGCAAAGCTGGAAGAGGAAGCTTGCAGCTAAACACAGCCCCACAGAGGGGACATTGGCTTTATCTGCCCTCTGAATGGGGACAAAGACCTGGGAGAGGAATGGGAATGAAAGGAGAAGAGGAGGAGAGGGCACCCTGGAGAAGCCTGACCCAAGGGTGTAGCAGGAGATGGGAACAGGGAATTATTGTTCAGTTTAGCCTTTCCATGGTGGGTTCCCCCCACAATTATTTTTCTTGCCTGAATGCCTAAATATAAAACTGTAGCTTGGGGGAAGGCTGGGTTTGTGTCAGAGTGAGGAGCTGGGAGAGTCTGGCTCTAACCCTACCCCTGGTCCCAGGCTTGGGGAAGACTCCAGGTGAAGAAGGCTCCATCTCCCAAAAAAGACAGCACAACTCTCTCAGGGAGAGGGGATGGGGAGGTACCATGGAGTTAAGCCAAGAAAGGAGCTGTTTTACGAATTTAAGCCCTCTCAGAACAGTCTTGTTTGTCTTTCTATCATTAAAGTCAAAAGTTAGTTAGTATTTTTAACTGTTCTTCTGTGTGGGAAGTGCAGGACAGTAAAAGGAGACCTGGCTTAGGAAATATCCCTGTTTGTTCCAGGTTGGCTGTTGAGAGAGAGAGATTCCCTCACCAGCCTCCACCTGCCGTGGGGAATTGGAGATCCAGGAAACAGGACCACAAGGAAAAGCTCAGAGCATTGGGGCTGTTTGCTGTAGCAGAGAGGGCACTCAGAGCCTAATGCCAAAGGACTTTTTTAGTGAGGAGTTGCCAGGAAGAGGATTATGATCCCTTTGTTTGCTGTGCCAGCAAGGGAGATAGCCAGCAGACTGTAGGGAAGCACTTCCAGCTGCAAGGCTGACTTGCACTGGCAGAAAAAGATCCCAAGAACAAGTCAGATCAACTTCCAGGAGGAGACCTGGGTGTCATTGATCCAGTTGTGGGGAGGGAGCAATGGCCTGAGTGACTTGTAATGATCAGTCACCCCAGCAAAACCTCCCAAATCACAAATGACCTTTCCTCAGTCCCTGCCCCAGTGCAAAGGTGCTCAGCACCCACCTTTGGTGACATTTTGCACCTCTGAATCCTCTGGCAGCTGTGTGATCCCCAGCCCCTGACCAGTCCTGGCTGGCCAGTTACTGGTGGTTTAGTTTGTCCCAAACTGTGGTGCAGATGTTATAGGAAAACCCTGGGAGCGGGTGAGCACCCCAAGAGTGGGGTTGGTGTGGCTGTCCTTGTCCCTGTGCCTTTTAAGCTTTATTTTATATTTTATTTAATAGTGTGCTTCACTTTATGCACATAAACATTGCATGAATGACTCTCCTCTGCTGCTTGATTTAGTTTGATTCCTCTGTCTACTCCACATGCACTGAAATTACACACAAATTCCAAGCCTCCATAGGCTTTTCCCTGCCAGTAAATCCAAGTGTGCAGTCACAGGAGCTGGTGGCTGTCCTGTGCCCTCCTCCTGTCACTTAATGCCATGGCATTTCCCAGGGCAGCAAGAAGGGAAAGAGGCCTTTTCCTGCCAGGTGTAATTTTGGGAGCTGGATTTTGAGTTCTGTGCCACTAGAGGGAAACCTGGGCCTTTGCATGGGAATAAAGAGAGCTGCAAGATGCTGGAATAGTGTGGGTGGATAAAACACAAGCCAGTTTTGCTGTGTATCCCAGGCAGTCTCACTGCTGGGATAAAAATTGTGTTGGTTCACACAAATTATCCAACTCCATTTTAATGTACTGATGGATAAATCAGGATCTTGGGGACATGGTCAGTGGTGGCCTTGGCAGGGTTGGGGGTTTATCTGGATTATCCCAGAGGGCTTTTCCAACCTTTTTGGTCCTGTGATCTCCTTTGGAAGAAAATATACCAATTATTGGAACAATGACAGAATCAGCACCAAAGGAAAAATTCCCTGAGCACCACAGGAAAAAGTCCCTGAGCACCTTCAGAGCTGATTGTATACACAATTCAGCTGTGTGTACACATCTCCTTTTTCCTGCTTTTAATAGTGGGACAAACAGAATCATTACCAAGTATCTGTTCTTTAACTGCTCCAGTAATATCTAGAAATTGTTTCCAGCAGCTCAGGCAGAGGACTCTGAGTTTTATTAAAGAGGCTTGGAGGAAATTTTAGAACCATGGAATGGTTTGGGTGGGAAGGGATCCTAAAGCCCATACTATTCCCATGGGCAGGGACACCTCCCACTATCCCAGGCTGCTCCAAGCCCTGTCCAACCTGGCCTTAGACATTTCCAGGGATGGGGAACCACAGCCTTCCCTTCTTTCATGTACCTTCCCCCTGCTTGGGAATATGAGGCTTCCCAGCAGTTTCTTGATATCTGAGTCTCTTCTGTTTGTGTTTAGATGCAGTTTTCCCAAGCATTTGAGAATTTTTTATGGTTTTAATCTGGGTGAGACTTGCTGGGGGTGTTCAGTTGAGGCTGATGAGGTTTTCCAGCCAAAGGCTGGCCAGCTGTTCCTGCTGAAATTCTCCCTGTGTTTGAGGGAGCCGTGGGCAGTCAGGTTGTCAGGGCAGGAGTCTCATGAGCAAACGGGAGGTAACAGATCTGTTCCCTTCCATTTTAAGAGTGACCTTTAACTCACCAGACTTTGCAAAATAGCTGCAGCAGGATCCTGCTGGAAGTTTGCCTCCAGAGCCCCAGTGTGAGGCCGGGCCTGGCACTGCCCTGCAGATCTGGGAAAACGCAGGAGCAGCACATCCCAGCGGGGCTGGGCTGCTCCCACCTCTCTGCCCAAGGGAGATCCACACGGATTGACCCTGCTGGGCTCCATGGGATGGCTGGGAGCAGTGCCTGTGGCAACCAGGAGGTGACAGAGAAGACAGGAATCCTTTGCCAGCCTTGCAGTGAGGGACAGCAGCGTGGAATTGTGCGTTCTCCTTGACATTGATCCCCCACCACAAGTGCGAGGACGCGGCTTCGGTTCCAGAAGGTGCAAGGAGCTATTTTTGGGTGTCCAACAGCTCCCCTGAACTCCTGGCTCATAGGTGGGCCATTGCTGTGGCAAGGCTGGGGGTTAATTTTGGCATATTTGACTTTTTTAAATGCATCTGTGTGAAAAAAGGACATGGAAGACGCTCCCCTGCCTCTGCTGACAGTGCCAACAGCTCCTTACAGCGACCAGAGACCGGGAACCAGCGGCTTACGGAGGAAGACCTTGTACTTTGAATCCAAGCTGAACTATTTGCAGAATTTTATCCAGAGTATATTCTTTTCCATAGACCTAAGAGATCGCCAAGGAGCCTCTCTGGTGGTTGGAGGTGATGGGAGGTACCTCAATAAGTCTGCAGTGGAAGTGATTGTCCAAATGGCTGCTGCCAACGGGGTTGGTAAATGTTAAAGGGCTGAATTCCTGTGGGGTGTGGCTGAGAAATGCAGAAATCCATCAGAAATTAGGCACCGTGAGATTTAATTTCCCCAAAGGCTTTATTCAACTGCTAACAGTGGTGTTTTAAAGGCAGATAGTTTGGGAGTACAGAAATTAATGTTTTTTCACTCTGTTGCAGTTGGGCAGAGAATACACACGGAGAGAGGAAAATAAATCCTGCTGGGGTTTGTGTGTTCTTGTTTTGTGCTTTGACATGCCCCAAGCTGTTGGCACCTGTGGATTTTTCACTTTCCATGAGAATATAAACCCCTGATACTGTTCAGAAATGGAGTAACAGGGAGAGCCACCAGAGTGGCAAAGGAGAAGAAACAACCATGTTTTGCATTTCTCACCAGGTGTAAGTTGTGGCTGTGGGATAAATGCTCAGGGAGCCTTTGAAAATTGATATGAGTGTCAGCAAGTGAGTGACAGCCTTTATAGGGAGCTCAGTTGTCCTGGAATTCTGTGTTTTGGAAGCAGAGCAAGAGGCTTGTGTGTTTGTGGTAGATTGTGGTTCATGCAAGGGGCTTTTGTCTTTGTTTAATTCTGCTTTTTAAGAAGAAAAGGCTCTGCTGTCTGTCCTGGATCTCTTAGGGCAGAGCAAACTTTGTGCAAAGGGACCTGGATTTTAGAAATTTGTTTGGCAAAAAAACCAGACTAGAACAGTGTAATAGTGAATGGGAAAATAGGATGAGATAATTTTATTCATTTATTTTAAAAATCAAACTATTTTCCATCTTGGGTGGGAAAAAATCTTCAGGCATTGCAAATTCATGTCTTCCTTTGAAATCAGTGTATGGGCTGAGCAGAAGAGCTGGAAAATGTGAACAGAGCCAGGCTTGGAGTGCCTGATACCAGGACAGATCTGCTGGTGAGGCTCTTCTTTACCAGCTCAGACTTTTCTCTCCAGCACTGGGCCCAAGTCTGCCTAAATTTAGGGATTTAGGGGGTGGTTTGGGTATTTTCCATGGATGTTTCTCCTCAGTCTGGCTGGTGCCTGTCAGTGTTGTGCTCGTGGTGGCTTGTGCTGCATCTCCTACACAGAAAGGGCTGCAAGGGTGGGCTGGGGGCACCATGGAATTTCCATGGCTGGAAAAGTTGTTCCCAGTGTTCCTGGGGGTAGAAGGGGCTGCAGGAGGTCCCTGTGTGCATCCTAATGGGGCTTTCAGTAAAACCGGGGTGGAATTATTGCCTGGATGGTTTTGAAGTGCTGTAACCCAAACTTGCTGCACAAAGTGGGTCTGTTTGGAGAATTCCATGAAAGGTGTTTCTCCAACATTGCAGCCTGAAGTTTTCCTCATAAGGAATTCCACAGACTCAAAAAGGATTAAGTGTAAATCGTTCAGCACATTGTTACACTGAGCAACCTTCCCCAGTGCTTACCACAAAGATTTAGCATTGGATGGGTGAGGAATGGCAGCTGAAAACCTCTGGAAGCCAAGGAGGATCCAAATCACAGAGCAGCTCACGTGGAGATGAGTGTTTCTTCCTTTCCTTCCTTGCTGGGGGGAAAAGCTGCAGTTTAGATCTGCAGGGAGGGCAAGGACAGGGGATTTGATGTGT
Organism: Rhabdornis inornatus; assembly: GCA_013397075.1. Classification (NCBI taxonomy): domain Eukaryota; kingdom Metazoa; phylum Chordata; class Aves; order Passeriformes; family Rhabdornithidae; genus Rhabdornis; species Rhabdornis inornatus. The sequence goes on from VWZS01000175.1 coordinate 564,291, forward strand.
TCATCCAGCTCTCCTGCAGCTGCTGCCTGCTTTGGCAGGGCAAATCCCTTGGTTTTCCTTCCTCTGCAGCATTCCTGGGGCACTGATGCACAGGGGTGCTGCAGAACGTGACCCTCAGAGGGAAACTGGGGAGCAGAAGGGGAAGTTTTGGAGAGGACCTTCCTGGAGCTTCCATGAATTCTCAGGGAAACTGAAGGAGCAAGGTTTGGAGGTCAGATTAAAGGACAAGGTGTGTCTGAAAATGGGGGAAAAGCCAGGCCTGTGGAGGTTGGACTGCTTCAAATGAAACGTGAGGTGCAATAAATGGGTGATCAGTGTGTGGGAAACGTGAGGTGCAATAAATGGTCAGTGTGTGGGAAACGTGAGGTGCAATAAATGATCAGTGTGTGGGCACAGTGAGGACTCCAATGTGAGCTGGTGTGAGCAGCTGGAGGCAGGGCCTCACTTTGGGTTTGTAAAGTGCTTTTCCACATTTCTGCTGTTATTTGCTAGAGGTGCAGCTCTGCCAGCAGCTGGGCTGGGACAGCTGGACCATGCAATAACTGACGGGCAGCAAGGCTGGGGCTTAGCACCTGGCAGTGCCAGGGGCCAGGAATCACAGCCATGCCATGCCCTTGGCTCAGCACCCACCACAGCCTGGGAATGCTCCTCTTGATTCCTGCTTCAGCTTGTGCTTGAATGAAATCCCTCCTCTTTTCCCAGTCTGTTCTAGATCTGACCCTCAGCTGCTGCAGAGGAGTCTGGTGTGGTTTTAAATCCTGTCACCTCATTTAGGGGCTGTGGAAGGAGTGTGTTCTTCCAGGGAATTATCCACCTCCTGGTTTATTGCCTGGATTCTGATGTTGGTGTATTGCTCAGCACATTGCTCTGGATCCAATCTCATAACTCAAATCCCTGAACTGATGGGAAGGAAGTGTGCTGCCTGCTGTGAGGAAGGATCTGCAGCTACTCCCAGGATGTTCAAGTTTTGTGTTATTTTGGCTTCTCTCTGCCCCACTGTATGTTTTGAAGGCAAATTTTGAGACCATAGCCAGAGGGAATGCTGTTTTTTTGTGGTGTTTAATGCCTGTGGACAGCTCAGCCCTTCAGTACATCCATGTGCAGCATTGATGGAGGAAAATGCTGCAGCAGAGGGGGCTGGATGCACCATGGGGAGCTTTGGCAGGAACAGGGCTGTGCTTTGTAGGTGTAGAAGAAGAGATTACAGGCAACCTGACCAGTTGCAGTTGTACTAATTACCAAAGAAGAGAAAGAGCCTTGCCCTTAATGAGTTGTGACTAATAAAGATAAGTGTGATAAAAGGGGTGGGTTGGCTGCTCAGAGAGGACCCTTGAGGAAGAGACCCTCGAGGAGGTAGAGGAGCTCAGAGGAAGAAGAAACAATCCAGAGAGACACAGAGAAGAATGAAACAAGGACAGAGAGTTGCTGCAGTAGAAGATGTGCTGTGAGGTCAGTCTGGGTGTGATGGAGTTGGAGCCTGCAGTCGTAGCTGAGCTGGGTGAAAGCTGTGTTCAGAGTCTGCAAACCAATATTTGCAGTCAGAGTCCAGCAGGAAATAGCCAGCAGTCAGTCTGCAGCTGGACCTACAGTAGGAGCTTGCTGTAGTCAGAGTGAGGATGGCAAAGCTGTAAAGAAGAATAAACCAGGACTCTTTTCATGCTGTTAAATGAGAGTCTGAGTCTTGGCTCAATTCCACCCCTAACAACACATCTGCTGTGCCAGTGCTTTGTTGGCAGAGTTCGGGGTTTGGGCTGGCTGTGGGATTTGCCCTGACGGAGTTTGCTCTGCTCCTCCCCTGTCAGATCGGGCGCTTGGTGATTGGGCAGAACGGGATCCTGTCCACGCCGGCCGTGTCCTGCATCATCCGCAAGATCAAAGCCATCGGGGGCATCATCCTCACCGCCAGCCACAACCCCGGCGGGCCCAGCGGGGACTTCGGCATCAAATTCAACATTGCCAACGGAGGTCAGGGCACTGCTGCTTTGTTTTTATTGCTCTTGTTGGAGAGATTTAGCTTCTTTTTCTGCCAGGGTTGGGATTAAATGTGTGGATTTCTTGTTTAGACTCAGATGTTTATTAATTCTTGTCTATGTTACAGACTGTGAGTTCTGCAGCACTTCAAGCTAACAAGCTAAAAATGGAGATGTATCTCCCTCTCTACAAGGTCTTTTAAGGATAAATTATCCAATTAAGAAATGACATCTAATTTTTTTTTTCTTTTAACCTCATAACCAACCACCCATGGCCCACAATGCAGACTCTTCTATCCAATTTCAAAATAACTCCCAAATTCATGAAGAAGAAAGTGAAGAAGGACAAACCTCCCCCCTAAAACCTCCATCTTGCTTTCTATATGTTACTATATTCTAAAACCTTAAATTCTAACTTTTTTACCATGTGATATTACACACTTTTATTTAAACTACACACCCATAATCTCAGTTCTGTCATTCAATTTTGGAAGCTTTTTCCACAGCCTCAGGTCAAAGGCAGTGTTCTCCTGGGGATCAGTGCCTGTCAGCACAGAAAGACTAAAATTCTCAGTGACCAGGGTTCCAACACTATTATTGTTATTTATTTCTTGTGTCCACCTGAGAACCCAAATTCCTGTTCATATCCCAGGAATCCTGAGCTGTGGATGCTCTGCTCCCCTCATTCTCTGGTGTTCTTCTCCCAGCAGGGCATTCCCAGCCAAGTCTTTGCTGCATTCCTGAAGTTTCTTCTTTTTGCAGCTGGATTCTTTAACATCTTCCCCTTGCCCATTTCATTGTGCAGGTCCTGCTCCTGAAGCCATCACGGATAAAATTTTCCAGATCAGCAAGAAAATTGAGGAATATGCCATCTGCCCTGACCTCAAGGTGGATTTGGGCACCATTGGGAAGCAGCAGTTTGACTTGGAGAACAAATTTAAGCCATTTACAGGTAAAAAAATGTTCTTCCTCTTGGCAAGGTGAGGAATTGTGGTGTTTCTGTGACCATTCTGACCTCTGTTTCTCATCTGTTGCATAATCCCAGTGAGGACATTGCTCCTGGCATTTATTTATTTGTTGATTTTGATTTATATAATTTTTTTGTCCTACAGAAGTTTCTACTTCAGTAGCAAAATCTTGATCTATCAAACTTCCCTAAAATCAAAGGCTGTTTTTTTCTGCAAGGCAAACATGTACTTAAAAACAGAAAAATGCAGTTAAAGTGAATTTTCCTAATTAAAAATTATGGTTTAATCTTTCAACTGATTTTTTCCCATGGTTTCACATATAAAAGTTGCCCCTGTGAGTGGAAAAGCTGTTACATTTCACACGTGATTTTTGTCAGTCACCCTTGAAATATGAAAATAAGTTTTAAAAAGGCTTTTTAAAAATACTGCAAGTATTTTTACTTGCAGTAAAATTGCTTGTAATTAACAAAGACATAAGATAAAAGATAATAAAAGTTGGTATTTCTCTCAGTCCCCACATCTTTGTAATGGGATTTTTATGCTGTGTTTTGTTTTTATGTTGGCTGCAAAGGTGCAACTTTTTGAACTATTAAGTTTACACTTCCCATTGACTTTGGTGGAAATTAAAGATCTCATTTTATATACATATTTTTAAATTTAAATGAAGTAGGATTGAGACCTCTTGAAGGAAGTTCAGGGAGCCTTAACTGGGAACAGAGTTTGCCTTGAGGATTTTGTTGGTCCACTTGTGACCTGATTAGCAGTGAGAGGCTGTAATTAAATTCCTAATTTAGCCCCATTATTCCTATTCTGATTCTCTGGGATGTTCAAGGTCTTTTGTGCTGAGCCCTCACCCTTTGCTCTGAGGATTCTCAGCACAGCAACAGGACTTGGTTATCACAATTCCAGGCTGGGAGGGTTGATCCCTGTCTCCTTCTCTTTTCCAGTGGAAATTGTGGACTCTGTGGAAGCCTATGCCAACATGCTGAGGAATATCTTTGACTTCAATGCCTTGAAGGAGCTGCTGTCAGGGAAGAACCAGCTCAAGATTCGCATTGATGCCATGCACGGGGGTAAAAAGGGCTCTGTGGGCTCAGGTGTCCTTGGGGATTTGTCACCTACTTCAGACAGAAAGGTTTTCTCTAGAATTTGTATTGCAAGTTTGGGGTTTGGTTTGTAGCATACTGGATTTTTCTTTTTGGGAGCAAACTTTTAATGTCTTGTGTTATTTTCTTTTGTCAAGTGTTGTGTTTTGGGGGTTGGAATGAGCTCATCTTTAAGGTCCCTCCCAACTCAAACCATTCTAGAATTCTGTGAAATCTTTCATGCAATCCTGAAATGGTTTGAGTTGGGAGGGACCTTAAAGTTCATCCAGTTCCACCCTTGCCATGGGCAGGGACATCTCCCAGTAGCCCAGCTTGCCCCAAGCCCTGTCCAGCTTGGCCTGGGACACCTGCAGGGATGGGATGAATTTTGATGTGAGCTCCTAAACCACAAAGTACCTGAAGGGACCCAAACTGAGCAGCCTGAGGTGGGTGCTGCCATGGCTGCTGCAGAGCTCCCTCAGGGCTGAGCCATCTCCTTCCTCTCTGTTCTGCTGAGACAGTTGTGGGCCCTTATGTGAAGAAGATCCTGTGTGAGGAGCTGGGAGCCCCAGCAAATTCAGCTGTGAACTGCACTCCCCTGGAGGATTTTGGGGGCCACCACCCTGACCCCAACCTGACCTACGCTGCTGACCTGGTGCAGACCATGAAGACAGGGGAGTACGACTTTGGAGCTGCCTTTGATGGAGATGGGGTAAAGGAACTGCTCAGAATTCCCTCTTTTCCCCTCTAATCAGCTCTGGGGTCTGTGCTCAGTGTATGCACCTTTTTTCTCCCTCTCTCCGTTGTAATCATGAGCCACTGGCTGCAGTTTGCCACCACAGAAATAATTGGATACTGTGTCAATAAGCCCAAACTGTATGAAAATAACTTAAAAAAAATCAGCAGGAAGGTGAATCACTATGGAGGTTCAGCTGTGTAACTTCTTCAAAGCTCTGTGTTTATTCCAGAAAATCTCTGGGAATTGTTGGGTTTATGGGCCGGGCCCTGGGCTGAGCAGGGAGCTGAGCTGTGCCTGTGCTTGTGAGAGCCTAAACAGGGATGCAGGACTCCAGACCGGCTCTTTAAATGCTGTTTATTGTATCCAAACGATACAGCAATTCACGGGTCATGGGTGACGAGAGCCCAGCCCACAGCTTTCAGTCTCAGCTGTGGGCTTGGTTTGTCTGAAACCACTCTAGTTCTGTTACAATGCATTATATACTTTTCTTTGCTGAACATCCTAATACATGACAACCAATCAATATTTTTACTATTACCTATAGCCTATCATAACTACTAACATCACCACGTTCATGTTACTATTCTCCAATCACAAAAAGTTAGTATGTTACAGTTTAAGCTAGAAGTTGTTTTTAAGTTTTCTTGCAGTGAAAAATTCTGAGATATTTTTCTTGCTTGCAACATTGGCTTTCTTGTTTGCCTGTGAAAATCTTTTTGCTTGGTAAAAACATCTTTTCTTTGAGGTGGAATTATCCTTTGCTCTGAGCTATAAAAACCCTTTACAACTCACTTACCCTTTGCTTACTAGTTATCCAGTAAGACTGGCTCAGCAATTCTTCTATATCAAAACTTGCTATCATTCCTATTCCTTCTTCACATTCTACATTCAACCATCTTTCTGTGAGACCTTCCTGTCAAATCCTCATCCTTCCCAACGTGTGCTGTGTCCCGCAGGATCGTAACATGATTTTGGGCAAGCACGGCTTCTTCGTGAACCCCTCGGACTCGGTGGCCGTGATCGCTGCCAACATCCTGAGCATCCCGTACTTCCAGCAGACCGGGGTGCGCGGCTTCGCCCGGAGCATGCCCACCAGCGGGGCCCTGGACAGGTGACGCCCCTGGGGGAGGGGACAGGCCAGGGGATGTCCCTTCCCTGCGATTTCCCTCCCCTCTCTGTCCCGTGTTTGAGCAGCGCGGAGCTGCCAGAGCAGCGCTGAGGTTTCACTGATTCAGCCCTGCCTGGGGACATGGCATGTTGGAACCCTAAAACCTGGGAGTTTGGAACTTTCTGTGCTTTCTGACACTGACCCTCAAGGGAACACTGCTTTTGACTTGAGGCCTTGGAGAAAGCTTCCAAATTTGAGTGATGGAGTTAAATTCACTGGTGTGTAGTGAATAGAAGTATGTAATTCACACGGTGAAGGGTTTGGAATTTGGGGTTTTTAGAATATAGTAATGGGTATGGGACAAAATAAAGATTCTTGGGCATTGGCTGTTCTTCCTTCTTGCTCCTTTTTCATGATTGCAGGTAGTAGTTTTTGGTTGGATAGAAAGTACTGCAGTGTGGGTCACAGGTGTTTGGTCATTGGGTCAAAAGTATAAATAATATAGATGTTAGTTTTTAATTGGATAGTTAGGCTTTAAAAGACCTTGGAACTAGCAAGATACACCTCCATTTTTTCACTTTTACCTTGTTAGCTGGAAGTGCTGCAGAACTCACTGTAACATAGATAAGAACTAACTCTTGTCTGAGTCAGGACAAGAAAATCTCTCTTGTGCATTCAATCCTGACTCTGAGTGAAGGCAGAGGGAAAAAGAAGAGAGCCACAAATACATAAAGCCACTAATGGCAGAGCTGGGCTGAGCTCTTGGCGCTTTCTCTGCCCTACAGATAAGCCCAAACAAATGGCTCTCCTCACCCTTCTTTTCCTTAAATTTGATAGTGATACTTTGTTGGTGAAATGCTTTGAGATCTGCAGCTTAAAATGGCTTTGAAGAGCTGTGTGTTTGTATCTGTTCTGTAAATGCACATCCCACCCATCTCCCAGATACCACACTGGGATGAAATAGAGGGATTGTACCAAAGCAGTGCCATTCCCTGCCTTTAGTGGCACCCCAGGAGAGCTGCTGATCCCATTTCCCCTGGGAGAATCCAGGGATGTGACTTGGCCTTCTTGCCTTGGCAGGGTGGCCCAGGCTACAAAGATTGCTTTGTATGAGACTCCAACAGGCTGGAAGTTCTTTGGAAACCTGATGGATGCAAACAAACTGTCCCTGTGTGGAGAGGAAAGCTTTGGGACTGGTAAGTCAGCATTCCCAATATCACCATGATGGTGGTGTTCCTTCTCTTAGTTGTTTATTCTTTAGAGCTTGGGATTTATCTTTTACCTGCAGTCGTTAATACTTGTAAAATATTAAAATATAAAAAAGGCTTGGAGGAATTAGTGTGGAAATGAACACAATGCCAAAGTTTTTGTGAAGTAGGAGCTCCTCCTCCTCCAGTTCTCCAGGAAGGCACGTGGAGATAGGCAGGAAGTTTGGGGGCCTCTTTAGTAGCCTGGTCACTGAGTCTGTGGGGATTAAATGCAATGCTAAATGTATTTTTCAACCCTTGGTGGCCAGGAAAACTTTCTCAGTGTTTTCCTTTCTGGAAAGAAATATGATTTGGAGTATGGAGTTTTATTAGGGAAGGTTTCAGGTCGCTGTTAAATCTCAGAGTTTACCCTCATTTTCCTGTTCTGAAAAAAAGGTGTGATTTATAAAGTTTAAATTAATACTTGCCTTTGAACAGTCTAAGTGAATTACTGAGAAACAAAGAACATCACAAGGAATTTGCTGGGGGTGTGCAGGGAAGTTGATGGGAGCAGGATTTGCTCCAGGTCAGAGCAGGGTGCTCAGGACAGGCAGGATTCCCAGGAAGTCTCTGCATTCCCTGAGCTCTCCCTGGCATCCCCCCTGTGGTTTTGTGTCCTGCCTGTGGAAATGGGACCTTCCCTGCAGGCAGGGCCCTGAATCAGCTCCTGACCCTGCACAAAGGCTGAGTTTTATCTGAATTCTCCCTGAGATGTTTTTCCTGTTCTCTAAGGATCTCTGGTGGGATATGCAAGGCACAAGGTCCTGAGGGAATTTCTCACTCAAACCTTGTGTGGTCTCATTCCACCACCCCAGAAAAACCTTTTAGCTTGTGTGTGGGTGCCTTAAATCCCCCAGTACCTGGGGTGAAGTGCTTTGAGGAGCTGGGATGCACAACTTGACAGGAAAGGATTACCCCAGCTTTCCTGTGGCTGAGGAAATGGGATCACAGCTCTGGGGGACAGCAGGTTGCTGTGGGGCTGAGCAGTCTCCAGGGGCAATATTTTTGCTGTCAGGTATTACTCTGATATGTGGGACTGGGATTTGGCTGGGGGTTGGAAGGAAAGGTGAATTTCAGAGAACCTGGTATCTCTGTAGAGAAATCTTGAAGTAAATAATGAGTAATGAAAGATTCTGGAGTTTTGCCCTGAGTGATTTCAGCATGTGCTGAGTTTATATCCTTGGCTAATGAGAGGCACTGGTGGAGATAAATAAAACCAAATTCCTGGAGCTGTTGATGGGAGATGATCTCAAATGAGCAGTTCCCCAAAACTTTCCACCTTTGTATGAGCAACAAGCTGAGTTTCCCTCCATCCCCCAGCAGTTTGGGACTGCCTCCCAAACCAAAGTGATTCCAGTGGCAGCAGGGGCTGAGAGAGAGGTTTGGGATTTTGGCCAGGCAGCAGCACATCCCAGTGGTGGGAGCTGAAGCAGTTTGGGGGAACAGATTGGGAAGGGCCCAGGAGTGTTGGACTCCCCTACAATGCAAAGGGGTTTGCCCATGTGGCAAATGCATTCAGGAAGGAAAAAAGAATGAAAAGGGGTGAGGAGGGTTGGTTGATAGGAAGTTAATGAGGAGTTGTTTGGAGCTGGACAGGATGGGAGTGTTGAAGGGGAGAGAGGTGAAGGAGCAGCCAAGAGACCCAGTAAAAATTGAAACAAAGTGTGAGGCAGTGGGACTGGAGTCCAGCAGCAATTAGAGTAATGTGACATGACAGAATTCCTGCTTGCTTCCTTGGGTATTTTATTCCAGCAATAAGTTGATACATCACATGGGACTGGTGTTTATTTAGCATTCCTCTCCATCACCTCTGCCCAGCTCTCTCCACTGTGAGGGGCTGTGGGGATAATTTATGGCCATGTCCACAACAGTGGGATTTGTGCAAGGCACCACGTAACCCCTGCCCTGCCCCCAGCCCTTTCCCAGAGGATTCCCACTCTGGCACTCCTTCAGAGGCTGGCATGGCAGCTCTGGAGTGCTCCTGGGATTTCTTTAATACCTGTCTGGAGGTTTTCCAGAGTGGTAAGGGGAAAACTTTGCATCTGTGAGGCACGGAGTCAAACTGGCGTGCCAGAGGCACCGAGTGTGGGCTGGGGGTGTTCTGGGCCATCTGATCCCATTTCATTTGGGGGCTGTGTAAAGTCCAGCACCTCTCAGGTTTCCCAAGGGGTCAGTGCTGTGTCATCCCACTGTGCTTCCAGGGCAAGGCTGGGCTGGCTCTGGCTGCTTCCTGCTCTCCTTGCAGTGCCAGCTTTGGGGGAATGCACAATGAGAGGCAAAGGGCACAAACTGAGGCCCAGGAAATTGCACCTGAACATGAGGAAGAACTTCCTTACTGTGTGGGACAGATTGCCCAGAGAGGTGTGCAGTCTGCCTTACTGGAGACAGTCAAAAATGTGGATGCAATCCTTGGCCCAGGGATGGCCCTGCCTGAGCAGGGAGCTTGGACCAGATGCCCCACTGTGGTCCCTTCCAACCTGAGCAATTCTGGGATCCTGTGAATGCTCCTTTAGCCAAGAGAGGGGCTTTTCCAGCCCCCAGTGAGAGCAGGCTGGAGGCTCTCCTGCTCTCTGCAGGTGGATGGAGCCTCTCCTTGCCCTGCTGTTGCCAGCCCCATGGCTGCTACTCCCTGCCCTGCTGCTCCTCTCCCCATTCTGGGGTGATGTTGGGGTTTGGTTCCCCAGGAGGGCTGACATTCCCCTTGGTGCTGGGCCAGGAGATGATCCCAGGGTGCTCCTTGGCAGACAGGACACAACAGCTGCTGAGGAGCTGATGTTTTCCTTGTTGCTCTCCTTCCCAAGCTGCTCCTTTGAATTTGCCTTTTGTTTTTTATTTGATGCCTTTTTTACCATGCATTCCCTAGTCCTTCCTTGGGAACAGAGTTAAGGATGTGTGAACAATGAATGTGTGTGTGTGTTAAAAGATGCCAAGCGTTTTATTTGGGCTGGAGCTGCAGCAGATGAGATCCTGACCCATTGTAACAGGGATGGAGCTCTGGAAATGCTTCCCATTTGTGAGCTGTGCCAGGGGATGGGGGAGAGGAGACAGTGGTGTGAGAGGAGTGGGAATTGTGTCTGTGCTGTGGCTCCACAGGCTCTGACCACATCCGAGAGAAGGACGGGCTGTGGGCAGTGCTGGCCTGGCTCTCCATCCTGGCCGCCCGCAAGCAGAGTGTGGAGGACATCATGAAGGACCACTGGCAGAAGTATGGCAGGAACTTCTTCACCAGGTGGGGAAAGTGCTCCTGACACCTCCCTTTGATGCTTTGGCTTTTAGCTTTTATGCTTTTCACGTTTTTGCTGCTTGGTGTGTAACTCTGAAACTTCATGTTAGGTGTCAGTGAGTTCTCTTCACAGAGGAGTGACAAAACAATCCCTTTCTAGCTGGAGAATCAAGGACAACTGGTACCCAAAAATCATAAACAACAGCAAAAGGAAGGGGGCTGAGACTTCATAGCCTGGGGCTGTGCTTGGATAATTGACCCCAATATGTAGATGAACCAAAACTTTAAAAAGTGTAAACTCGTGACCAGCATCCACCTTGGATTTCATTTGGGTGCAGCCCTGGCCAGGCTCTTGCACTGCCCAAGATGAATCCTTTCAATAAATTCCTATTTTATTTCTTTTGCTCTGTCCCAGCTCAGCCTTTCCAGGCATCACCATTCCCTGTGCTGGGTCAGAGCAGAGCCCTGATGGCACTGCTGTGTCACCATGGAGTTGTTCCTGTCATTCCATTGCTGTTTGTCCTGCAGTAATTTAAAACTCCCCAAACACTTGGGGTGCCATGAAATGGGTATTCACCACAACCTTTTGTGGTGTGCAGTTTTGGGCTGTTACTCCAGACATATATCTGGGTACCAAAGTCTGAACATTTTATATACATTCAAAGCATTCTTTTCTTTTAATTGAGATTTTGCCTTCAAATTTTTCATTTTTGCCATGGGATCAATACTCTTGAGACGCCACATCACAAGTCGATTTGTGATCTCTTCAGTGACAGCAGCATCTCATAGAATGGATGCCCAGCCCCATGGCTGTTATTTACCTGGTTGAGTTCCTGTCCAGTCCCCAAATACTCAAATTTAAGCTGCAGCAGACATGGAAGATGGTTAGGGAAGGAATGGGGACCAGCCTGCACACAAGCAGAGGTGGGAACACTGTGAAAGCATTAAGCAGAAATCTTTCAGCTTGGAAGATCTACATGAAAATTCCATCTCAGATTTCCAGGTGAAAGAACTTGCTTTTCCTTTTTCCCTTTTTTCTTCTTCCCCCCCCCCCCCCCCCCCCCCCCACCCCCCCACCCCCANNNCCCCCCACTGCAAAGCCAGCACACATCTGAGGCATGGAAACCTGGGGAAAAATGCCAAAGTCTAGGATAAAAAGGCAGCCTTTTAGCACTCAGGTATGTGTGCAGAGCACACTGAGTGCAGGAGTAGGCAGCTCAGGCAGCAAACAGAGCAGCACAAATCCCACTGGCAGCAGGAACACGGATCTGGGATCCTGGAGAGGGCTCCAGCCACTCTCTGCTGCCTCTCCTACCCAGGCAGGGACATCAAAGCTGGCACTGAGTGTTTTCCTGGTGCAGTCACAGCTGCAGTTGTGCTGTGAACACACTGAGGGTGTTCACAATAACCATGGGGGTGCTGTGGGCAGAACTGCAGAAATTTTTGGCAGTCAGTTGGATCTTGGCCCTGGCCCTCGGCCTGTGATACTCAGTGTGACACAGCACTTTGTGCTTTCATCTGCTGGCACCAAATGCCTGTGATAAGCTGTGCTGTATCCCAAGGATCTGTGTGGATGTGGCTGCAGTGCTGCACACAGATCCTCCTCTCTTTTCATAGAATCCCACACTGGCTTGGCTTGGGGGGCACCTTAAAGCCCATCCAGTCTCACCCCCTGCCATGGGCAGGGACACCTTCCACCATCCCAGGCTGCTCCAAGCCCTGCCCAACCCGGATAGGGGATCCAGGGACAGCTTCTCTGGGCAGTGTGTTCTGGTGCTTCTGTGTGCCTTGTCTGCCTGTGCTCCCCTCCAGGATGGGAGCAGAGAACACCCCCAGAACTTGAGAAGGGCATCCCAAACCATCACAACCTCCCCTCCCTAACCCCTGTGTGTGCTGCTGGCTGCAGGTATGACTATGAGGAGGTGGATGCAGATGCTGCCAACAAGATGATGAAGGATTTGGAGACGATGATGTTCGACCGCTCCTTCGTGGGGAAGCAGCTGTCGAGTGGGGACAAATCCTACACGGTGGAGAAAGCTGACAACTTCGAGTACAGCGACCCCGTGGATGGCAGTGTCTCCAGGAACCAGGTGGGCAGAGAACTGGGAGTGTTTTCCCCATGTCCTGTTTCCATGAAGAGCAGTGGGCTGGGAATGCTGTCAGTCCCTGGCTCTTGCTTCAAGTTCTCCAGTGTGGGTTAGGACAATTAATCCCTTTAGGAGTGGGAAGAGCTTAACACAGGAGCTTTCTGTGGCTCATTGAACAGGAGGGATGGTGCAGGTGCTAGGAATCACGGAAAACACCTTGACTACCCATGAGTAGAGAGCTGAGTCTCTTCCCTCCCGTGTCGAGCAGGGCTTGAGGCTCATCTTCTCCGACGGCTCCCGCATCATTTTCCGCCTGAGCGGCACCGGCAGCGCGGGCGCCACCGTGCGCCTCTACATCGACAGCTACGAGAAGGATGCTCAGAAGATCAACCAAGATCCACAGGTGGGCGCTGCACCTCAGTGCTGCCACTGCTGCCTGCCAGAGCTGAGCTCTTTCTTAGCCCTGCTTTGCTCGGAGCTGCGTGGAGGTGTCAGGAATTTGGGGATCTTTCATCCCAATATAGATAGGATTATTAAAAAAAGCTCAGTGTGGAGAGAGTATTCTGGGAATCCCTCATAGCTGCCTCTGCCATAGCACAGGTTTTTCTGTGCCTGCTTTAAAAAAAAATCAATGGGATCACAGGGTGCACCTGTAGCTAAGACTTCCCTGTCCTGTACTGAGTTCAGTAAATTTTCTGCAACATCATTTACAAATGTTACTGAGCTCTTCTAGGCACTGGAGGAAAAGAATCCTCCTCTTGTATTTATGTTTAGCCTGGATATCAGGAAAGAGTTTTTCACCCAGAAAATGGCTGGACACTGAACAGTCTCCCCAGGGAATGGGCACAGCCCCAAGCCAGATCTCCAGGAGGGTTTGGACAATGCTCCCAGGGACAGGGGGAGATTGTTGGGGTGTCAGTTGGATTCCATGATCCTTGAGGATCCTTCCAACTCAGGATATTCTCTGATTTGCTATTCCCCAGCAAACACTCTGTGGGCTCTTTGTGCCTAACTTACTGTGCCATAATTGACAAAAAGACTGAAAATCCTCCATTCTGAGAGCAGGAGGAACTTAGGATTTACCTGTGCTGTGCTGATGTGGAGTTTGGGATACAGCACAGGGAGGATCCCACTGGAGTCTGGGATTTTCTCTGAGCACTGCATCCCTGTCACTGGTGCCAGAGCTCAGCCTGTGAACCCAAAGCAGCCTTTGGTCAGGAGAGCTGAGCTTTGTGTGTCCTGGGCTGACCTGAATGCTGAGGGATGCAGTGTGGCAAGGCTGCATGTGCTGCTCTGCAGTTCTGAGCCCTCTCTTTCCTCCCTGCAGGTGATGTTGGCACCTCTCATTTCCATTGCACTGAAACTTTCCCAGCTCCACGAAAGAACCGGCCGCTCGGGGCCCACCGTCATCACATAGAGCTGGAGTGTGCACTGGGGCAGGCAGAGCCCCTCCCTGCATCAAATTGTCACTGAAAGAGGAATATTGATTTTATCCCTGTATTTAAGAACACTGTTTTGCTGCTAAGGATAGCCAATAAACCCCAGCCCTCAGCACCCCTTGTTCCCTTTGCTGCCTCTCTCTGTCCCCAGCGCTGTTGGTGGGTTGGGTGTGGTGCTCCTTACACAACATTTGGGGCAGCATGTGGACTCCTGGCTTTTCCTTAAACAAAAGGCTCCAGGAATAACAGAAACACTGAATTCTTCAATAATTCACAGGCTTTTTTTACTGTCTTGGAAACTTTCCTGGGAAAGAAGCACAAATACTTGATCCCGGTTTGGATGAGCTTGTTTGCTTGAATGTGGACAGTAAGAGCTTTGGAATAATCAGATTTGCAGTCATTAACGTGCAATATCTTATCCAAGGGCACAGAGAGGGTCACTTTGGAGACAGCTGTAGCTAGGTTTGATGTTAGGGCTGTGCAGCTGCACCTTCCTGCTCTTTTCCTGGAAGTACTCACATTAGTGGGATGAGTTTAGGTCCTGTCCCCTCTTGGTTTGCTTGCCTTTGTCACCCAAATCCTGCAATCCCCCTGTCCCATCTCACCTTCTGCCCAGGGCAGAAATTTAGGCTGGGTTCCTGAGCAGGCCTGAGGGAGCAGCTCTATTATCAAGGAATGTGGAACATCCCACCCTCATCCCAACCTGCCCACACCACTTCCAAGGGAGATTGGATGTGCTGACAAAAGGCTTTTTATGTCACCTGTGCACAGGTGAGGGGTCTCTGCTGCTCCATCTGCACTGGCAGTTCTGCTGGGAGAGCTGCTCTGCTGTGGGGTGGATAAAAACCCTCAAAAACCAGATGCAAATAAGTCTAAAAGCAGATGTAGGACCCAGGAAGAGCCTGAAGCTGGCAGAGCTGTGTTTTCCAAACTGTGTCCTGTGCTTCCCTGGGCAGGATTGTTCCAGAGGTTTCCCTCAGGGCTGGCTGCAGAGCACTAAACCAGGAAGCTGGGATTAGTGGGGGAAAACCAATCTGGCTGCTCTAATTTGCCTTTCAAACATTGTGTGAACAAGTGACCCCGGAGTTTATAGTTGGCCTCTTGTTAAAGCAGGTCAGTCCAGGGTTCCTCCTAATGGAACTGTGAGTGTTTTTCAGTCAAACTGTGCTAAAAGCTGTGCTCTGCCCATCCTGGTGCTAACAGCTTGCTGGTGACACACAGCTTTCCTCTCCTGGGGCTCCCAACTTCTTTCAGCACCTTCAGAATGAGAGGCAAAATTTCCTGTGCTCTCATGGCTTTATCTGAGCTCAGTTCCTCCAGCTGCTCCTTCCCACCACACCTACAGGAGCTGCAAAGTCAAGCCCAAACTGTTCTCCCTGTGACAATTTGTGTCTGTGCAGCCCTGACCTCTCTGGCTCATGGGATTTGGAGCTTTGTGCCAGGGGGAAATGTTCTTACAACTCCCTGGCAGGACCCTGGAACCAGGTGGGGATTGGGCTCCTCTCTGATAGTGGCAACTCAACAAGAGGAAATTGCAAGGGAGGTTTAGGTTGGATATTTGGGAAAATTTCTTCCCCAAAAGGGCTGTCCAGCCCTGGCACAGCTGCCCAGGGCAGTGGTGAGTGCCCATCCCTGGAGGGGTTGAATGTGGCACTTTGGGGACATGGTTTAGTGATGGGATTTGCAGTGCTGGGGAACAGTCAGACTCCATGGTCTGAGAGGACTTTTCCAGCCTAAATGATTGTGTGATTCTGTGGCTGCTGGCCAGAGATCTCTCTTGGGGAAGCCTGGCTGGATTTGCCTGCTGGGTCACTGAGCAGGATGCAGCTCTTGGCAGCAGCCCCAGTGCCAGCACACCCCTGACTGCATGCAGGGAAAGTGGCTGTGCTTCAGGATAGCTGCTGCAGCTCCAGGTATGGGGGACTCCTGAGGTTCAGTTAGTTGTGATTTTCTCAGGAAATCCACTTTTACCCCTGGGCTGGATCCTGGTGGATCCCTTCCAGGCCAGGGACATGGGGAGCAAGGTCAGTCCTGCAGCATTGATGGGCTGCCTTTGCCAAAGCCGTGGCCACAGAGGGGTTTGCAGAGACTCAGCCCCTCTGCAGATGGAGACTTGCATGAAAAATGACTCCTGCTCTTTCTCTGCCTCTCTCCAGGCCAAAGCTCAGCACTCCTGTCCCAGGGGAGCCCGATGAGATCCAGATGTCTCAGTTGTTGGAACCTTTACGTAAGGCAGGATCTCATTTCTGGGCACTTTGCACTGCACAGTGATGGAAACACATCCCAAGAGCTTCCTGGGAAGAGCAGGACAGCCCAGCCCCAAACTGTGCTCAGGAATTCCTTGTCCCAGCCTGGCTGGTTGTGCAGAGGTGCCATGGTCAGGAGTCAAGCTGGCAGGAATCAGTGTCCAGGGTGACTCCCAGCACAAGGGGGATGGTTGAACCACTGTTCCTGAGGCACAAAAGCTCTGAAATCCTGGTTTTCTGGAGGATTTCCCCCCCTGGAGATTGAATGTCTCTCTCTAGATGGCAGCATTGGTAAAGAGTCTCTGAGCCACCTCCAGCTGAGGCAGGGTCTTGCTCCACCTCACTCTGTTGTGATTTCATCAATAATTCTGGGATTCAGCCTCAATTCCAATTAGCTGGTCCCTAAGGATGGGCTCCTACAAAGAAATATTGACACAAACCACAGGTTTGAGACTACCTAAAACCGTTCAGAAAAACACTGCACAGTGCTGTTATTGATGGGGTAATTCCATGTGATAAAATCCAAAATCTAATCCCCAGATCTTCAGCATGTGGAGTTTTGGGCAAAACTTCAGTTACCACTGAAAAAGAAGTGTTCTTTCTCCACCTGAGCTGTGCCCAGGTTCAGGTGGAGAAAGTGGCAACAGATGAACTAAAACAATTACTAAATCAAATCAAGTCCCATTTGTTCCCTCAGTTTTCAGACACTGTTCAGGGATGTGGGACCATCAGCACATTCCAGTGTCTCTGCTTTTTTACCACCACCAGAAGAGTTTGTCTCATCCCCTCCCTTGGTATTCCCTCACATTCCCCAGCTGTGAGAGGCTCTGGAAGATCCCAGAAATGCTGAACTGGGACCAGAAAAAAGCAGGGCCAGGCTGGGGCCAGGCTGCAGGTGAAGGATCAGGTCAGGGAGGAGTGGTAAGAATGGGACAGGATCAGGATGTGGTGCTGGGGTGGAATATATGGAGAGTGGAAGGGATAAAAACTCCAAAACAGAGAAGGATTTGGTTTTACTGCCTTTATTTTCACAGGCTGTGATTATGAGCCAGAATCCACAGGGGTAAGAGCCCTATTCCCCATTCTGGGAAATGGCTTCACAGGTCAGTGCTGACCCTGCTGCTCCCAGCACCCACCTGCACTTCAGCTCTGTGAGCTCCCACTCTCCTCTGGGCTGAACACTCAGTTCCACACGTACAGCTTGATTGCAGGGAAAAAATTAAGTTTTAATTAGGATGAGGAATCCTGGTGAAGTCCAGGTCTGAAATGCATCCAGGCTCCTCGTGTGACAGCCTGTGAGAGCAGCCAAGGCTGCAGCTGTTGGGATGGATCTGAAGGATGATGGGGATCAGATGTTCCCAGGGCTGCAGCCCCTCTGCTCTGACAGACCTGGGGGTGCTCACCTGGAGAGGAGAAGGATCCAGGGAGAGCTCAGAGCCCCTGGCAGGGCCTGGAGGGGCTTCAGGAGAGCTGGAGAGGGACTGGGGACAAGGCATGGAGGGACAGGACACAGGGCATGGCTTTCCACTGCCAGAGGGCAGGGAGAGATGGGATACTGGGAGGGAATTCGTCCCTGTGAGGTGGCACAGGGTGCCCAGAGCAGCTGTGGCTGCCCCTGGACCCCTGGAAGTGTCCAAGGCCAGGCTGGACATTGGAGCACCCTGGGACAGTGGCAGATGTCCCTGCCCCTGCAACTGGATGAGCTTTAAGATCCCTTTTACCCCAGCAAGGCAAAGGCTGGTGAAAAATCCTGCCTGTGGCACATTTAATTTGCCATAATTTTAACCTTTCTAGAAGCAGCCAGGATGAGCTGAACACTGGAGGAGTTCAGCTGCACTTCATGGCTTTATTTGCTATCGTGGCATGGCTTAGAAAGACTTTGTATCCATTCAGATCGAGTCAGCTCCCTCCTCTCCTCTGTGAAAGCCACCTGGAAGGACCTTCCATGCCCTGGTCCCTGCAGGTGCCCATTTGGGTGCCCCAGGGTGACTCAGATGTGCTGCAGCTCCCACCATGGTGCAGTTCCTGATGCTGGGAAATCCTCACAGTCCCTCCTGCATCCCGAGCACAAAGGAAGGAAAAAAAGGTGAGTTTTGGAAGGAATAAAAGGCCAAGCAAGCCCCGTGTCAGAGCGAGTGAGTGTGCAAAGCTTTGAATCATCTGACTCCGTGTTTATCCAGCGCTCCCGGGAGGCAGGGGGAGCTGCAGGGAAGCGGAGGAGTTGAGGAAGTTCACAAGCAGAGTGCTTGTGTTGTTTCTGGCACAGAATTCCCAGTCTTGTGTGTCCCTCCACAATGCCATTAACCTCCCGTGGAGGGGCTGGGACACCCTCGGGAATGATGAGCTCCAGCAGGGAGGGCTGGGGTGGCTGCTCCTGGCAGCACAGAGGGCTTTGCCTTCTCCTCCTGGCTGCAAAGAGCATCTCCAGGTAAAAAACCAGAGCCAGACACTACAAATGCATCCTGTGCCAGCGCAGCCCAAAGATAAAAGTGTTATAATGCTCTGTAATTACAGTCAGCCTCAAAGAAGATGCTTTATGAGGGCATTAGTCAGCTGCTCAGCTCCTACGAAAGGAAATAATGTGATTTTTAAACAGCGCTGGGGTTTAATTTGACTCAGCAGCAGTTTGGAGGTGTTTCTCCCTTTGCAAGGAGTTCCAGCTGTTTGAGAGTTTGACCACTTGGATGACAGAGGAAAAAAAAAAGGAATTTAAGTGATGGTCCTGCCTAGTTTGAGATACCTACAACAAGCACAGCCTTTTCCAAAGTGACAACCTCAGTAATGTGCAGCTTAGGCTGAAGAAGTTAATTAGCACGTAGTTGTTATTTAAATAGCTAAATGGGACTTTATTGGAACGTTAAAATGCATTTGGCCCACGTCAGTGCCTTTTTCAGGAGTACCTGAGCTCTTTCCAGTTTCAAGAGGTCAGAACTTCTCCCACACTTACTGGATTTTAGCTTTCAATGTCCTCCTGATTGAATTGTTGCCACTGTGAAAGTTGAATATTTAGGTTGTATAGAGAGTAGAGAAGTTGAATGTAAAATGAAGCAATTTATTTTTTAATTTATTGTCAAGCAAAAACACGTGCAGGGCTGTTAATTAGTGTCTCACTGCCAGCAGCAGGTGGGACAGGGCAGCTCCTGGAGCAGCATTTCAGACATGCACTGTTAATAATATTTATGGCAGACTGAGCAAGGTAAGACATTTTATTTTGCTGCTTTCTCAAATAAAAAAAGAAATTAAAAAAATGGGAGAGATCAATTCAAATTAAACAGCAGCAAAAGTGAAATTCAACATTTGTGGTTTCAGCTCCCTGGCTGCACTGGTGAGCTCTCTGTCAAGGGAATCAAGGGCAGTTTTTAAGCAGCTCTTGAATGTTCTGCTTTGAAGTGACTGTTAGAGATGCCTTATAAAAAGCAGCTGAGCTGCATTTCTCAATTTTAGATAGAGGGATTGAAAAGCCACCAGGTAACTGAATGTCCTCATGTATGTCTGTGAAGTTTACAGAAGGAGGTACAGAACACACCTCAGCTCCCACTGATTTCTTCTGCCATGACAACAGGGATGATGTAAACAGCAAATACCACTGGGGTTTCACAGGAGTTGGCTTTTACATCCAGGGAAGTGCAGGAGATTCCTGTCACCGGGCACTAATTCCTCACAATTGTGCACAGTGGTTTGTGGCTCAGTGCTTGCACACTGGATTTTTTTCTTGCATTCACAAGTCTCTTCTCCTCTCGTTTTTCCCTTCTTTGTTTCCAGCTTTTCCTCCTTTTTGGCCTCTTTCCCCATTTTCCACTTTACACCTTCTTCATCCTTTTCCTCTCTAGATTTCGTTTCTTTTCTGCAGTTCTGTGTGGGAATATGAGACTTCACAAGCTGCAGCATGGATGTCTGAGGAGTTAGTGAATGATCAGGTGAAAAACAAACCACATCAACCCCTATTTTCAGAGCTGCTAAAGGCAACTTGTAAATTAATTGCATTGAGAAATACAGGGAAAGAGGCTCCATCCTGAGTTAACTGGTTAAACCTCAGCCTGTCCACTTGCATGGCACAGCCATGACCCCATGCACATCCCAAAGATCTTAAAAGTTACTCCTGTGGGACTCAGCTCCCTCAAAACAATATTTAAAATGTCCTTCAAAACCAAGTTGTCTTTGTTTTGACACCACTTTTTTTCCTCTTAATAATGATTCCCATTATTTTAAGTCTCTGTAGAGTGGTGGCCAAACACAGGAGGGGCTGATGCCAAATCCAGGGAGGATGGAGATGACACAGGGAGGCTCAGGCTACATTTCCTGAGAATTTTCTTAACAGCAAGAGATTTTGCTAAGAGTTATTTGATGGAATTTGTGCTGGGACACTCTGGAAAAAGTTCTCTGATATTTATGCATTCAAAGCTCTGTAGATTTTTCACTTCAATTTGCTCCACAGAAACTGATCTAAATGTAAAGAATGTTTCAATCAACATCTTTTAGCATAAATGATACACTGGAAACATTACAAAACATGAAGTATTCAGTTACATCCCAGGGTCCCATGGCTTTTATCCAACATACAATGAAATGGATGAGGCCTGAGAGGTAAAGGTTAAATTATGGATATGTATTCAGCTTTTGAGAAGTCTGAGAAGCTGTCAGGCCCTGCAGCCCCTGTCCCATGAAAGGCTTGTCAGCACGTGTTCCCTGAGCAGTGGGAGAGCCTGAGGAGCTGAGCAGAGTGGCAGGAGCTGAAAGGCTGCACAAGAATAGAATGAGCAGTGCTCTATAAACCCACTCTAACTCCTGTTTGTTCCTTTGGCACTGCAAAACCACTCCAAAACAGAGGCCAACTGTTAACAGAGGCAAAGCCAACTTCATCTTTTGCAGGCTGACAAATGGTCATGTAAGTTAGCAAATAACCCAAGACCTCGGGATTAAACTTCTCCAATTGTTTTCACATGATGCAACTTTAAATCTTTCTTTTGAACAGTATTAAATTTCCTTTCATTCCCATAAACTTCAGAAAAAGTTGACTGCTCTCACATTTCAGACTGTGACCCAGCTAACTTGCACTTTTCCCCTCTGCTAGTCTGGAGAACAGAATAATGAAATTCAGACAACAGTGACCAAATGTTGTGCCGTAGAACTTTCCTTTTACAAAACAGATGAATATTCCTGGGCTCCAAAACACTGCAGGGAACAAAACTTTCAAACCTTATGGAAATCAAATGGTAAGCGTGTGCGGTGACTTCATCTGCTTTATCAGATCAGAGCCATTTTCACTGGAATTGAAACGGATTTTTTAAAAAAATCAACTCTAAATAGAGGAAAAGAATAAAAAAATCCCACTGAAGCCATTATTGAAATACTTTATTTAAAACCCCCACACCCACTGAGAGAAAGCTAAATTTCAGAGCTTCAGAGGGAGAAAATGTCTTCATCATCCTCATAACTGACATAATTCTTTGTTGCAGATAGAAGTGAGCTTTCACAACACAGGAAAATAAACATTTTAGTGTTTGTGATTCATAAGGAGATAAGCAGCTGCATTGTGTGCTGTGACTGGGACAAAGGGCCATAGAGAGGGACCAGAGCCACCCTTGGGGCTGGAATTTCTCCCTGGAGGTGCTGAGCCCTCGGGATACCCCAGCAGGTCAGTGCCCTCAGCATCCTGCCAGACAAACCCTGTATTTACACAAGGAGAAATCCCCACCGTGCTGCAGCTCTGCTGCTGCTGGGAGTGGGATTGCAGCCACTTAAACCCATCGCAAATTCAGCCACCAGAGTCAAAATAAAAGGAGCCAAAATATATAAATCCAGCAGACGAGGTTTATGGGGGAACTAAACCAAACATTGGCCACGAAGATTTAGTGCAGCCCAGTTGTTCTAAGTGAATGGGGAACCTCAGCTCATGTTGGGGCACATCTCTGGGTTAGTGCTGTCTAAACTCCTGCTGATAGCAATAAAAGTTTTACATGCAAAATGAGTGGAAAATACGAGATGTTAGATAGGACAATACAAGTTATAAAGCTGATACCTAAACCCTGCTCTCAGGGCTTTGCCAACCCCCTGAACTTCCATGAAAATTCCACCTGTGGATCCCCCGTGTTTGTCCTAATTGGAAGCCTTAAAGGTGAATTGAAATGTTGCTGGAATAAAAACCTGTTTAAGATGCCAAATCCCTGTGTAGACTTGCAAGTAAATAAATTGTAAAGGCTGACTAGGGGCCTTCTTATTAACCTGTCAAACCACCAGCCCTGGAATCTCTTTTTCTCCTGCAAAAATTGTGATGTTCTCCTTCTTCTTATGATTGAAGTGTTTTACTGCCTCACATGCCTGGCCACAGAGATGAGAATGTTTAGGAAGGTGATGAAATCTCCTTGTTCATTCTGAAGATGCTGTGGTCCTTCCTGGCAGGAAGGGCTGGGGCTCCCTGCAAGGGGTGGGAAGTGATGGATTAGGACAGTTGGGTGTAATATGGGTTCAGTTTTCCAAAATATTGCCCTATTTACTTTCTCTCCAAATCAGATTTTTTGAGGATTAGATTGGTTGGTCCCTTTTGGAAGAAGCAAACAAACTCTGCATGAGGAACTTGGAAGTTATGAAATTACCTGAGATGTTTTGCAAAAGGACAACTTGATCACATCCAAACTGAGCTGTAAATCTTTTCCAGGCTCCCTTCTGGAGCTAATGAGAAAGACATAAAATAATTGTAGTTTAAGGATAACTCCAAAGCTCAGCACCTGAAGTGTGAACGCCCAGCCTGGGTGAGTGGTTGGAATCGTTGCTGTCATAAACTTTTCCCACTGACTGCACCATGTCTGCTCCTTAAATGAACAATTCCAAAGTGCTCAGCACAAAGGATGTCAAATGTGATGACAGACTGGGGTGCCAGTTCAAAAAATGAAGTCATAACAACAACAAAACTGATGTGTAATAAGTGTGCCAATATTTGCATGTGTTATTAATTAGTTCCTGGTGTTTGCGTCCCATTGTCACCCTCCTTTTCCCATTTCATGTTATGGAGGTATGGAATTAAGAGATGTAAAGAACAGAGTCCTCCTGAGATATAAATATATGTATATTTATTTATATATATAAAATTCCAGTGTAATCCACACATGAAAGAATTGTGGTCTATTTCAAGGCTTTTCCTTTCATCTCTTCCGTAGTTTTCTGCCAATTTTCAAAGTGCTCCCAGACCACAGAGTGAAGGAAATGATCTGAGCAAGGCTGCCCTGCAGCTCCTGATGCTCCCTGTGTCATCCCCAGGGCCACCCTGTCCTCTGAGCCCACAGTGCTCCCTGCCACGTTCCCTGTGGCTCCCGAGCCTTTGCCTTCCTCTCAAAACAAAGAAAAAATCCCACCTGAGGAGACAGAGCTGTAGCAAAGACTGGCACTAATGCACCTCCTCCTCACTGGCCTGACCTGCTGCCTTCAGGATAAAACTTTATTCTCATATCTCCCATCCCTTTCAAAGAAACATATTATTTATGCTGTACTTGTTCCTGAAACTCCACTGGAAAATAAAGCTGGCATCAAGTGGACAATGTTTTCACCTGAGTCAGACAGAATTCCTTTCCTAAAGAACTCAGTGTAAGTTATGTCTAAATCCTCCACCTTCAAATGTAACAGCAATTGTTGTTTTCCACCTTATAATTGAAAAATCCATGGTGAAATCAGATTTACAGCTGGTCTTTCCATGGATGCACAGATTCTGGGAATCCAGGGAAGTTCTAGCCTCACTTCCAGCTTCCACTCTGTAAGCCTGAACACGCTGGTGTAATTCCAGTCGAATTTCAAGGGGGAAAAGGATGATTGATATGGCCTCAAATAGTGGAATCAAAAAATCTGGTATAGATTAATAGGAATATTAGTGAAAGCTGGAAAGGAAAACAAGGATTCTTTTCTAATGTGACATGATACTTAAGAACACATACTGTCAGTAACTACAAATGTGTAATGTTTCTCTTTTATTTTGTTGTACTTCTGACACGATTCTCTTACAATGCTTTGCTTATCATCCTCTTGTGAGGTTTATTGTACTTACAAATCATTGCCAGACAGCTTCTTTGCTGTCTTTTCATTAAAAAAAAAAAAAAAAAGAAAAAAAAAGAATAAGAAAGTTTTGTGGATAATACATTTTCCCTGCGGGAACTAATTCCACAAAGATATTGACTACAAGCCTGCCGTTGTTTTAAAATATGTGGCCATGTATCAAATGGTGGATTCTTCTCCCCAGAGTCACCTTCTGAAGCTTTATGTGTGCACTTCATCTCCCAAGCATCCTGAGACCACGGAGGAGAAACTTCAATTTGTCCTCCCAAGCCAGTGCTTATCCCTGCCTGGAATTCTTTTTGCCATCAGGTCACTGTGGATACTCTGTGCTATCCATTCTGGGCTCTTTAGTGCTGTGTCCACTCCAGTTCCTTTGTTAAATATATTTTTAGCCCTTCCACTGTGGGATGACAGACTGCAGCACGTTAAAGCAGGGAGAATATTTGTATTGATTTCCAAATGCTGCAGATTGGGAGCAGATGTACCACGTATTCCCCAAACGTATGTTTTAACTTTCATTTATGTGCTGTGCTGAGCAGCCTGCGAGCCAGGAAGTGATTTATATCTGCTAATTGCATGCACTTTGGTAGATTTGCAGCTAAAAATAAGTGGTTTGTTTTTTAATTATAAATGATTTATCCTCTCATGCTGCATGGAGCTAAAACTTCGAAGCTAAATGAGAACGTGGAGAATCTGCATTTAGTTTCTGCATCTGCCAGAGACTTTTTTTTGTATCTTTAATGGGTTATCCCTGTGCCCAGCTCAGAGGAATCTGGATCTCGTGGACATCTTACTTCAGAGAGATGAAGGAAATGCTTCTGTGTTGCAGCTGAAGAGGTGTAGCAGCAGCTGCTGCCAAAAGCAGTGGTTCAGTGGAGAAGGGTCCCCCTCACCTTTGCTGGATCCAACACTGGCAGCTGTGGGGAATGGGACCCAGCTGCTGATCGGGGGGAACATCGCTCCCCTTCTCTCTCACTACAGGGGTAAATTGAATGGACTTGCCTGGGTGAACACAAGGAAACACAAGAGGTGTTTTCTTGAGGGCAGCTCGCTGTTAGATCAGTCAGAAGTAACCTGAAATGTCACTTCAGAGGGTCAGGGCAGGCAAGCCTGGGCTGGTGAGGCAGCACTGCAATCCCAGCTGCACTGCCTGACCTTCCCGCTGGCACAGCTCTGGTATTCCCGGTATTCCCTGTCGCCAGGAGAAGTGTCAGGCCCCTGAGGGCACTCAGGGCTCTTCATGAGTCTCACCCCACCTTGCCTGGGGCTGTCTTTAAACTCAGCCCTGGCCCCCTCGGAGTCTGGCCCTGCAGCATCCCTGTGCCTGGCTGTGGACACTCCTGATGCACGGATTGACTTCCCTGCTTCACCTCAGCCGTGTCCCATCCCTGCTTCACCTCAGCCCTGTCCCATTCCCTGCTTCACCTCAGCCGTGTCCCATCCCCTGCTTCACCTCAGCCCTGTCCCATTCCCTGCTTCACCTCAGCCCTGTCCCATCCCTACAGACCTGCCACATCCCAGTGCCACATCCCAGTGCCCAGAATGTCCTGTGTTGCTGGGATGGCTCCTGAGCAATGGCCTTGAGCTGTTGTTGATTCTCAGCCTGATGTCAGACCACCATGAACTTGCCTGATGATCTCAGCTGAAGCTGGGCCTGCCTTGCTCACCTGGATTAGGGGTGGTGCTTCAAGGACCTAAAGCAGCAGAAACTCGAGCAGAAACTCAGGTCCCAGCAGCTGACAGTCCCTTCCACGTGTCACACCAGATCCCAAAGCACATCAAGCTTCGCTCGCCTTGTCTGTTTCATCCATGTTTGTTTACTGGTCAGTTTTCCCGAGGAAGTGGATATTCTCTTGTCCTTTTCCTGGCTGGTGAGAGGAGGTACAAGTGCATATTTGTATGTGTGAGGAGAAACTGGTTCCAGACCTCAATCTCCTTCCCTAACACACTGCCAGATGTTTATCTGCGTTTCTTCCTTCTCTTGAAACTCTATTAGTGTCTGACAAGAAATACAAGATTCATATGGCAGAAGAAAAGCCTGAGGGATCTGATCTAGCAGGAAGTGAGGAGGAAATTCCTTTAATCTTGTCCTTGTTTCCACTCTGCTTATGAGCTTTTTATTAAACAGTTGCTGACTTTTGAAACCCTAAACCTCATCTAAGTATCCCAGGAATGTGATCATTCTCCTGGATGGAAAGTAGTTATCACTCTTAGGAGCTTCAGCCAGCTTTGGCAGTGTCCTCCAACTCCAGCAGAGATGTTATCCACCATTGGCAACCCTCCTGCCCAAAATCTCAGTTTCCAATCACCAGAGAGAGGGAAAAGCATATTTGGGGTATAGGCAGCTGGGGGTCAACCACAGGTTGGACTTGATGGTCTTGAAGGTCTTTTCCAAGCTCAACACTTCTGTGATTCTGTGAAAAGTGTGCCCCTCCAAGTGCAGTAATCCCACAGACTGTGACCACTGGATGTGGGGTACACCCTTGGGAAGGGATGGAAACCTTTCCAATGTGGATGACCACGCACTGGAACGGGTTGTCTAGAGAAGAGTGTGGAGTGTCCCTCATTAGAGATATTCCAGAGCCCTCTGGACACAATCCCATACCATGTGCTCCGGAATGTTGGAGAAGGGAGGCTGGACTAGATCACCCTTCCAACTCGATTCTGTGTCTGCTCACAGGCTGGACCCGATAATCCCAGCAGGCGATTCCGTGGAATCCATGCCAGGGAATCCCGCGGGGAATCCGTGTCCCTCGGGCAGGGAAGGAGATATTCCCGCACCGCTGCCCTCGCAGCTCAGCGAAGGCGATGTTCCCTCAGAGCTCGGGGAAAGGGATGTTCCCTCACAGCTCGGGGAAAGGGATGTTCCCTCACAGCTCGGGGAAGGCGATTTTCCCTCACAGCTCAGGGAAGGCGATTTTCCCTCACAGCTCAGGGAAGGCGATGTTCCCTCATAGCTCGGGGAAAGGGATGTTCCCTCACAGCTCGGGGAAGGCGATATTGCCTCACAGCTCGGAGAAAGGGATGTTCCCTCACAGCTCGGGGAAGGCGATATTCCCTCACAGCTCGGGGAAGGCGATGTTCCCGCCCCGCCGCCCTCACAGCTCCGCCGAGCCCCGGCTCTGAGGGCTCGCGGCTCCTCCGCGCGGTGACAAAATGGCGGCGGCGGCAGCGCGGGCGCCGCGCGGGGGCGCTGCGGGGCCGGGCACGCTGACAGCGGGCAGGGCTGAGGGCTGAGGGCGGCGGTCGCGGTCCCGGCCCCGGCCCCGCTCCCTCCCCGCCTTCCCCGCCCGCCCGCCGGCACAGCGCGGGACGGAGGAGCGGCGGCCCCGCGGTGGATGCGGGAGCAGCGCCGGCTCAGGAATGCAGCAGCCGGGCGGCGCGGACGGGAGCCTCCCGCTGCTGCTCCCGCTGCTGCTGCTGCTGCGTGCGGGCAGCCGAGCCGAGCCCGGGGACGCCACGCAAGGTAAGGGCGACACGGGGCGGGAGAGGAGCCGGGCCGGCACCGAGGGGATCCCGGCTACCCTGGCGCTAACCAGCTCGGGGGTTTATGGTCGGTCTGTGTTTAATTGCTCGGTTAAAAAGCTGTTTCCAAGTGTTGGGGCCGGTCAGCGTTCCCAGCGTAACCATTCGCAGGCGGTCCCGCTTTGCGGTCCGTGATTGATGGTGCCCGAGGTGCGCTGTCGCACTGGGGACTTGTCCCTTGGATCCAACTCCGAGGGAGTTTTGCCACTCACTCCACTTGTATCTCTCAAAAGTGTTAGTTTATTTATCTATTTATTTGTTTGCAACAAAAAGGAAACGTCTCCGTTTTGCTTTTAGCGAGTGGTGTTTATCCCGCGATCCTTCTGCTTTATCGGGGTTCTGCTTCCAGGCTTTTTGCGAGGGATTTTTGTGCAAAACACAGCGCAGCCCAGGCATAAAGGCACTTTGGAGCTGGGATAGCTGGAATTGGGCAAGGACTGATTCCTGCAGGCCAAGTCAGTAAAAAGTGGGCAGTGTTTTTTGGACGGCTGCATGAGAATTTCACCGAGAGTTGGGTGTACGTGAGCTCCGGCTCTTCGGAAGTGTTCTGTGCTGGGTTCTTCAATCACAGCCCACCTCTGAGGAGTGCTGGTTCATAATATGTATTTAATATATATGATAATCTGTCTTTAACCTTTAAAGAAGTGAAAAAAAAAATGTGACCGCAAAAGAGAGAAAGTTGACGAAAAAGCCAAAATATAACCCAAATTTTAAATATAGTGAGATAAGTGCCTTTAAAAATTTGCGTGTAGCTAACAGATCAAACTCTTGTCACATCGCTGTGCCTGGATTTCTGCCGGTGTCCCTAGGGATGCTGTTCTCGGGACTGTGTGTGAAGGAGTGCATCTGATCTCTTGGAATGACTTCCCGATGTCCCAGGAGTCTCGTGGTGCAGATTCAATGGCTGCATGAGTTCTAGCTTGGGGTCGGAATTCTTCGTAACATCTCAATGGGAAAATTTTCAAAAGTTGTTTTCTAACATCTCCAGGGAATGCTGTGTATGCTTAACAAATAGCTGCGTTTTTAAAAGGGGCAAAAAAGGCGATTTCCCCCTGGTTTTTCAGATATTTTCAAAGCTTTAGGGCAATAAGGTTTTTTGCATGTTTCAAAGAGCCTGGAAAGGAAAAATAAAAACTGATTAACACAAAGCAGCTGATCACATTGGGTCTGAAACTGACCATTTTTTATTTCCTGTGCATTCTGCTGACAAGTACCTATAAGAGTTTGAATTCATATTTATGTGAAGATATTAATATAGCCATTATTAGACATTATATATTAATGTAGTCATTACAGTGCAGGTCATGTAGTACAAGTTACACCAAGAGGGGTTTCAGCTCAATATAAGAAAGTGTTTTTTTATAGTGAGAACAATAATTCACTGGAATTATTCCATCACCCAGGGATGTGGTGGAATCCCCATGGCTGGAGGTTTCCAAGATGAGACTGGATAATCTGAGCCAGGCTCCCTTTTCCCACAAAAGGCTGGACCAGGTGATCCTTCCATTTCCTTCCAGCCTGAACTGTGATCTGTGATCATATACACTTACTTTCCTCAGTGAAGTATTTCCTATATTTTAAATAATGTCTCTGTCAAATGCTTACAGCATGGATTCATGGGTGGATCAAGTGATTTATTTATTTTTTATAGATAAATATCTATCACATGTTCAACCACATACTAGGTTTTCCCCCAAACTAGGTTTTGTGGAAGAATAAGGGAACCTGAACATTCAACACCAATTAAAAAACCAAACAAAGAAAAAGCCTGTTCTAAAAAGTTTTACAGATTTAAGGTGACTGTAGTGGTTGGGTAAATAGAATTTGCCCTATCAGAAACCCAGCCCAGACAGAATCTTCAGCCCATACCCTTTAACCCTGACATTTTCAGAAAGAGAATGTGGACCACTGTCTCCTGCTGCTGCCTTTTTGTCCATGACCTTTCCTTGTAGGGAGCAAAACAACCCCAAAAGCTTTGTACATTCACTGCCTTTAACTTGTGCTCTTCCCAAGGGTGCTCAGGGGCTGGCCCGAGTGTTCCAAATAAAAGCACCAAGTTAATGTCAATTTAAGGAACAGCAACTCTCCAGCTTGGATACTCTTTTGCAGTATGTGGCTCTGAATATTCCCAGTTCAGCTTGATTATTGCTCTTCCAGATGATGTAACTTTGTGAGGAGTCACAGCGAAAGAAGTGTGAATAATAGAAAAACATTTAAAAAGCGTGGAGTAAACCCACAGATCTCTAGATTGTGTTTTAGATTTTAGGGATGCTGCTGATTTCCTTGAATAAAAAAAGATAAAGTTCCACAGCTCTTGATTAGTCCCTGTGGTTAATTGTTTCATCCCTGGGTCACAGGCTGCTGCTTCAGCCACTATCCAGGAATGAGTTTAAAAACAAACAAAATGCTTTTGTTGCCTTAAGCCTCTAAGAGGATGAGAGTAGATGTCACTGTTTGAGGTTGTAGCCTTGTATTTCTTGACAAAAGTGGCTTGAAGTAGCAGCAAATTATCTTCAGGACATCGTTTCTTTGTTTCTGTAATTAACTTCCACTGAAACTGCTGCGTTAATTACGTCCTCGCAGGGATTTTAAGTGTTGCAAATGAGAGGCAGGGGAGTATTTTAAAGCTTGTGTATGGATTTAAGTATGCAGAGAGAATGGGGAAAAAAGAGTTTCCCTGAGGTGTGACACTGGATCCTGCTCTTTGGAAACAGATGTAGAAATCCAGCAGTCTGCTGGGACTCCAAAGAGCACCTCGGAGTTGAAAACTCTTTTAAAAAATCTCTAACTAAATGCAGCTGCTTTACACACAGCGATTGTCTTGCAAGCCAGAAACGTAGAGAGTTAACTCAGACAAAAGAGAAAGTATAAACCTTTCCTTCCCCAAGCCCTGGAAAAAAAAAATAAAAACCAACAAAACCCTCACTCATCCTCAACTGCGAATTCGATGTTCACACAGTCGTTGTGTGAAATGTTGTGTCTCAAGAAGGAGTTTTTAGGAATCTGCTTGAGGTGTTTTCTGCTGTCTCACCTTGCTCTGGGTATCCCGGTGATGCTGCTGCTGCTTCCCAGGGGAAATCGCTCCGTGGCACAGCTGGAGAGTCTCACACCCGGGCCAGAGGTGGAGCTGTGCCGGTGATCACCCAGCTTGCATTTTGACAGACTCCTCCTTATCGGAACACTTAGCAAATCCAGTTATTTTACTGTTAACATGCTGTCTTTGATCCGGGTTTCTGCTTTTAAAAATCAGCAAACCCCGTGCTGTGTCTTGAAATCAGCTCCCTAAAGCTGAGCTCAAAGAAATTCTGGGTTGAATAATGAAGTGACTTTGCAGGGCTTTTCTTGTTTCTTTTTCATTGTAATCAAGGAGATATTGAGAGTCAATGAATCTGCACATTTATAAATAGAACAGCAGTGAAATGAATAAGTGAGAGCAGTTGTCAATGATTCTTTGTAAATAACAACAAAACACTGGTGTTAGCTGAAGGATGTTTCTGTGGGGGTGGTGATTGCAGTTTTACATCCTTTATTGCTTTAAAATTCCTGAAATTCTACATTTGGCATAACGTTTCACTTGGTCAGGTGCTGCAGAGGAAGTTACAATTTTTTTTTTGTCTGTTTACAAGCAGAGTCACTGCTGTCCTTGCCAGGAGTGTGGCATGTGAGAGGCTTGGACATGTTTAATGTCATTTAATTGGGCTGGAACGACAGGGTAGCCAGGGGGGGCTGTGAAGTTTGCCAAGGTGGAAAAATGGAATAATTTCAGCTTAAATATGTATCACCAGTATGTGATGTAATGACAAAGCTCTATATATTACTATTATTTAATAGTAAAGTTCTTTGAAGTCCCCCAGGGAATATAATGTAAAATAAAAGTACTTGCCTAAATTTGGACTCTAATGCAATGCAGTATTGAAAATGGTGCTCTGCCAAAGTCAGGCAGCTTGGGGAAAAGAAGTAGCTTGAGAAAGGAACCCTTTAGTGAGGAAAGCAATAAGCCAGGCTCCTCAGCCTGCTCCATGCCAGCATCCTGGCGTGAGGAAGATTGCTTTCCAGGATCTCCTCCTGAAGTGGAGACACGGCAGTGCCACTGTTTCCAAGTAAATCTGCAGGGCTGTAGATGAAAGGAAGTGCCTGGTGGCTTGTGGAAAGAATCCCATGGTTCATGTTGGTGGGATGGACAAGGATTTGGGGGATGATTGTCAGGTAGGATTCCTGAAAAATGGTGCAGGGTGGTCACCAACAGGAGCAGGAGGCACAGCCATGGAGGAGGGACTGACAGGGACAAATAAATGGCCTGTGGGGCCAGGGCTGTGTGCACAGAGCTGCTCTGGTGTTCCTCAACACATCATTACATGGAATTCACACCCAAGGAGAGCAGGAGGAAGCTCAGGTCAAGGCTGCTTTGCTGCTTCACCGAGCCCCTGGAGTTTCTGTGCTGATATCCTGTTCTAACCAACCCCTTTGGAGAGCTGTGAGGAGTCTGGTTGGTCAGAGAGGGTAAAGGGCAGCAAAAGATGCTCTTGCAGGACATGTCCTGGCTGTGTCCCTGTTGGCTGGAATGTGCCAATTTGGGGGTGCTGGTCCAGGCCTGGCTTAACCCACCTGGGCCCTGCTGAGATTTTCTGATCTCTTTGCTCTTGTCACCAGTGACTCTGGGAAATGGCTGAGGCTGAGTCAGGGGAGGTTTAGGCTGGATATCAGGAAAAAGGTTCTTCCCCCAGAGGGTATTTAGGCACTACACAGGCTCCTCAGGGAATGCCAGAGCTCCAGAAGCATTTGGACAAAGCTCTCAGGGACAGGGTGGGATTGTTGGGGTGTCTGTGCAGGACCAGCAGTTGGACTGGATGATCCTTTGGGGTCCCTTCCAGCTCAGGATTCTCTGATTCTGTGGTGTCACATTGGAGACAGGGATCCTGGGTGTATTTATTGTGCCCTGGGAATGTTGAAGGTGAAGAAAATCTGTCTGCTTTTTGTGCCAGGGAAAGCTGAAAAAAAAACCAACAAAAAAAAATAAGGCAAGTCCCTGTGTGTACTGACAGCCACTGTCCCCAAGAGCTGGAGCAGAAGTGCTGGGAACTTTGTGCAGATGTTCCATGGTTTCTGTAAGCCCTGGTGATGCTCTGGGCTGTGCAGAGATGTGCTCTCACTCACTCACTGATATTTGGGACTAGCTTTAAGTTAGGACTTTGCCATCCCAATATGCACTGGGAAAGTTTCGTAACTGGGTGAATTCTTGAGAAAAGTTCGTGCAGGCTCTGGGGGAAGCCTGCATTTTATTAAAAGCTTTTTTTCAAGCTGCTCAGGTCATATGCTGAAACTGATATGGCACAAGGGCTTCCTGTGACCTTCTGCTCCTTCCCTCCCAGGGCTGTCCCTGGTGTGTCCCCCTGTCCCATTCCCAGATGCTCTGTCTGTCTGCAGCACAGCCCTGAACATCTGCTCCAGGCAAAGCCAGGAAGGAGCTGCAATGGTGGAGCTGGGAGCAGGAGCACAGCAGCAGCCCACGGGAAATGGAGAGATCAGAGATAAGCCAGGGAAAAACGCTCGGCAGCTTTGTCAGCTCCTCACACATTGCCTGCAGAGACTGGGAATGGAGCAGGGGATGCTTTTCCTGCCCTGGGAACTCGAGGCTGGCCCTGGAAGGACGTGCACTTCCACAGTCACAGTGTGAATGCTCCTCTGCAGAGATGCTCTGGTGGCCCAATGCCCTCTGAAGATGCTAAGCTGAGCTTTAAAGGATGGAGGTGTAAATGTGATGAGCTGCCTGAGGGTGTCCATGGTGTGGCTGGTCCTTGTAGAACACCACGACTGCTCCTGCAGAGCAAGAACCTGTGCTGGACAAGGAGGGATTGGGGTCTGGGGGACCTTAATTTCAAAATCCATGAGGGCCTTTAGCTCTTTCCATGTTGACATCCACTCCTGTGGAACATTTAACGTGTACAGGGGGTTTGATCTCTCTCTGAATTCAGTTTCAGTCGTTCTGTCCACAAAGATAAGTGTGACTCTGAACACTCAGAGGTCTCTAGAAGACAGAAGCTTGGTCAGATGATAAAAAAATAAAATCAGTGTTAGAACTAAGATCTGGTTTTCCTCAAGTGAGGTCCTCTTTGCAAAACCACTGTCAACCTTTCTCCTCACATCCTTATTGTACAGGCAATCTCTCTCCTGACACCTTTGTGGAGTTAATGTCTATCTGAGCCCTTGCAGTCTGTGCTGTATTTACAGCAGCTCTTACCTCTCCCAGTTTTTCCTGTAAGGGGTCAGTTATCATGGGTGAGCATCTCTTCTCCAAAATTAACTTGGCTTCAAATGAAAGGAAGTGTCTTTGTAATTGTTTTGTTTACTCTGAAGTATTTGATGTGCTGTATAAGTAACAAGCATTCTGTGAGTTTTCATTTTAAATTCTTTTTTGTATATGTTAATTATTAATTCCATATGTTTGGATTTTTCTTTATAAAACACATTATCTCTCTGTGAATTTAATGAAAATCTGTAGCACAATGGAGACATCTCTTTTTCTCCAGAAAGTGCTGAGTGGAGAGAGCACCACGTTGAGCTCTGCTTTCAGTGAGTTTCACCTACAGTGACAAGAGGTCATTTAATTCCCAGCTGATTGTCAGGAAGATGGATTTATATCATTAAATGCTTTTAGGAGGCCAAGGAAGAGCTCGTGGTGGACCTTTGCTTCTGCCTGCTGGCATCTCTGAGGCTGAAACACTCCATGCTCACCAGAGGATGTTTCTGAACTGAGGGCCCCTGACTTTTACATTCACTTTTCTTGGCAGCCTGACAGAGCCCAAGTCTGGCAACCTTTGTAAGTGAGATGCAACAAGCCTCACTTATTTCAGCTATTGCTCTGTCACTGTGTTTTTAATTTACTGTAATTCAATAACTGACACAATGCTGGAGTAAATAAATGGGCTGTGAACATTCTCATAGACCTTGGGCGTCCAGCTCAGGGCAAGATTTAGCTTTTAATTAACACTGTCCATGAGATTTATTGTTAAAATCACATCCTTTTAAATAAGTCAATCTGAAGTTGATTAAGAGATGAATAATTGAAACCTGGTGTGGGATAACAGAATGCATTCTAGTGGATGCAGCAGTGGAGCACCATTGGAGCTCCAGGCCCCTTTTCTCCTTAGTTTTGGGTCATTCCCATAAGTTGGATGTTGTCATTATCTTCTCTGTGCAGGCTTTGTTGCTCTGTGTTGAAAAAAAAAACGTGTTCCTCAGTATATTAAGAACAGTAGCATTTTACTTATGTATAAACTGCATCCTTAGTACAGCAAAGAGCTTTAGGAAGGACACCCTGGTAAAAACCCTTAAAGGGTTTTTACTCCTTTCAGTCTCCTCTGCTATGTAAATTCTCCAAAAAGAGGCCCAGGCAAGGGAAGAAGCTGTAAAGGCATCATCTCACTGTAGGGGAATCTTATTAGCAAAATTATATTTCATCTGGGATTAAAAGAAAATACTGACCCAATTTTCTTGTGTTATATAGGGAGAGATGATATCTGATTTGCCCTTTATCTTTTGAGAGCCTGTTTGTTGGATGTGATTTATGTTCTTGCATTCTCTGTTTGTGATTGATCTTTTTTTAAATCCTAATGAGTATTTCTGACTCTGTAGTGACCCCTGAGCAGCAGTAAAATGTTCACAAACTTGAGAGTATTTGATGTGCAGAACTTAGACAATTTTCTCTTAAAATCTGTGGTCTCCTACTTTTCCCAGCAGCAAATATGGTCCTGATATGAGGAGCTGTGTGACCAACCTCTCATTTCAGGCTGAAAACCCCCAGGGAATGTCAATATCAATATTTTGTTGGTTGAGCTGTTCAGGGTGAGACAGATTAGGTTGGGCATGAAGTGAACTGGGCCATTCCTTCCTTCCTGAACTGGTTTCACTGGGGAGCCACATTTGGCACTGATCACACTTGTGGCTCTGCTTTCAGCATTTTCTAGGTCCTTAATGGTTCTGGGGAAGTTCTTTGATCTGTCTTGAAAACTTCAAAAGTTGAGAGTTGGTACTGGGGGAAAGAGAAAAAGGTGGTCTCAGCATTGATAGCAGGTACAGTGAATTTTGAGGGAATTTGTTCAGTAAAGGAGAGACCACCTTCAAACTGACAGCTTTTCCTTGCCATGAGAACTTTGGTTGGGTAACAATATCTCATGGTGGAAGTGACTCCTGTAAGTAGGACACCTTTACAAGGATTTTTTGGAATCTGAACATTTAAGGTTGCTCTGTTGTCATTTATGGGGTGTGTTCAGTTCTCTCATCCAAGGTCATTCTGAAGTCTCTGGGCTTGGAGCTCTGAAGCACTGGGTGAATTTTTTGGTCTCTTATATTTATTGTGGAGCACCTCCGGTACATCCAACTTTAAAAATCCATGGTTAGCTCTAAGAGCAATCCCCTTTTTCAGAAAATTTTGACAGATTGCAGCACCAAAGTCTTAACTGGAGTTTTCTCTGTCAGGAAATGTGTGAAGCTGTGGCCTCAGGCATCCCAGCCCATCCAGCAGGGTCACAGCAGGGACAGCAATGCTGGCACTGCCTTTGCTTTGGGAAAATCAGAGTTCAGGCTCCTGCACAGGTTTGTACATCAGGTGTTGTTTATTTTGTTGTCAGCTCTACAGAAATCCCCTACCCAAACCCTGTAATTGTCGGATGTTCTGTTATCCTATTCCTCCTGCCAGTTATTATCTGCTGAGATTATCAAGGGTAACTTCACCTGGACTAATTGTAATAACTGACAAGGCCTGAGGGGAAGAATTCTGTCTCAGCAGTGCAAGGAGGGATTAGGTGTGTATATATTCCATGTAATTTGCTGAGAGGTGTCTATGTACAGATCTGTCAGAAGAACTGTAAAATCATTTGAAATGTTGCAAGGGATGGATGTGTGGTGATAGGAGGCTCAACTTTCTTCAGCTTTTGTTGCATTATCCCACTGAAGTGAATTTTTATAGGCTTTTTTCTGTCCTTGCCTGTATAAGCTGGTGTCAGGCTCCTTGAGAAGGCACTTATGTTCTTGAAGGATTATTGTGCTAATTTAGCTTTCATTTCATCAGGTATCAAGGCTTGATATTATCCTGCTGTTTGTTGCTCTGTTCTTACTGGGAATTACTGACACCAGAGATGTTGGGGATTACACTAAAGATGACTGAGGTGCAGCAGGGAAATAGCTTTTGATCTCTCCTTGCTTTGCTGTCTTAAAGATCCTACAAGATCCTAAAGATCCTGGTTATGGCTCTGTCATTCAGCAGTGCTGATTAAGACAGACAATCTGAGCAGCAGAGCCTGACAGATTTTCTGCCAGAATCCTTTTGAGGATGCATGTAATGAATCTTTTAGTAACTTTAGTGGGCAGTTGCTTTCAGCCAGTTGAAATATTTCCTGTGTAAAGGAAGACAGCCTTTCCACGTGAAAGTCACGATGTGCCCACCCCTGGTGTGGGATATTATGGCCTTAAAAGAACTCCAAAGAATGAACTCAGGCCTGCTAATGGTGGTACTTGTTACCAGTACACAAAACAAGTACACTGAAAATTTATTTTGATATATTTTCCTTATTTTTAGACTCAAATCCACTTTTTTTTTCCCCCCAAGAAAATGCTTTTGCTGCTTTGTTTCCAGACACACTTCATCCAGCAGTGAACCAATGTTGAATGTCCTGGAATGTTTTATCCTGAAAATCAGGGAAGTGCAGTTCCTCTCGTGGACTTTGTTGGACTCAAAGTTCACATGATGCTTAAAGAAATGGGAGAAATGTTTTGTTTTGCTGTATATTCTACAATTCCTGAGTGTTTCCCAACATCTCTGATATCCAAATGGACCCTGGTACCACCAGGATGGTTTTTGTCCTGGGGTTGTGCCAGTGCCCCTTTCCCAGAGGAAAGGGAATGTGTGAAACTTGAATACTTGGGATTTAGTCTTGAAGCAGGATCCAGTGTTCCCTTTGCTTCCTGCAGCAAATGCCATGGGAGCAGGGATGGTTTTGATCTGTGTGTGATGTGGGGCTGGCTCAGCTTGCAGGGATGAAAGATGAGTGTCACTTCCAGTGCTCTGTTCTGCTATGGCTGGCCCAGGCAAGGGCAAAGCCAGGGCTTTGCAGACAGGAAAAAAGCTGCTCAGGGAGGGGATTGGATTTCTCCAAACAAAATATTATCCAAAAATATTCATGGGGTTCAAATGAGCAGCCAAATGCAAATGGTTGCACTTTTTGTTCCAATGTTCTCATGCTCTCTACCAACCTTAACAATAATATCCCAATTTTTCCTCCAAAAATGTGTACAAAAGGCATCACATTTGCCTACTAATAAATAATACAGAATTCAGTTAAATCCTAATGAAAAGACACTGTTTCTGTGAGGAATATTTCTCAGACTGAACGTAGGACTTGAAATAATTTCCAAATTTTGTGTGGCAGGAGAACATTTGCAATACTTGGTGAAAGCTGTTGCAACTTGAGACAGTATTTATTCCTGGAACTTATATTTAATAATTTCTTGTGCAGTTCAAGGAGAGCAATAGTTCTCTGAGCAAGAACTTTTCACATTTTGGAGGAATATAAAGATAAAAAAGGAAATGTTTAATGCTGTGTGTTTAAATTTTGACTGGGAAGCAACTCCTGTTCCAGTCTCTTACGTGGCTTTTTTGGCTTTATTACTTTTCTCATCACTGCAGAGAGTTGTGAAATGAGTGATTTTTGTATATGTAGAGAAGGATTTTATAATCTTCAGGATTTTTCCGTTTTGCCTGAATCTATCAAACATTTGTTCAGATGAAGTGAAAGGGGAGGCAGCTTCAAGTGTTTCTTTCCTGTTGCACAGAGCTTGATCCTTTCTGGAGTTCTGCAGAATTTCCCAGTCCGAGCCAAACTAGGAAACATTTTAGATACTTTGTGCTCATTCATCTTTGATGTTTGGGATTTGGGACTTGGGTGGTTTATTTTGGACATCAGCCCAGGTGAAAATGTGCTGGAAAAAGGGTGCACCTGGCAGGGGAGGGTCTGGCAGCCCTTTTCTGGCCTGCACCACCACCTTCTGCCCTGGGCCAGTTTTAATCCAAGTTATTCCTGGGGTTTACATCTCATTTCTGGATACTGGGATGTCTGAAGATGCAGGAGGGTCACCTCTGGAGACCACTAAATATTCAGAAATTCACTTTTAGTGCCTGCTTGCCAAGGTGGATTTTTTGTTATTTTTTGTTATTTTCTTGTGTTTTAATGACAAACTTACCCTCTGTTGGACCAAGCTGTTGGCGTTTTGGAGGCAAAACATCATGCACTGAACTTTGGGACTTGCTGTGTGTTTGGTAGAAGGTTTATTCAGAAATGCTGGGAGGTTTGCAGGCTCCATCCCACAGTGCAGCTGCTTTTTCACTCACATTCCCTGGGAGGAACAGAGCACACTGGGGTCTGTGCCTTTGAGCTGCTCTGATGGATCATTTCCATTGGCAATTCAAGGTCCTGGGGGGTTGTTGGGGTTTCAGTGGATTCTTGTGCCAGCCAACAACTGCTTCAATGTTTTCTATTAACATCCCTTTCATTTTGGGAATGTGCTTTGCTTAACTGGATCTTTAAAGCCCCAGGAGGATATTTTGACCAAACCTGTTCTTCCTTACACTCAAGTAAATTCAGAATAAATGCATCCTGTACCCGATACTGGTAATGAATTGTTAAGGAGTCTGTGATAAATGCTCCATCACATACTTTGCATGCATTTTATTTTTAAAAATCCTGTTTAAATGCATTTTTTTTTGTGCACATGGAACAGTTAGAGATTTACCTGAAGCCCCTGATGTGGTGTTAGAGATGTGCTGTAGTTCAGCCCTTACATGCACATGATGAACAGCAGAGAAACACAAGCCATGAAGTCCTGCAGCAGTGCCAGCTCCTCAGTTGGTTTGTGTTTATAAGCAGATGCTTCTTCTTTAATCTGGGGAGAGATTGGTGCATTCTCCACAGAGGGGCTGATTTACCAAGAGATGCAATCAATTTGTTTCCAAGCACAGACATGTCTGGGCTAATACAACACAGGCACACCAATAACAATGCAGTTTTTAATGCTTTCTTCTTATTTTCCACTTTTTTACTGACTGGGGTTATTGAAAAAAAATCCGTCTCTACCACTTTAATTTTCAGGGAAGAAAGTGCTGGGGAGCAGGATTACAGATGTTCACATGCCCAGACCCTGTAGGGCTATTAACAAATGAAAAATCTGCAATATTATTTGCCATGGCAGCTACAATGATGGACCTGTTTTTTCTTTCAGAAACTTTGTTTATATTAGAAGCTTTATATCTCAAATAAAATTAGTTTTATGCTAACGGGAACTACACTGGTGATGATGTAGTTCAGAAAATAATGTCAACACCCCAAAGGATTTCTGGTCTTTGATTATTCCAGTGTCCAATGGAAGCCTTGGGTAGGGGCTGAATATTGTCTGCTTCTGACTTCTGTTGCAGCACACAGAGAAGTGTCTTGACAGCTTCCAAGCCAATAATATCTTACTTATGTTTCAATATATGAATAACAGCCCAGGCTTTCTAGAGATTATCTTGCTGTAATGCAGTTCTGTAACATGCTGCAGCCAGATGAATGGAAACCCTTCAGCATTTGGAAGAACAGGAATATATCCCTTTTATAAATGTGTGGTGTAGCAGGGATGTGCACAGACATTGTTTCACTGAGCCACACTTGTGTTCTTTTAATTAAGAGGTGCAGTTGGCAGAGCACATGATATTCCTTCCTCCTGTTTCTTTCCTCTTTTCTAATCTCTGCTCTCCAGTGTGGTTTTTCTTCTTCACGGTCCTTGGGAGTCTTGTTTTTTCAAAGGGATCCCCTGCTGACTATTCCAAGGTCTGTTTAAGCAGTTTCTTCAGCTCTGATTTAAAAGAAGTTGTTCCCCGTGATTACTGAAATCATTGCTCTGCTGTCTGCTGGTGTCTTTGTGGTGGCAGAGATGGGGAAGAGGCCAAAGAGCTGCTGGTGCTTCCCGGTCCATCTGCTGTGGTGATGCCTCATCCAGCTGGGATGTCCTTGGGATCCCTGGGCTGTGACAGTGAGTCTTGGCAAGGAGACACTGGTGGGAGGCAGTTCTGGGCAAACCGGTGCTGGAAAAGCTGGAAAAGGGCACTGTTGCTGGAAAAGCTGGAAAAGGGCACTGCTGCTGATGTCTCTGGTGCTTCCCAGCTGGCAAATCTGTGCCAGGGTCTGGTGTTTTATCAGCCACAGCAAGGAGTGAGAGCTCCTCCTGCTGATCTTCTTCCCCAGGCAGTGGCTGTGGGGAGGGAAAACACCTCAGGCTGTTGCCTCCTCCTTGGAGCTGGTCTTGATTTCCCCTTTCCTATCAGCTCCCTTTGCGTTTTTTTCTTCTTTTGCCAGTGAATGGTGCTAATTTATTGTCTTGAGGAAATCTTTGAAAGCAGCAACTCCCCTTTGCATTTAATATCTGCTGGTTCCTAGATGGCTGTGGTGGCAGAATCTCAGTGCTGAAACTGGGGACATCTGTGTTTGTTCAAGGAACAACAGGGGATGCAGCGGATGGGAAAGAGATGAAGTTTGCTGAGGCACCAGGAACTGGCAGCATAACTTAAAGAAAGTGTTAAATAACAATCACTGCTCAAGGCCCCAGTCCAGCAGAGCACTTACCCATAGACTGGAACTGTAAACAGTGCAGCTGATTTAAACTGGGCCCAGTTTTGTGTTTAAGGTTAGATCCCGCCTGAGTGCCTTCCTGGAGCAGCGCCTAAGTGAGTGAGACTTGGGCTTGTGTTTCATTTACAGGAGTGAGACTTGGAAGTGAGACCTGACTGCTGCTTAGTGCTGTCCTGGGCCATCCAAGAGGCTTTTTGGGGCTCTACCCCTGCTGCTGCTTTTCCTGCCACTTGAACATGTGCTGCTTTTTCCTCTGCTTGTTTTCCTGCTCCTAATTCCAATGACTTCTGCAGAATGGGAATCTAAAAGACACAAGTCATTCGTTGCATGCCAGGGCAGTGGTGTCACTGGTCATGTTTTCCAAGGGCCTCAACCCAGCTTGTGTAGTAGAAGAGCAATAAAAGGGGAAGCAGCAATAAAAGCAGTGATGTAGAGGTGTCTTTCTACTTTACTGGCATTAAATAAGGCACAATTCTCAGTTTTACCTACATAACATAAAACTCGAGGTGAGGCTTGAAAATACAAATATAGATAATGTCTTTCTGTGACTCTTCAGTCCATTTCAAAAGAGTTTCTTAAATAAAATGGGATTTTTTCAAGCAATTCTTTCCATATGACTGATTAGTGAGAGGAACTTTCTTAGTGGGTTGATCCCACAAACTCTTTTGCAAGTTGTCTTTACCCCAGAGGGCTGAGTGCTGGCTCCAGGGAAATCTGCCCTTCAGGGAATGACTCTGCTGCAGGTTTGCCATGGACTTGCAACAATCCAACTGAAGCTGGATAATAATGTTTACCCACCTGTGTAATACAAGTTCAGATCCTTGAATGAAAGGCCCTACTGTGCAAAAATACAAGGTAGCACTATTGGGGGGAGGGGGGCATTCTGTACCTGCAGCTTTAGACTGTTTACAGTGAATGTAGGGAAGGTTTCATTAATGAAAAGGTGAGGTGTAGCTGGTTTGCACTCATGCAAAGAAATAGTATTAAAGAACAACAAAGAAATAATACTAGAGAACAACACTACAGTCGTCACTATGTGAAAATGTGAAGGCTGGTTTTCTAACCCTTTAAGTGTAGAAATTCTCCTGCTGATGTTCCTGCTGAATATTCTTCCTATGGAAGTTACATATAGAATATTCTGCCTGCTTCTTCCTCTCCTGGATTGTGTGTCTGTGTGATTTCTGACTAAATGTCAACAGCAGGGAGATGAACGGGAGGTGGCAGAGGAAAAAGGTTTCAACAGCTGGCTGATGAAGAGGAGTGAAGATGAGAGTCAAATTTGCTAATCAATAATGCTTCCACAATATAATATTTATTGTGTGTTGTACCTGTGGGGCCTGGACAAGATTGTACAGCCTGGACTGTGCCATAAAACTCCTGGGAAGGAGCAGGCTCCTTTGTCTGGTGTAGAACTTAGTGCTGGTGATGGCAGTGGTGAAACTTCAGTGACTAAAACAGGAGTTTGCCTCTCCCTTCAATACATATTCAAGAAAGATGGAGAGAAACTCTTTACAAGGACATTTAATGATAGGAAAAAGGGGAATGGCTTCAGACTGAAAGACAGCAGATTTGGGTTGGATATTAGGAATAAATTCTTGGCTGTGAGGATGGGGACGCCCTGGCACAGGGTGCCCAGAGAAGCTGTGGCTGCCCCTGGGTCCCTGGAAGTGTCCAAGGCCAGGCTGGAGCACCATGGGGTAGTGGAAGGTGTCAGGGTTGAAACAGGATGAACTTTTAAGATCCCTCCCAGCCCAAATCATCCCAGGATTCCATGATTCTGTGTGACAAAGTGTGTGAGGAGGAAGGGTAGCTTGGAGATACCTTCCAATCTCTACCTACCTAGAGATTTGACCAAAAGTCATAAAACAGGTTAAAAATAGAGCCCAGGCTCTCCCAAGCCTGCAGCAGCACTTGATACCAAAACAACTGATACCAAAACAACATTCCCCAAAACACTTCTTGAGAAGTAAATGAAAGAATATAGAAAATTTTGAAATAATCAGGGCCTCTGTTAATCTTCAGCCATGGGAGATGTGAGTGTGCAGCACTCACTAAAGGGCCCAGAATTGTTGCTACAGAAGCCTCAGGGCAGGAAATACACCTGACAAAGCTCTAATTTGCAGATCTGTGTAAAACACCTTTCCATAAGGCTTTGTTTCATATTCGCTTGGCTGAATCTTCTGACAAATTTTCCTCGAGCTTTACGTGCACAAACTGTATCGTTGTTTTGGAAAATGCAAGCCTGACCACTGTAAATGGGTTTATATTTCCAACAGGGCAGTTATTTAATTTCCTGTT
The DNA here is from genome assembly GCA_013397075.1 of Rhabdornis inornatus. Classification (NCBI taxonomy): domain Eukaryota; kingdom Metazoa; phylum Chordata; class Aves; order Passeriformes; family Rhabdornithidae; genus Rhabdornis; species Rhabdornis inornatus. Next base: position 607,921 of record VWZS01000175.1, read on the forward strand.
GGAAGTCTGCAAATGTTGGCACTGTTCACTCTCTGGCAGGGAGCCAGAGGAGAGCACGGTATCATTAACGGGCTACAGCCCAGTGCAGATTTCTTTTGGTTTCATCCAAACTTTTAAGACTGGGCTACAACAAAATACAATTTTTGATTGAACTTCATAAAGGCAGGCAGGGAGATCAGGGAAAAGGGGGTCACAGGACGTTCTCTGGGATGAGAACAGCTTTTGTCCTTCCTTGGGCTGGACTAATCCTTGTTTTGCTCCAGATTTAATCTTGCTGTGTAGTTTTCCACTAAAGCAGCTCAGAATGAAGGCTGAGGGCTAATCCTGGAGTTGGCTCTTTGGGTACAGACCCATTCCCTGGCCAGTTATCTTCCTTGGGATCCATGGCACAGCCCCTGTGGCAGGATGGATGCCAAGGCTTGGGTCTCTGATAGTGACAGTGACGCTGCTGTAAATCCTGAAGCCACCCAGGTGCATTCCCAAAGGATCCCTCAGCATCCAGAGGCCTGAGCTGTCTGCAAAACGCCATCTTTAGAGACAACCACTTGGAAAGCAAAGTCTTGTAAACAAAAAAGGTATTTTTGTTCAGAGTTTGTTTTAAATGCCCCGACTAAAGTCAGCAGAAATGAATCAGACTGGTTTGCTGTGAAGACACATCATTTATTTGGGGTGTCTGGCACAGGCTCCCTGTACCTGATGATGCTTCAGGCGAGGCCCTTTCCCCATGTGGACCTTCTGGTGCCCCATTTCTGCTTCCCAGCTCTGCTCCTGGAATTCTCCATTTCACTGTGGTTTGCAGTGGGGACAAACTCTTAAATCTCCAGCTTGAACTCAAGGGAGCCAACTTCATTTTCTTCCACGAGTTTTTCACTTTGAAAAGAGCTATTTGTGGAAAACAAATTGTCAAATGATGTGAGAGGCTCTTCATCACTTGGGAGCCTTTAAATCAGGGCTGACTTGGGGAACAATGTGCTCAGTTTTCCAGTGGGATGTGTGCAGAACCACTGGATATAGGAATTGTGGCATGTGTCATGCAGGGGATCAGATTTAGGATTATTGTGGTCTCTCCTAAATCTCCCATAAAGCAGTACTTGAGTGTAATCTGTTTGGATTTCCCCTGCTCTGGGCTGGAGCAGCTGCTTTTTCTCAGGGATCTGGGGATGGAAGAGGAGCTGCTCGTGGAGAAACGTGCACAATTTCTATATTAGAGTTAATATTTGCACTCAATTTCCATATTAGAGTTAATATTTGCACTCACTTTGCCTGACTTAGGGGGAGCAGGAAGAGCTGGATGATGGAAAGCAGAAAAAGAATAAAAAGTAGGTTTTGACCACCTGTCATCCTTTGGTGTTGTTTCTTAAATGATATTCTTGGGGCTGATAATATGTAGCTTAGGCCATTGATGTGTGTTGAACGAGAATGGGAAATACCCAAATAAATTTTCTGTGTCAGAATATTAGATTGTTTTTTTTCTCTGAGTCCTGAGAAAAATGAAGTGCAGCTAAAGTTAAAGGCACATAAACCCAAAACATATAAAACATGTAAAAAATGATGTGCCCAGACTGATGCACTGCAAAGATGTACTTTCATATTTTTGTGATAACTTATTTAATAAGATCTGGAGGTTTTCTTTTCTTTTCTTTTCATTCATTTTTAAACAGATGAATGCACTTATCTGTATTTACATCATCTCCAGGCAACCCAGAGTGTTCTTTCCATATGCTCATGGAGCTCACAGCAGTAATAAGTGCAGAGGGACAGGAGACCCTCTGGTCCTTTACAGTTTCTTCTGGGTGTTAAATTTCATGCAGAAAATATGGTTCTTATTGCAGCTTGGCAGGCACCAGAAAAAAGCAAATCTTCTCAATGTTCCATCGAAAAGAAATACTGTGCACTCTGTTTTTATTTCTCTGGTGATAGTATCCAGGAGTTTCTGATTTTTTTAACAGTAGTTTTGATCAAGGATGCTCAGAACTGTTTACAAACAATTCTGAATTTTTCACTGTGGTTTGCTGTGGGTTATGTATTTTTGTTTTCCTTTTAGATGCTTGTAGAGGAGTACAGGTTAAATCTTGTATGAAATCCCCCCAAAAAATCCCCTAGCAGGTCTGGGAATAAAAGCTGGGGATCTGCTCTTCCACATGCCTCTTTTACCAAAATTCCGAGATCAAAGCATTTTGATTTATTTCTTTATTGGAAAGTAGTGTGGGACCTATCTAGGTGTGCCATCTGTCATACAGGAATCCTTATTCCTGAGCCCAAACTTCTCCACCACTGCCTCCTATCCATGTCCTTCCCAATCCTGCAAAAGCCTCCTGCCATTCCCGGCTGCCCAGGTTGGTGCATTTGGGGATGGGAGTGAGATGTTGACAGGAAGAAATCATTATCAGATTGGTTTTGGAGGTGGTAATTATTTCAAAACTTGTCACCTTCATAAAATAAATGCATTTTGTGGCACTTCTTGAAATTGCCCAATGTGGGGTTGAAATGCTCTTTTTCTCAATTATAAAATGACAAAGTGCCCATAAATTTGCTATTGTGACTTTGGGAAGTATTTTAATGAACAATTTTGAATGATGGAGTTCAAATTCCTTAGGAAATGAGGTTGATATAAAAATACTGTGTTTTGTTAGGCTAAAGCTCATATCTTATGGGAAGCAAATCTGAAGACACAAATTATTAAGGGACTCTGTAGTTACTTATGGGGAGAACATTATTATATTTTTGATTTGGGAATGCTGGGTGTGAATAAAGGAGAGAGAGAGGCCCTGGATAGGAGAGGAAGGTATTTTAAATCTGTGAATGAAATTGCCAGAGATCAGTACAGAAGTTTAGGATAAACACAGCAACAAAGTCAGAAAAGCTGAGGCACAGAATGGGATCGAAGCTCCAAGTGATGATGAGGGGAGCAGGAGAAGAGAAAGGCAGGAGAAAATGCTGACTTGTGACTCAGTGCACAGGAAATGTTCTGGAGAGTCAAACCAAAGGCTGAAATCCTTAATGCTCTTTTTTTTTTGCACTGCTTTTGACCCTGCCCTGAAAAACTCAGCAGACACCAGGAATGCAAAGACATCAGCACTGCAATCTCAGCCTAGAATGAGAAAAAACTGTTAGGGAATACTTGGAAAAATTAGATGTTGTAGGATTTCTCCTGACAGTTCTTCAACCTCTGAGGAAGTTGCTCAGCCCGGGTCAGGCTGAGGAGTGAGACCCTGTGTGCTGACGGGGGGGAAGCCTAAAAATTTGGGAAAGAAGCAAAAAATGAGTGTGAGGATTTCGACATCAATCTGCTTAGCAGCAGATAAAGTACTTGCAAGCAACTGGGAGATAACCAGGAGATAAATAGCGAGCTGAAATAGTTTTGTCAGGGCCAAATCCTGTCACACCAACCTCCTTTCCCCTCAGAGCAGCTTATCAAGCCCTGGAGGGGACACGGTGACGTGTCTGGAGTTGGTGACAACTTGTGGTGGCAGGGACAGGCACAGGGGCTGAGTGAAACTCTGTAAAGGCAGGACTGGAGTCATTTCCACGCAGGGAAAACAGAGAACTTCTAAATATCTGGAAAACCTTGGGTCTGGTGATTTGGTTCGTCTGGGAGCAAACTGGGAATGGGAGCAGCAGTTGTGCTGGAGGCAGGGATGGGAGGCAAGTTCAAAATGATCCTGGTAAACTGGAGAAATAGAAGAAATATGATGATGGAATAAATGTAAGGTATTAAACTCCTGAAGGAGAAGGACCTGTGTAAATGACAGAACAGGAGCAGGTGGGGTTGCAGCTCTTTGGAGAGGATTTGGGAGCTGTATTGGAAGGGGAAGGGAGCCAAGCCAACAGAGCTCAGTGTGACGGGAAGGCAAAAGTTGTGTTTGGCTGTGCAGCAGCAGCACAACCAGCAGGGCACAAGAAATCTCTGTCCCTCTGTCCCTCTGTCCCTCTGCTCAGCGTGGGACAGACCTCAGCAGCAGGAAAACTGCCTTTGGGAAGTGGGTCTGGAGAAAGGCAGGGAGCAGCTGGAGAGCTGCAAGAATGGAAAACCTTTCACTGATGAGGATGGATGAGCTTTGGTTGCATCACCAAAAAGGAGGAAAAAAAAAAAGGATATGTTGTGAATTGTTTGATTGCATCACCAAAAAGGAGGAAAAAGGAAAAAAAAAAAGGAAATGTTGTGGGTTGTT
>VWZS01000175.1:612309-750091 GCA_013397075.1 Rhabdornis inornatus
GATATGTTGTGAGTTGTTACTACATCAGCTGTTATAAGCAAGAAGAGAACAGCTTATTCCCAATGGTAGTGATTGCTAAAACAAAAGATATTTGACTTAATTTAAAGCAGAATAGGCTTAATTTAGAGATGAGAGAGAAAACTTGCCATGGTGAGGAGAATAAAGCCTTTCATAGTCTTGGGAGGCTGTGAGGGCTGTGTTTTAACAAGAAATTAGATTTACATCTGTTAGGACACAGTTTGGGAGGGGCATGGCCGGAGGACTCTGCCCCATCTCTTTTACCCTGGATATCTTGGTGGCTCTAAAGGGATCCTAGAGAAACCAAAGCTTCCATTTAATCTTTGTGAATATTTCCCTCACCTGTTTATCCAGACCTTTACAAACATACTCCTTCATTAAAGCAATAATGGTATCATACCTAAGTTTTTTCTCCTGTCAGACCTGATGGAGTATAAAATGCTTTTTGATAAGAACACTCTCAATGATTCAGACCTAAATTGTATTCCATGACCCTGAAACCTCCTTCTGTCCTTGCTCCTGGGAATTCCCATAAAAAAAGGAGTTCCTGCAGTGCACATCCCTGCTGCTGTGGGTGGTTTCATTCACCTGTGGTGTTTCTCTCAAAGCCTACTTATTTTTGCTCCTAGCAAAGTACATTTCTAGTTCTGTCCAAGGAGATGACAAATATATCTACTTTATGAATCACATGAGTCACTTAAGAACAGCAGAACATCAAACATTCTGAAAGGATTGAGCATGTCAGGATCTCTCAAATGTTTTTGCTGTATCTGTGTAATAGTCTTTGATTCACTTCTGCCTTCCCAAGTAGTTCAAGTCTGCCAAGAAGCCTCATCACTCGACACCAGCCCACAAAACTGAATAGACTTGGGTTCACTGTCGTTTTGAGTTAATGCATCAGTGATGAGTCCAGTCCAAGAGCAGGAAAAAAATCTGTTTTCCAGGGTTGTGTGAGCCATTAAGAGGGGTAGCTCTGCTGGGACTAGTTTAGATCTAAGTTAAATACCAGATAGGAGGGGTTGTCTGTACTGAAAAATAAGTAGTCTGTTGTTCTACAGAAAACAGAGACCCGTTTCTCTCTGGACATGTGTCTAACTCACAATTCAGGCCCCAAAGGATGTGTCTGTTGAAAAGAGAAGGCAGAGATTGCCAAGAAAAAAAGGCATGTCCTGCTCAAATAACGAGTATTGCTTTCCCCTTTCTCCTTCCTCCTTCCCCCCAAAATACATGGAGACACATACAGCCCACCCCTTTTTTAATACTCCATTTTTTTATTCAAATGGGCTGACCTGTAATCTCAGGAGCCTGAGGCCGTGTTTAGCTTTTCCTCCTTCCATTACAAACCCCAGCAGTTGGTTTTTTTTTTTTGTTTTTTTTTTGCCCCAGTAATCTCCATCTGACATCACCCTGTTTATGAACTTCGCTGTTGTTCTGGAAATATCAAACTCAGCCTTTTAGTATTTATTAATCAGATTTTAGGTAAGGAGGTGTGTGTCCTGGTAATGGTGTCAGTCAGTTTTGCCAGAATCCTGCTGTTTTCCAGGATGCAGAATGCCTGAATTTTATAAATTGTGGAATCCTTGTAATGCTGCTCCAGGAAACCTGGGGTCACCTATTCCAACCTCTGCCTTGCAATCCAACCTCTGCCTGTTTTCCCTTCTCTGTGGTTCTGTCACAAAGGAAGGAAAAGGGATTTAGGCAGCAATAAATAGATATTTGTTGGTAAAAGCATCCCCCAAACCTGATTTCTGCTGTTTGGCTGAAAGGAACGTGGAGATGAAGGGACACAGGAGCAGCAAGGTCAGAGGCTGTCACTGGGAGCACATCTCTAATGTCCTAGAAAAGTTTTCAACAAATTGGGCTGAAGCCCTGGAGGAAAAAGTCCAAAATCAATTCTGTGTTTTTATTTTGTGGAAATGAAGACCTGTTGGAGTGAAGAGGATGATATTTTATGCACATCTTGGTGCTACCAGCAGGGACAGGGGCGTTATTTGGAGCAAATAGGAGGGAGCCAATGCAGACAAGGAAAGCTCAGCTAAATTCCAGAGTTTCCTACAACTAAAATCTCTGGGAGTGAATAATCGTGCAAGGGAGGTTATTGAGGCTGCAGTGCTGGAGATGTTTAAGTTGGACAGGGCAGAGCTGGGGGGGATTTTATTCCTGGCAGCGAGTCCTGCCTGGCACTGGCTTGCATGCACAGGTTGGTCCAGGCCTTGGGAAGTCAATGGGAGGCTTTGAGCTCAGCCTTTGCTGACTGAAGATGTCTCTGCTGTTTCTGGGATCCCTGTCAGGTTTAAATCTGGTGCAGATTTCCAGATTTCCCCAGCTGGAGGAGGGGATGAGTGATAGGACCAAATTTGCTGTCACTATATAATGGTCTGAGTGTGCTGCCTTAGTATTTTTTAATATATGGATAATAAACATTCCCCTTTTAATACAGGAATGTGTCTCTTTCCCTCTGGGATTTTCATAAACATATTCTTAACCTGCATCTATTTCATCAATACTGAAATGACAAGATTTTTCTGGATTTTTTTGTTTCTCTGCTTAGTGCAAAGTCCCTGTAAGGAGAGCCTTGGTGGTCTGGAAAGAACCCCAAATATAGATTTGGTCGATAATGTGTAATGTAAATAAAATTAGTAGCATGTGCTTGCCTGTTTGTTTGTTTGTTTTACTAAGGGGAAAAGGTCTGCAGGAACATAATGCACACCAAATCCAGGGCACAGGGAGCAACTGTGGGGCATCCTTAGGTTTGTTACCTCAGACTGTGGAACTGCTCTTAGGCTTCACATTCCAGAGCAATAAAGAACTGTATTTTTAGTCTCCCAGATTTAAATAACACAGTGTGATCCCCTGATATTGCTCATTCTCTGTGGGAAAGAGCTGTGGCATATTGTGTTTTTCCTCCCTCATTTCCCTGCCATCTGTAGTTAATAGAATAAGAGTGGGTGGGATGCTTGTGCCTGGATGCAGCCACCACACTGAGGGAAGTTTCAGGCCCTTTGGCTTTTCCAGTGCCCCCATCTTAGCAAATCAGTTGCTTAAACAATGGAGCAAGTTCCTCCTGGATCCATGAATTCCTTCTGCTGGCATGTGGCAGCCCCCTGCCACTTGGCTTCTTGGCATAAAATTCTGGTCCTTAGGTAGTTAAAGCTTTCCTCTTAATAACCAGCTTTTGTTGGAGCTTATATAACTTCTTGGTATTACAACTCTCTTTTATTTTTTTTCCATTAAGAAAAAATTACTTAAATCTATAAAACCATATTTGTGTTCCTAGAATTGTTTGGGAAAATAGCAACTGATTTTTTTTTTCCTTTTGGTTTTGCTGGTTTCTTTGTCATCCTCTGAGCTTTGGCACCGCTGACACTTTCCTACTTCTTTCTGTGGTGAGTGGGAAGAGATTTTTCAGTCCTTGCACAGCACGAGGCAGCTGCACAGAAAAAGGAGACAGCCTGGACCCTTCTTCTTTCTGCCTTGCCCAAAATCCACAGGGCACATTTGTGGCCACCCTTTTGGATCCTCTCCTGAACATGAATTCTTTCCCACAGCCAGTTAAATATTTCTAAATGTGTTTTTTTTTTTTTCTTCCACTGGAAAGACACATTTGGGTATTAAACATGTGCTTAGAGTGTCATCTTCACTGAGGAGAAAGGATTTTAGCTGGGCACAGCAGACTAATTTCAAATTTTCCTGGGGTTCTGTGTGCATCCCCCTGGCTGGCACTTGGGAAGCCAAAAGCTCTGCATCTCTGAGCACTGGGCTGCCATGATTTTCCTCAAATGAGCCAAATGAGGGCTTGTTCAGAGTTTCAGCCCAGAAAGGGAGCATTGTGCAGGGGCAGGTCTCTCTCTGTGCAGGTATTTGATTTTTGACACTACAAGGAGGAATGAGGTTTAGTATCCATCCATTCTATTAAATATTGCTGCTGACCTGAACTTCAAAGCACTGTGCAGTGGTTTCCATACTGATTTTTGGCTAAACCGCCATTTTCTCCTATTTTCTGGTCCACACAGTTCTCATCACTCTAAGTACCCCAAAACCTTATGATCCTTGACATAATTTTCCTCGTTATGTTCCTCCTTAGGCAGGCAAAAAGTGCTATTCCCATTGCACAGCTGGGAAATGGATCCCTGGAGAGGTGAAATAACTCTGTGTAGGCTGACACCTTGAACTCAGCAATGAGCAGAGGAATTCAAGCTTGAGCTGTGCTGGATGAAGGAATGGTTTTGCCTCCTGATGAAATTTCTTCCTTCTGCTCTCCCATTACTCCAAACTCTGCAAGGTCCCAGGAGCTCGACCCCACTCCCTTCCAGGGTGGCTTCAAACTTGTTAGGAAATCCTCACTCACTTGCTTAGTTATTGCCTTTTTTTTTCCTTAATAAATCTGAGTTTAGTTGCAAACCTTGAATTTACAGCAGCATATTTTTTCAGCAGGTACCTGCCCTGATACTGTTTTGTTAAAGTGCCAGCTTTGTGATTCAGCTTTTAAATCTGACATGGCAAAAAATGTTGTTAGACCTGAGTTGGTGTTTATCAAATAATTTTCCATGGGGTGTGCTTGAGGCAGTTTTTTCATGTATTTTGGGTTAACTCTCCCTGTTTTGAGCACTTTGTGCTTTACATGCCTTATTCTGCAATTAATTTTTCCAAGCTTTCAGCTGCCCCCTCTCTTCCAGCAGAGTGGAAATCTAGGTTGTGTTTTTATGACAAAACTCCCACACTTTGTCCCTGTAACTGCACTGATAATGGCCAGATTTCAGGGCCTGAGAAGCTGCAGATTAGCCCAGATTTTAGAACTGGCCTGTCCATATTGCAGAGTTTGGAATTTAGGTTTGGAAAGCTGCATGGCTTCCTGGCAGTGCTGTTTGGGGACTTTGTGAGCAGCATAAACAGGGTTAATTCCAACCCTGCTGGAAGAGTCTCCAGGCTGGTGGTGAGGGAATTGACCTGCCCTGGCTGGAACAGCAGGGAATTAATAGAAGTTTTCTGCTCTATTCAGAGCAGGGTAGTGGAGCAGCTGAACTTCCCACCAAACTCTGTTTTCTATTGTACTTTTGATGCCAGATTTCTGTAGAGCTGGGCTCCAAAAGACAAATACCCTTCCAATTCCAACTATCCTGCATTTAGGCTTTAAAAATTCAAATAATCTGTAACAATACCAGTTTTATTTAAACAAGGCCAGGGGAAAGGAGCTTTGCTGCTTGCAACTAAGAACTTCAATATGTTTCAGAATAAAGTGTGTAAATAAATAGGGCACACTTATACTTGTGTGCTGAGATAATCTTATCTCGACTTTTCTTGAGAAGGGAAGTTTTGAATTGGGGTGGATGTCATTTTTATCTCTCTTTAAAGCAACTCTGGTATTGTGGATCTGTGCAAACAGCAAAGGCAGAGGACCTGATTTCTGCTGTCAGCTTCTTGCTGCTGCTGTTCACTTCAAGTATTTTATATGAACCTCCCAATAAAACACAAATATTTGACTTTGTATTAATGAAGTCCCACTCTCATTGTCCTTTATGGTGTTTCCCCTATTTTTTTCTCAGTACACTCTTTGCTTCTGAATATTTTTTAAAACGAAAGTACCCAAAAAAATCTGCTGTAGATTTTACATACACACAGAGATGAGGGTGAATTGTATAAATATTGGTAATACACTTGCATAACTTTATATATTGCAAGAATTTTGCACATCTGTGTCTGGATACAAAGCAGTGTGTGGAGCACGGAGGCTCAGGAGCAGGACAAGGAGACAGTCACTGCAAAAACCTGGATTGCATCTGGATCTGGGAATAACTCTTGACCCAGTCCAGACAAGTGATTGACACAATGAACAGGGGGGATCTGAGCTCAGATTCTTGGCAGGAACAAAACTGCCTTGTCCTGACTTTCTGTGATCCCTCAGTTGGAGTCTTTTGGAAAACCATCAGGATGGAGACCCTGTGTTGAAAGACTGTCTGGTAAGATATTGTTGAAAAGAGGCAGGGGGAAGACAGTTTTTGAAGAATTTAGAGCTCTGTTCATCTACTCACCCCATTGAAAAAAGCAGCTGAAGCAGAAAGTCCCCAAAGGGTTAAGTGGAGGCAGGTGCTCGGTGGCCATGATAAACTCTGTCCCTCTGAGCTCTGCAGAAATATCCCATTTCTGCTGGGGAATGGAGAGAGCAATGACTCTGTGCACCTCTTTATACCTAAATACTTTCTGAGGGCTGATTAAGTTTCCCTATTACCTGTTGTAAATATTCTCATTTAAAAAGAAAAAGAAGAAAGAAAAGAAAAAGCTTTCTTCTGAGAGCTGAGTGCTTACTGATTAGAGGGTGGGAGACACTGTTTGTAGTGTAAGGAGAAGTTAATTTGTTGGATAGCAGTGACCTTACATCCAGGACAAGCCTGTGTCCCTTTCACATGACACTAGCAGAACACTGATTTGTGTGTGTTTGAATGCACTTCAACAGGAGGGCTTATTTTAGGCTGCAGAAAGTTTATCTTGAAGTAAGCATGATTAAAAAAAAAAAATATTTTTTTTTCCTTCCCCTCTAGACAAGCTCTGAGTCCTGAGCTTTTCTCCTGGAGCAACCTGCAGGATCTGTGCTACCTCATCCATCTGGGCTGCATTCACTCTTCCTGTCTTTATTTTACATCCAACCTGGTTTTCTTTGTCTCCTTGTTCTCCTGCCTCTCTTCCAGGCATGGAAAACTGAATTCAGGCTTCTCCCCTGTCCCCCTCTGCCCATGTGTGTCTGAGCTTTATGACAATTTTGCCACATGGCATGTGTGGAAATCTTGGTGAGGTTAATGGGATGTCAGGAGGAATATTAAAAATCTTGATTTATATTGGGACATCTGGCAAATCTTATTTCCACAACCTCTTTTGGTCTCTAGGTGAATCCTGAAAAGGTTTAAAACTTCCTAGGGTCTGCTCTGTTCCCCTGCTCACAGCAGATATTTGGTGCTGTGTACCCGAATTTTGGACAGAGCTTGTTGGGACTTTATCTGGCATGACACATTATTTCTATTGTTTTCCTCTCCTGCATTTTTAGGGCTGGTTGCATTTAGCTTTCCTTTCTTATAGCAGGCCTGGTAAAAAGAAGTAGAACATTTTAAACTTAAAAAAAAAAGAGGGAAGGACTGACTGGCTTATTTTTTTCCAACTTTTTTTTGGTGTAATTTATAGAAACTTGAAATATTACAGCACATGTTAACATGAAGGAAAGATCCCAGGAATTTTTCATTTACCAGAATGAATTAGAATTTATCAAAAGCTCCTGACATCTCGAGGCAAGCACGATGCCTCCTTTGTGTTTGAGCCTCCTGCTGGCTCCTGGCCACGGGGCTGTGAAGGATCGTTTTCACCCGAGGCCTCTTGTACTTGGAGGAAATCAATCTTGAGTGATACAGAATTTCTGAGTGTCGGAGGCTTGTCCATCCTCAAAACTTCAAACTCATTCTCTTCCTTTCAGGGCTTTGGCTTGGAGGCAAAGGCTGAGCTCTCTCTCCCCTTATCCAAGAAAAATGAACAAGCCTTGTAAAGATGCTTTCTCCTCTGACTGGCTGTCTATTGAGCTGGAAGATTCTGACTTCTCCCTGGAGTGGGGAAGATGTGGGTGGCCCTGGGCAGAGATGAGGCTGCAGAACAATGGGACCATTGTTGGGGCTGCTCCGGGAGGGAGCAGAGTGTGGCTCTAACGTGGTGGTTCTGTTGCTGGTGGGGTTTTTGTCTTGTAATTACTGCAGTTGGAGCTGCAGTTCTGCCCCTGGCTGCTGCTGATCAGTGACGGCCATGGGATGCTGCCGAGGTCACTGTCCCTCTATGCCAGGGCAGGAATGGGGAAGACAGGATGCAGGAACAGCGAAGTGTTTGCCAGGGAATGGCTTGGAGCTTTGAATGCTCTCTGGGTTATGACTGAAAAGGAACAACAACAACAACAACAAAAATCAAGCAGCCTCCTTGAGTCTGGCACTGTGTGGGTGACTCCTCATTGTACTGGGGTCCCAGTGACCAGGTCACCCATTTACCTCAGGGACTGGAGCACAAATTCCAGTGGATTTGCAGAGTGGATTGGCTCAGGCCTCTGGTTATGCCTTTGCCTCCCTTTTTGAAAATTATAACATGTTTAATTTGGGAAATGCTTTAATTTCTTCTGATTTCTAGCTGTGATTCCTCTGTGCTGTTATTTGTCGTGTTCTCTGCTCAGGGTGGGATTCTTGGGGTGTCCAGTGCAGGGACAGGAGCTGGACTCTGATCCTGATGGATCCTTTCCAACCCAGCCTGTTCTCTGATAACCTCACTGAAGGTCCCCATGGTGGAAGCTTTTGGGGCTTTTGGTGAGAAAATCTGCACTTTCTTCTGTTTCCCCACAGCTGCTTTTTGTAAAAATTGCAATTTCTTCGAGTTGGTGTTAAAAAGAGCAAATAAAAGCAGTTTTCTTTTTGCTGGCTTACATGGCATTTTACTTTCTAATTCTGTTTGAAACATACGGAATCTGAATTGGTATCCACACACTGCACAGCTGTATGTCCATGAGAGGGGAGATCTGGATGTCACTGATGGTGCACAGTACCCAGGTATGCAGCAGCTCTGAGATTTCACAATTCCTCTCCCAAGATCTGCTCAGTGCTGAGTTTTTGGGGTTGTTGGGGTGAGCTGCTTTTAGATTAAATTAAATATTTTAAAATAATTGCAATTTGATCAAGAAAAACACATGTAATTTGATTCAGGTAGGTAACAAAAAGATAAGGATTCTCTTCTCCATGTTTGTCCTGTGCATTTTTTGTTGGGTCTGCTGTTGGAGACCATGTCTGTGGGGTAAGTGTGGCTTTTCTCTGCTTGGAGTGGGAAATCACCCAGCTGCAGACTCATTTCTCTGCCTGCTCACTGAAGTGATCCTCCAAATCATACAGCAGAGTTTGTGCCGTAATATCTGCCCAGCACAGCTTTTTCCTCTGCTGTTTATTTTCCAGTAGAAAGCAGTGGATATTCTGGATAACCCAACAAGAACATCAGCACTGATTATTTTTTTTTTTCCCTCTGCTGTGCTTATGTCAGGGAAGTTGGGCAAAATGTCATAGCCCTGGAATCTGTTCTTTTCTTCTGCCGTTGCCTGACTGCAGTGCTGGTGTCAGAGCAGTGAATCCAAGGGCTTGCTTGCCTGGTGAGGTTGCAGTTTTTAAAGCCTGTTGCAAACAGAAATTGAGGCTCACACAACCTCTGAATGATGGCTGACTATTGGCCTCTTCTCTCCACAGCAGAAGCTGAGCAAGGACTTGGCCAAACAACAAAATCCGGGCAACAAAAGAAATTCTTGTGAGCAGCAGCTGCAGCAACTGGAGGCTCCTGGCTGCAGGGCAGTGCCCAGACTCCAGGCACAGGACACAATTCCCCTGCAAGCCCAGATCTGGCACTTCCAGTGTCAGGCATAGATCATCATTAGTCTCACTCCAGCAGCTTTTGGATTTGCTTGCCTTTATTTGCTGCCTGGAAGCTGCGAGTGGCTCCAGCAACGGCTGGGAATAAATCTGATTTTATCCAAGTGAGTGCCCTGCTTGCCTGGGCTTTAAGGCTTGCAGGGAGCCAGGAGGGGCTGTGCTCCCTGCCCAGCTCTGTGCACTGGGATGAGCCACATTCCAAGCATGATTTTCCAGTGATAAGATCTGTGAAGCTACCGGGGACAGTCGTTGTTTGTTCCTTGATTCATAACTCCATTCATTCCCCAGGAGCTCACTGAGCTGATCAGTTCTGCCAGGAGCACAGGGAAGAACATGGAATTCAAATGGCTTTCCATAAAAATCAAACCATGTACCTCTTCAGGGATTCTCCCAGCCCTTTTCCCAAAGGATTCAAACTGGGAATTTCTAAGGCATAGCAAAGCTGTAGTTCCCTGCATGCCTATATGAAGATGTAGATAAATGATATTAAATTCACACTGTGGCTTTTGCTGATGTTGTGTCAATGGGAAAAAAATAATCTGGAAGTTTTTAAAGACAGCATTTTAAAATTGTGCTTCCAATGAAAGGAATGACATTGTTTTGAACCTTTTACCCTAATATTGCTACATATAGTACTGAAGTACTATTGGTAGTACTACCCCATGGTAGTAGGGTTACTACCTGTGCTTTTCCTAAATTTTTTTAAATTAAGTAAATTTAAGAATGATGAAATCCACAGAATGACTTGGACATGCCTCTCTTTCTTAGCATAAATTAATTTGATGCTTTCAGATGCAGAATTTTTCCTCACTTTATTCAAATTGAGTTTTCAATGTATAATGATGTGATTTTGTTCTATCAATTTGTTGTTTCAGATGCTTCTATTTAATTATTAACCATTACCTCTGGTTTGCTTGGAGGCTGTTTGTGTCAATTAGCATAACCCAATCCAGAGCTGATATTAATTACAGATAAGGGCTGTGAAACACACACAGCAGTCACAAAATCTGAATTTGGAATGTTCAGCTGCATGGGGTTTGCCTCACTCAGAGGTTGTTTCTTTTCATTTATTTACAGAGAAAAGAAGATGGTTAAAGTAAGTTAATGACCAACTTTTAAGTTCTTTTATGCTGGAGATATTTTAAAGAGAATGTTAAATATTGAGGGTCTTTTTTTTTCTTTATTGGGAAATAAGACATGATGGGAAGGAATGCTACTGGATTTTTTATAATTTGCACAATAGTGCAGAAATCATTGTTTAGGTTTCCTTTGAGGTCAGACAGTGGCGAGATTTTATTACTGATAAAGAAAGTATTACTGGCAAAGAAGTATTTTCCTAAAAATAAAGCTAAACTAGATGAATCCCTGCTTTTGTGTTGCCTTTTAAAAGAGCACTGCAATGGAAATGTCAAGGTCATGGTTTCCATTAATGTAATTTAGAGGTGTAGAGAGGATAAACTCAAATTATCCTTTATTTTTGTGCTTGTCTTTGCCATGCAGGGGACATTTCAGCTCAGCTGGAAGTTTCTGACTTGAAATTTCTTTTTTCTTCTCTCTGATGTTTTGAAATAGTGATGATGTTCATTGTCTTGAACTGGGTGATCACTTCCTGCCCTAATCCTGCTTTCAGAGCCAGAAATCTCAGAGTCATCAGTTTGGCTGAATTTCTTTAAGGTACAGGAGAGAAAAATTTGGAGGTGGTGGAGGATTTAAAAAAAAATATTTTTCCATTTTGTTGTTGGGATTTTTTTCATTGTCTTTCAAATATTTCTGTTTAAAACAAGAGTTAATAATCTTACATGGTTCCCAGTGCCCAGATGGCAGTTCTGGGCCTTGTAGCTCAAATTTCCTTTGGGAAGGATTGGCAGAACTCACCTTTTCACCACGAGCAGCAGAGTGGTTGGAATAACTCAAAACGAGCTCCTGGATGGACTCATCCTGAATTTCCCTGCCAGGAGCCTCTTAGGAATGTGCAATCCTGAGCTCAGTCTGAGTGAAACATTGAAATGGTTTTTCCTGAGTTTGTGGGAGTCTCTTGGGCACAACAATTGAATAAATATTTGACCTGCCCTGGGGGGTTTATTGTAGCCTAGGCTGTCTTAACTCTGGGATTCAGGAGAGGCCAATCCAACAAACTGATGATATTTTTAATTTAACCTTTTGGATTTCTATTGATGTGGTGAATTAACCCAACTCAAATGGCTGCCTACGTCCTCCCTGGGCAGATTCCTTAATTGGGGTCAGTTCTGGATAGTTACAATTTATGATCTGCTGCTTGTGTTCATGAATGCTTTGGGAATGTGCTCTTTCCTTGCTCTGAGTTTGTCCAGATGTATCAATATTTTGGTTTGGATGATATAAAATAAATGGAGGAGATTAACTGCCTGCGACATTGTCTTTTAACAATGAAGTAGAGCCATTTTTCACTTTGGGAGATGCCTTTAAAACAAATATTGAGGTTTGCAGAAGGGTTCCAGCAGCTCGTGCACCAGGGATTTCCAGTAGCCTTTGCTACATCCCTTTGGGGCTGTGAGAATTCCATAGGGAATCTGCTCTGATAAAAGCTTCAGATTGTGGAAAGTGTGGAAAGATGGGAAGGATCTGCCCAGCTCTTGTTGTGCATGGGAAATGAGCAGGGAGCCAGTTTCGGAATTTCGTGCTGAAATCAGAAAAGCCATAATGTCATTTTAATTCCTTAGCTGTGATCCAGGGAACAGGTCAGGTCTCCAAAGGCCGATGTCCCCTGGAGCCACGTCCCGCTCTGTGGCTTTGTGAATTCCCAGGTGCTTCCATGGAAAAGGCAGGAGGTGTTAATGGGAATGAAGAGCCCATTTCCCCTTAGTGCCTCGGTCCTTTCCAGAGGTGTGAGCAGCACAGCACAATGGGCTTCCAGCTGGGGTGGAAAAGAGGTGAAAACCCCTCTGGGCAACTCTGGGACAATGGCAGACACCCGGATCCACATCGGTGAATTCCCTGCTAAAGACCCGTCCTTCCCTGTGGATTGGGTGGGTGTGGAAGCAGGAAACCCCCAGAGTGTCACTGCCCACCTGGCTCAGGTGAGGGATGGCCAGGACACCTCACCTGGGAAACAGGATCCTGCCACTGAGCTCCTGGAGCTGGAAGCAGGTCATCAATTTTAGGATTTGATGTAACAGATCCTACAATGAACCTGTTGCAGCAGAGTTGGGGTGAAAAGGGGAAGTGGGGTCATTGGGGGACTGCAGGAGCTGTTGGCTTCCAGATCCATGAATTTAAAATGATCCCGAGCAGGTAGGAAGGATTTTCTGCACAAGGCTGGATTCCAAAGGAGATGTTTGACAGAGATCCTGGCAATGAGGTGATGTAAGTGTGAGTCAGCCTGACCCCAGAGGAGCCTTACAAATGTGCCCTAAATTGGCTACTTTAGGGCTGGAAACACTTGGATTTTTCAAAGACAGAGCTGTTTCCACAGGATAAGGCCTTTGATATTTCTCAGTTGTTCTGTTTTTCTAAGCTGGGGAGCTTTGAGTGTGTAATACCTGCAGAGCTGTGTTCCTGCAGAGCCAATGTGAGAGCAATAAACCAGGAAATGCTGCCCAGGGAACACTTCAGTTCCTTGGGCAAGTATAGAATATTGCATATATATATATATGTGTGTGTGTGTATATATATGTGTGTGTGTGTGTGTATATATATATAAAATAGGATATTGTGCACTTCCAGTAGGATGGAGGGAGTTCAAGATCAAACTCTCACCCTGTCTCTTCTCTAATAATCAGCACTGATAAATAAACTCCTAAACTGGAGGGCAAAAAGGAGTTTTTGGTAAGAAATGTCCATGTCTTGCTCTGAACTCTGAGGTAGAGAAGGAATTTCCTTCTAAAGTTCAATTTTATCTATTTTATTACCCACACCTTTGGTGTTTTGCCATCTCTTGGTGGCAATGCAGTATCTAAATCAGGAATATTTTATTACTTATTTAAAGAAAGTGTTGCTTGAGTTACTAAAGGTATGGCTGCAGTGAGAAGTTGTGTATTTCATTTGAACCTGGTTACTTTAACTTTAAAAATATTTGTCTAAGCTTTCATTTGGCTTCTTGCTTATTCTATAGAAGTGACAGTAGTTTAATTGGAAACCCCAGTTTGTATTTATGGAAAGTTTTCACATGCTGTCTTTTCTGAAAGCTGAAGAATCCAAGAAGGAACACAATGTTTCCCACAAACTATACATCTCCACAATTCCACAGGCCCTCAGCAGCTGGATTAAAAAGGTTTTTAATCCCAGTTATGTGTTTAATTAGGGAAGAGAGCCTTGGCAGATCTTCTGACTTATAGTTCATTTTAAAGTCTTCCCAAAAAAAAAAAAAAAAAAAAAAAGGAAAAAAAGAAGAAGAAATCAATAAAATTTGGTTTAATTGTCATATATAAATTAAGAAATCATTTTTTTCCACTTCACAAAGCTATCTGCTGTGGCCCCTCCTGATGGATTGCACAGGGCAATTGCTTCCAAATGAGGAGCGTGGGGCTGGGATTTGGGGCTGGAATCCAGCACGGTTCTCAGCAGCTCCCTGTGCTCCCCAACCCAAACTTGTGCCTCTCCACACCCTCCCACGAGGCACTGCCCAGCCCACACAGTGGGATTTCACTTCCAAGATCTCCATCCCTCTGCAGAGTGGGGAAGGAAAAGCCCATCAGGACATTCCCACTCGGAGAAGGGAAGAGGCAAGGCCAGGCTCTCGCTGGGGGATCTTCACCACCCTCTCTGCCCTTCCCCAATCATTCTGGGGCACAGAAATAATTCCCTTTGTGTGGGGGGAGATGATCAGTGTGACAAGATCAAACTGAGTGGGTTTAAACCACAACAATTTAATGCAAGAGTACAAATTGCCTACCAGCTCCTTCTGTGAAGTTGAAGCTCTTGGTAACAAATCTGAGACAAATGGGGAGAGAGGAGCTGCTCTGAGAGGAGAGGAATTGCTTCAAGCTGGCTGAAATGTTTTAGTGTCTTCATGAGCAAACACAGAGGATTTGAGTTTTTACACGGCAAACTGGACTTAGAAATATCTGTATTTCTGTGTCTGTCTCCTAGCAGCCTTCATTCCCAGGATATAGGGTTAGGAACAGCTAAGGATGGATGATTCTTATTTTTTTTAAATTAAAATAGGAAATTCCCAGGACTTGGGGGGAGGTTTGTAGCCATAATTATTAACTTTTAAGCTGCCTCGCTGTCTCCTCCTCAGCCTCAAGAAACCAAAATGTTAAACTGGTGGAATGGAGTGGATCTGCAGAGAAATCCTTCATGTCTGACTAAATTTGGTGTGGATCTTGTGGGCTGGGGCAAGAGCTGGAAGCGATTAAAGGGCTGAACAAAAAGCTCCATTCAAGGCCTATCGCCTTCCTGCTGGGGTAATCCAAGTATCCAAAATTCCAAAATATGGGCTACGAGGCTGTGGCTGCCACAGAGCAGAACTTCTAAAGGTGTCCAGAACATCCACTCACTTGAAAATGTTGCTTCAGTGGTGGAGGATTAATTTGAAAAATGCAACAAAGCAGCCCAATATAACATATCCATATATATCCAATTAAATCAAATTGAGCACTTTTAATAAAGTGGAGTTGCAAGCTGGGAAAAATTTTCTCTTGTCACTCAAAGTTAGGCCAGGAAAACATTTTTCTTTTGCCTTGAAATAGTTGTATTTATTATATCTGACCTGCTCAACGTTGCTGGTTTTACTTAAGAATAGAAAGCAACAAATGCTTTTCATCGCTCAATGCCTTTTTTTGTAGTGTGAAATTGTTTTCCCAAGGAAAAAAACAAGGTAGAAATGGTTTCCAAAACACAGCCCAGAATAATCAAACAGTCTTTAAAAAAAAAAAAAAAAAGAATAAAACCAAGCTGGTTAATCCTAATTGTTTGAATCTATTCTAAATTATTTACTTTCTGACCGGCAGCTTGTTCTCATTTTTAAGCTTTGAAACAGCTCTATTTGGTTTTTAGTTTTCAGTAGTTCCTTCCTCCAAGGTGCAAATGCAGAGGGGATTCTTGAGTGCTCAGAAAAACCCAGAAAATATAAATAATATAAATAANCTCTTTCATTTTGCTTTAACCATCTCACATTGGCCTCTGGACTGTGCAGTTGTGGTGGGTGGGGAGCAGATTTTTCTCTCCTGCCTAAATGTGGGAAATATTTTTGGGTTTTTTGTACTTTTTAGCTCCCATGTGGTCACTGTGAGAGGAGATTCCCATATTATTAAATCTGTGCATGGAACTGTTGACAAACTTTTACTCTGTCAAAGCCTTTATTTGCCACTTCTGTGACAGCAGTGGCAGTGGGAAGATTCAAATTCTAATTTGATCCCGGGAATTTTTAAGTTGAAAATTGTAAGGATTCATTTGCAAACTGCAGGCTAAAAATCTGAATGCTTTAATTGAAAATTAGAATAAATGAGCAACATAATAATTGTGATAATTCAGTGTGTGACTGCTGGGCTCGTGGCTGGAGGGAATCATTTTTCCCACAGGATGAGCAGAAGGATTTCTAGAACGTGACCCAGCCACCGGGCACTTTGTATGTGAACAGTGGTAATTGATTTAAATTGATTTTCTTCTTGTAATTCTTGTTTTTGCCAGTGTTGGCTTTGATAGGGCCACATTTGCTGTAGGTGTTAATTAGTGAATCTTTATGGCCTCCAGTACTCAGCACCTGGCTCCTCTATTTCTGTACAACACACAGAATATTTTGGCAGTTTGTATTATTTTCAGTGTAGTGCTGAGACAGCAGTGGGGTTTGTGTTTGCTTTTACTCCCATCTTTTGCAGAAATAATATAAAAATAGGCACAGAAAGCGCCGTCCTGCTTAAGGGAAAGGTGGTTTTAATTTCTCAGCAAGTTAATCATTGATTGCTTTGTTTGTGGCTGCAGGACTGGCAGTGAAATGTGCTGTAAAGATGCACCTGACTGCCCAGAGAGAGCTGAGCTCTGTAACCCTGCCTGGCTTCAAACTCCAGCCCAGGCACAGCAAAAATGGGCTTAAAGTGGAGCTCAGGGACCTGCAGCTAATCCAGTGCTCAAACAAATTTCCAGATTTTGCTTCTCATGGCAATGGTATTCCAGGATTGCTCCATGCTTTTTCCATTTGGAATCAAATATGTGTTTTCCTTGCTGGTTCTGGCCTCAGCTTTGATAATTTACAATTTTTAAATCCATAATGTGACTGGAAATCACAGAATCCTGGAATGATTTGGATTGGAAAGGACTGTAAAGCTCATCCATTCCCCGTCCCTGCCATGGGCAGGGACATCTTCCACTGTCCCAGGTTGCTCCAAGCCTTGTCCAGCCTGGCCTTGGACACTCCCAGAGATCCAGGAGCAGCCACAGCTTCTCTGGGAATTCTATTCCAGGGCCTCCCCACCCTCCCAGCCAGGAATTCCTTCCCAATATCCCACCTAAATCCATCTTCTTTCAGCTCTCAGCCATTCCCTGTGTCCTGTCCCTCCATGCCTTGTCCCCAGTCCCTCTCCAGCTCTCCTGGTGCCCCTTCAGGCCCTGCCAGGGGCTCTGAGCTCTCCCTGGATCCTTCTCCTCTCCAGCCTGAGCCAAACAGAGATTCCAGGAAACATCAGAAATCTGGTATTTTCCTATTGGAAATGTAGGCACTCCAAATTCCAGCACTGGAATTAAGTAAAGCTGAGCTTGACCCAAAGTCTGTTGGGTCAGCATGACACTGGCATTGAATTTCAGTGGGTTTTGATCACAAACACTCAGTTTATCGAGTGATCTCCATGCTGTTCCTCTCCTGTAAGGTTCCCAGATGATTCCCAGACTGGAATCCTGTGCCAAAGTCACGTGCAGGGGCAGGTTCTGGCCTAATGGAGAATATCCAGTGGAAATGTGGCTGCACTCTGGGCAAAACCAGGGAAAAGAGCTCCTGTGCTTTCACTGCCAGAGCTGCCTGTGCCTCTGCTGTGCTTTCATGGAGACACCATTCCTGTGCTTCTCCTTCAGAACTCATCTTCTAAAAATGTCTTGTTGCAAAATAAAAAACAGAAGCTTGAGCTGTTGAAGTGTGGGAAGTCTTATTAATGCCTGGCAAATCTGCATGGATTTTGTGTCTTGTTTCAGGGTAACTTCCTCTAACTCTATTGGAACTTAAAAAAAAAATTAAATTCCTTAAAATCTATTTATTCCTGGAAAAAAAAAAATTCTTTTGGGGTGTCCAGGGAAGAGCTGCAATGTGGGGGTGTCACACAGGTCAGGTGTGGGCTGGATGTCCATTTATACAAGGATCACATAGTATATACATATATTTAATTTTTAAAATATATATAAATATATATGTCTGTAAGTAACTCTGCCTGCAGAGTTCCTCATGAGGAGGGATCCACAGGAGCTGTGCTGGCACACAAGGGAAAGATATTTTCCTCTTTCCAAGCTGGCAGCCTTTAGTCACTCACTTCAAAGGGAAAACCAGGTTTTTATTCCTGTATCCCAGTGCCTTTCATCCCTCTGCTAATCCATAGGTTTGGAAGACTTATCCCATGGCTGAACCACAGAAACTGGGATATCATCTCGAAAAATGTAAAGGGTGGGGTGGTGAGAAACCCACCAAAAGAAGAACTTGAAGGGCACAGTGCTTTAGGAGGATTTGATTTTATGACAAAGCTTTTCCTCGTTTTGATTGAAGAGTGGAGATGGAAAACATCAGGGAAACTTCTTTTGCTGCAGATAACAGAGCCTTTGATTCCAGCTGTGCCTAGAGTTCAGCCCAGATGGATGAGCTACAAGGGAATTAATTCCTCATCATTTTAGGGGATCAGAATATGGGCAGGAGCAGTTCCTGGCAGGGAACAACCCCCTCCTCACTCACCTTTCTGTGTCTCATTTTGTGTTCACATCCTGACACAAAGGAGGTTTTCCCCCTTTCTGCTGCTTCCTCCGAGGGGTTTTCCCGAGGTTTTCTCAGGTTTTGTGGTTTTTTGTTTGTTCTGCTTCACTGTTTTTTTTGCATTGGGTTTGTTTTGTGAACGAAAGGCTCCGTTTCCCTGAGTTCAGAACTCCCTCCTTGTTTTTGGAATAACCAAAGTGGTTGAGCCGTGTCTCCTGTGCAGAACCACCCAAGTCACTCACTCTGCTGTTGATTTGCTTTTTCCACGGAGTCCTGAACCTCCCCAGCTGCTCCCAGGCTGTGTCACCTTCAGGGACTTCCAGCAGCATTCCCTGGGGCATTCTGAGTTCTCCTGGAGGTCTCTGCCCTGATCTGACCTGTGTCACCTCCTGTGACCCGAACACATCACAGCCTCAGGTGTTGCTATTACAGGAACACCTGTGCCATGCTTTTGGTTTTCCTACTGGAAAAAAAAACAACAAAAAACCACTTGGCTTCTTTTTTCCACTCTAATTCCATCTAAGCACCATATTTTCATCATTTCAGAGGTAATAATTTGAAATTACTTCATTTTGCTTCCAAGGGTAGCAATCAGGATTTAATAAAGATTCACATGACAGAATTTATTGCCTCGTCTGCCAGTATTTTTGGGATATTTTTGTAAGTCTCTGGGTGCTCAGAGAGGCACAAGACTTGTGCCTGTGTAAGGTCATGGCATGTTTTATCCTTGTTCCAACTTGTTAGGAAACTCAGGATTTGAAAACCTGCTTGGAAGTTGTTCTTATTGTTCTTGCCTCTTGATGTTTGCTGGCCAGTGGGAGCTCATTATACCTAATATAATATATTTTATATACATATATATGGATGCAAGGCATAATTGCATGGCATTATTAACTTTGACACCTTATTTATAGTTCCACCACTTTTTTCCCTGTATTAAACCAAGCTAAACTGATGAGCAATATTTGGAAAGTTTATTATTAAAGGCCTGTGATTTACATATCTTATATATTCAATGTCTTTAAAGTTTTCTGATGAATAAACATAAAATCACAGACCAACTGAGGCTGAATCCCAGACTGGTTTGGGTTGGAAGTTTTACCCAGGGACACCTTCCACTATCCCAGGCTGCTCCAAGCCCTGTCCAACCTGGCCTTGGACACTTCCAGGGATGAGGATCCACTTTTGGATGCTCAGAGGTTGAACACTTTCAGTCCCTGAGCTAAAATCCATTTGATAAGTGACAATATTTGAGGTTAATAATATTTCCTGGACCCTTGGTACCCTGGAGCAAACCTTCTGGATGTGTCCCGTGTTCCAGTTGGAGTCCATATTGTCCCTAATCAGATTTCCATAATGCAGCTTTTTCTCCTGACAATGGATCAGGGAGAAAAGGCAGCTCCCCAGTGATTAAATGTCACTTATTCTGTGCTCTTTATTCAGCTCTTCCCCTTGCTGACAAAAGGTGCTTTCTCTGAATGCAGAGCAGCAAGCTGAGCTGGTAAAATACTGTAAATTCCTCATGCCTGGCAGATAAACTTGCCTGAAGCATTACAATCAGGGAAAGCATCTACTTCTTTATTAAAAACAAAGTTTGGTAGGAAATGATACATTTTAAAGTATTTCTTTGGCCATTTTTCCTTTCAACTTTGGAATTTTGATTCTAAATTTTAATGAAGTACCGAAAACTACTTGGAAGTATTTCCATTTTTGCAGATTCTACATGGGAAGGAAAGCATTTCCTGCCCAGTTATGATTTAAACCTGCACTTCCCCAATTCCCAAAGCTCATGTTCCATGGTAGTCCCTGTTCCCTGAGGATTTCCCCAAAGCATTAAATGGATTTAATGAGACATTTGCAAGCACAGGGATATTTGCAGCAGGGAATGCATTTTATCCTGTGCACTCTTGGAGCAGGAATTTTGGTGTATTTCAGGTGGATTTGGAAGCTGTGCTGCTGTGATTTCCTTAGGGAGCTGTGGGTTGGAGATAATATCAGATAATATCAATATCTGTAATTAAAGACTTGCTGGAGAGCAAAGGGTACCTTGCCAGTCCCCAGAAATTTCATCTCAGGCACAACTGGGCTGTTCCTGCCCACCCCCTGCTCGCAGGTGGGGATTTATCTCCTTGGGACTTGTGTTCACAAAGGATGTGGCAATTCTTCCTTCAGCCCTCGTGTGGTTTTCATTCCACTGCCCTCACTGTGTCCTGGGATTTTTAGCAGGGAGAATTGGTGCTTTAGTTTCCAATGCTCTGTCAGCCTTGTGACCATAAATAATCCACAGTGGAGCAGGGAATTGCATTTTCCTGGGAGCTCTGAGTGCCTCTGCACTGGACATCCACCCACAGCATTGCCTTTGGCATTTGAGTGATTCCTATTTCCAGTTTATTTTAAGAAGTTGCAAAAGGACAACTTTTTCAATGGTTTGTTATTGTTAGTGAAGTTGATTCAGTATTTAAGGGACTGCAAATTAAAACCAGTTTGAGTGAGGAATGTGTGTTCACTGCAGCTTTGGAACATGTATGGAATCCCAAGTTTATGGCTTTGAAAGCACTTGCCCTCTTTCAAATGTTTCTAATAAGATAGAGGGTGGTGATTTACACCTCTGGAGATATTGAGCTGCTCTCCAAGAATGTTGTTTGGCTCCTAAAGAAAGCAAGCATTGGTGGGCCTGATTTTGGGGAAGGAGAGGAAAAAAAAAAAGCTGCTGTGGTTTCATTGAGATTTAAGCATTAAGAGAATTCTTGATTTAACGCTTTCCCTGCACACCACGGTGCATTTGGGAAGAGCCCTCGCATGACCCCTTCTCCTGCTGATCCAGAGCTTCTCCTCCTGTTCCAAAGCTTCTCCTCCTTTTCCAAGAGGTGTGGTTGGCTGCAGCAGGAAGAGCAGATGTGATCAGTTCCCAGAGGATGCTCCGTGTCTCTCCATGGCTTTCCCAGCAGGTCAGAGCTCCAAACCCAGGGGGCTGAGGCAGTGCCTGGCTCTCCCAGCTTGGAGCAATCCCCAGCAGCTCCCAGTCAGGACAGAAGACCTTTGGGAACTGGGATTTTGTAAAGCTATTTCTCTCTTTTAATATAAACCAGGGTGTGGAGCTCTGAAGTGCTCAAGGGTGTGTTTCAGCCTCACTGCAAAAAATGAAGCCTGAGTCGGAAAAGGGAAGGGAGAGAGGGAGCAGGATGAGATCTCACTCACTGGAAGAGAAAAGGGTATTTTGAAAGAGCTTCTAGGGATGAGAAACAGTGTCTTGGGCATCTGGGTGATGTTTTAAACACATGGTGATGTTTTAATGTTATAATTAAGGTGTTTTTTTCTGAAATGAAATGGAAAATTGTGAATTTTGTAGATGCCCTTCTCTCAGCCCATCCCTCTGGGCCAGTCCCTCTCCTGCCCAGCTCTCCCTGGCTCTCATTAGAGGTTATTGAATTACATGTGCAGATCCTGAGCCGAGCTGCAAATGATGTGTTCCCATTTTCCTGTTCACCAGACTGGAAGAACTGGGGAGGGGAGGCGGGAGGAGGTTCAGGTCTGTCCTGGCGAGTGTGGTTCAAGTTTTAATCAGTGTGGTATTTCCTCTTCCTGGGGCCACAGGAACACCTGTGTTTTTCTTGTAGTATTCCAAGGGACAGTTGATGGGTCCTGCCCTTTTGAAGGGAATCTTGTTAAAGCCCATCTGCATCCATTGGCTTCAAAGGATGTGCACATCCTCTGGCTGATAATTTAAAACAAAAGCAGGGTGAGATCTCTTGATGGAGCTGTAGGGCTCCTGTTAAACTGCTTCGACAGAGCATCCATCTGGAGAGAAGACCTCAGGTTTGATCTGAAAGCTTTGTGGGATGAAGTTCTAAAGCTATTTCAGGGCTACTTTCTTGTTTTGAAGTTTTGTTTCATTTCAAAGGACAAATTATTCTTAATTTCATCCTTTGTTTCATACAAACCTGTGTTAGCTGCAAAACTACATCTGCTATTTTCTCTGCTGGATCTTCCACTTCTGAGAGCTCCAGTGGGAATTGTTGCTCCCAGAGCAGCACAGCATTGCTGGACTGTCCCAACACCCCTTGGGCAGGGTTCAGCAGCACAGGCAGTTCTGTATCCACATCCTGGGAGCAGCTCCATGAAATCTCCACAAACACAAGCAGGGAATCTCTGTAATCCCCAAAAGGGGGAACTGCCGGCTCCTGCTCTCCCCCATGGATTAACTTGTTTGTGTTTTTAAGGGATTAAAGTGTGAGTTGTGCTGATTTCCACCGAGGGAGGGCTGGAGCCTTGCAGAGCTGTGGGGTTGTTGGGGGTTGCAGGGGAAGCCAAACCTGTGAAATTCCCTGTTAAGGGAACGGGGCCCTCACTTGGGAAGCAGAGCTGGGGCTCCCTCTGACACTCACAGTCCTGGGAGCGAGACTTCCAAGCTCTGGGCTGCCCTTTAATCTGCCAGGTGGGCTGAAGGGAAGCCAGGAAAGCGGGAATCTCAGGAGCCACGGCTCCAAAGTGTCTGGCTGAGCCAGGGTTGCAGCTCTGGCTGTGCAGCAGCTCCGGATGGGGAGCCAGAGCCCTGCTTCCAACAGCCTGGAATCAGCTCTGGAGGGGCCATCTGAGGCTCTGAGGAATAGAAGGGCCAATTCCCAGTGACCCCAAATCCCAGTTACCCCAATTCCCAGTGACCCTCACAGTGCTGTTGGGGATTGGAGGCAGCAGGGAGGGTCTGCAGCAAATGTGTCAGTGCTGAACCCTCTCCAGGTAATGCCTGGATTGTGCAGCTTTGGCATTCTCCAGTGGAAACTCACTCTCTGAAAGAATTTCTGGTCAGCATTTCTAAAATCCAAGGATTTTTTTCTTTTTCAAACCAATTAATTCTGTTGATTAAAGCCTTGCTTTGGTAGCAGTTCAATCACCTGGGGTTTTTTCTTCCTTTGTGCTGCTGTTGCTGTTTGTTTTTCAGGATTTCTGGTTAGTTTTCCGTAGCAAATGTTCAGGAGGGTGTTAAATACATCTCTCCTACAACAAAGAATAAATTCAGTCACCTACAACCTGGGGAAAACCTGCTTCCCACAACAGTCAGGACAAATTTCTGAGAAATTAACTTTACTGCAGTGTACCAGGAATAGAAATTAGGCCCTAATCACATCATCAAATTTCATGTAATGGAATTTAATCCTTTAAAATGTGATAGAGAAGATTCATCCTCACTTGGAAGGTGTGTTGGCAGCACTGCTTGTCACTACCTGTCATCAGATCAAGAAATTGCACCTGAAGTGGGGAGAACAAAACAAAACCAACCCCAAAACCAAAAAACCCCAAGGATCCAGGGCAAACCACTACCTTTGCAAACCTCTGTAAACTCATATTCCAAGCCCTCCTGATTGTTTGCAGTTGTTGGATAAACACATTGCACAACAGCTGCACTGTTAGCAAAACACACAGACACGTCCTTGCGATATTTCTTGGAGCTGCTCATACCACAGGGATTGATGCTCACATCTTCCCACTGGCTCCTCAGCCAGTGCAGGAGTTGGGAAACTCCTAACACAGAATGTGTGTGCTCGTTTTTGGGACAGACAGACTTCCCAAGGCTGCAGGATTCCTTTCCCAGTGCCAGCATTATGATCCTGGCTGTTTTTCTTCCTGTGTGGCCGTTGTGCCCTGTCCAGCCCATCTCACACATTCTCCTTTAGCAATGGGATCCCTCTCTTCCTCCTCCATCCTGATTTTCTGTCCTCATAACCAAGCTCTAATTCCCATTCCTGCCCACCATGGAAGCTGGTGATTCTTCATGGAAATTATTGGTCCAGTCTCAGTTCTGGCCCTCTGAAAAGAGCTTTTTATTCCTCCCAGTTCCTAAGAACCCTTTTCCTTTGCCTGCCCCAGGTGGGTAGGAATGTTTGCTGGATTTCTCTAAGGTAAGATTCTGTCTTCTCTGCTTTTTCCATTTTGGCACTCATGGAGAACATGGAAAAAGGAAGGGAAATGGGAGTGTAGCAACCAAGCAACAGGGAATCATCCCTGTGGGCAGGCAGATGAACAGGAAAATGTCCTGGGGTGTATCAAGGAACTGATATTAGAACAGTGGAGCAAGGGAAATAAAAGGTTCTGGAAAGACCCCTGGAATTTTCTGCACAGCTGTGGTTTGTGATTCTGGAGACCAGCACAGATCTGGCCAGGCTCCTTGGTGAGGCTGCAGGTTGGGCTTGTTGAGTCAAGCCAAGGGAATGTTCCTGCTCTGTGAGCACAGCATTTATCCTCAGAAACTCCGGGAAGGCAGGGAGTGCAACCGAGGCACACAGTAATGCTGATGCAAAGTTAAATTTGTCTAAACTGGCCATCAGTAGCTTTGAGTTGATGTTTTCCAAGTGGAAGAGCTGTGAGGCACTGGGATAACATTCCAGCAGGAGAAGTTTGGGCAAGAACCTTAATTAGCTCGACGATGGCACTCGTTCAGTTCATCAGCAGAGCCTGCAATGAAGGAGACTGTGCTGAGCCACCCGACATCCTCCAGCCTTCCCTCCTGCAGAGGTTATCCTGGCACATTCCAGCCTTCCACAGCATCCTGTCCATCCCTGCTGCCAGCAGCCCACCCATTCCCCACGCTCCTCAGTGAAAGGACATTTTGTGGGCTGATTCACGGCTGTGTTTTCCCTCGTTGCTCCTTTGTGCTCATCCGAGCCAGCAGCTTCCCGTCAGAAGGTTTGCCAACAGCAATTGTGATCTTAATATTTCATGCCAGCTTCATCTCGCTGTCCTTGCAGGATAAATGAGGCTTATGTGCACTCCAGAGTGCAGCTTGCCTTTTGTGAGGCCACGGTTAATTGCAATTAAGCAGTCAGCCTTTGTAAAATTAATATTATTGTTGCTGTGCTCTGCGTGTGCTGACACTTGGGGAATGGCTGACAAGTGTCAGGCAAATGCAAGTGTGGCCCTTTGCTCACTGGGATTTTTAATGTATTTTAATCACCTGTTTGGCTTGGCAAAAAATGTATATTTTAGATATTCAAATCAGTGGGAAAATAAACTGGTAACTTTGTTTAAGGATAATCTGACATCTGTTCCTTTCTTCTTTTCTGTTCAGCTTCCTTCATTATGCTTTTCCAGAGCTCTCTTTGTTCTCAAATATGGTAATTCTTGGGTTCTTTATACAAAACACCTAAAGTATGGATGGTAAAGAGGTTTTGTAGAATTTAAAGTTGCTCTTACTGTTCCCAATCTCAATTCTAGCACCACTTGTACATGTACAAACAGAGTTTATGGGCACATCTGATGTGACAGGGTCACCATCTGAGGGGACTTCCACCAGCAGCTGGTTCTCCCTAGGCACCTCTACCAGCATCTGTTGTTGCTGCTGTGTGGAGCCAACTGATCCTAATATTGGGGTAAAATCACAGAATTCTGGAATGGTTTGGGATGGAAGGGACCTTAAAGCCCATCCAGTCCCACCCCAGGGAGTTCCACTATCCCAGGTTGCTCCAAGCCCTGCCCAACCTGGCCTTGGACACTTCCAGGGATCCAGGGGCAATCTAACAAGTCTTGATCCCAAAAGGGCTTTCATATCCCTCTCAATTCCCCTCATATCATTCCCAAAAGTTGGAAATGAGCCTTCTTTAGGAAGAAAAGCCCAGGAACAGTGTTCTGAGTGCAGCCCTCCCACCTGGGCCAGCCCCATGGCCGGGCTGGGGGTCAGGGACGTGGTGCTGAAGGAGCAGGGAGGGCTCTTTGCCCAGGCTGGAGGCAGAAAGGATTTCAGTTCCTAATGTTTCACAAGTACCCGTTTCTTTCAGAATTTCAGAGAGAAGAAAAACCGTGTTTGGAGTAAGGAATGCAATTCCCTCTCCCCGCAAAGAGATATTTATTCAGAAGCTGGAGCGGGTCCAGTTCAAATGTTGAGCACTGAGCCAGCACAGAGCAGTCCAGCACATGTTCCTCACCCTGCAGGTGCAGGGGGAGAGCGACTTTGGGCCTGAGCCCTCGTGAAATATGACTTTTACCTCCATGTTTGACATTTTCTTGCTCTTTTATAAGGAGTGATGGAAATGTGCGTTTTTCCTCCTTTCACAACCCCAACTCCTGGCTCGTTAAAGGCTCTGGGTTGACAAGCGTGGAGTCTGGAGTGCTGTGTTTACCCCCAGGATAAGCACAGCCTGGGAAAGCTTCCTTGGGGTGCTGCCTAAGCTCAGCCTTGCCCTGGGCAGGAATTCATCCATTCCCATCCCTGCTCCAGCTTTTCCATCCCGACTCTGCTGGGAGGAGTCAGTCCTGGTGCCGCTGTTGCTCCTTTAAGAAATTTCTTGGATCTAAACAGACCACCCCAAAGCTGCCTCCGGAGCAGGAGGCAGAGTAACCTCATCATCTTCCCTCTCCCTTTGTACACACAAAACTGAGCACAGCTTTGATGGACCCCAGGTGAAAATTCCGAGCTTGCCATGAAAAATAAGGAGCAGGAAAAGATGACTAAATGAGCACATCCAGGGAGAAAAACCTCAAACTGACGCCTCATTTTCCTCCTCTGCTCTTAATCACTGGTGGATTTGTCCTCCTCAATTAGGGAATGTCTGAATTTGAGGGTAATAATAAATAGGGGCTTTGCATTAAGTGAGCTCTGGGCTACACATCCCAGTAAAAGTGAAGGGTTAAGTACAAAGATCTTTGCACTTCTCTTATTTTTCCAGCTAGAAAAAAAAAAATCAGACAATTTAACTTTGGAGAAATATATGACATAAAACCTACTAGGCTGTCTCCAAATCCAGTTTGTAATGATTGTCCAACTTCCAAGAGGAGAGGTAGATAAACACTCCAATCCAGCAAATCACTGAAGGATATAAATCCATGTGTAACAGTGATACTGCTGACCTCAAAAACAGAACTTGCCAGCTAATCTTGCTGTAGACAACATTTTCATTGCTGTCCTATCCTATATCCCACTTTTATAAAATATTACTATTTCTGTGGAGAAATAAACTTCAGTGAAGTCTCTTGTGATGAAACTGGCAGCAGTGAGATCATAGCATGATAAATAGCAGATTCCTTGAGCACAGATTGAGATAAAGTAATGCTAGAAATGATTAATTTTGGAGGTTTGGAATGAACAGTGGGATGGCTGTGTGCTTTTCACACTCCATTTTTTGGGAATGCACTCCTACCGTGCTGTGGGTCTCTGATTCCCTCAGTGAAGCACAGTCCTACAATTCTCCTGGGAAAGGGACAACTGGGCTGGAAAAACAGAATTTTCCCACATTATCTTGGGCATTCGGTGCTCTTGGGGAAAAGGTTGGTGCCAATGGGATCCTGAAGGACAAGAGTTCTGTTGAAGAGGAATCCAGGAGGGTTAAAACATCAAAACTTCTACTTTTTGAAGTAGAGAATGGTGAAATGTGGAGATGGTCTTCAGAATGTTTAGCTCAGGTTTTTAATGCTGGGGCATAGCTTTGTGTTATTGGGGCAGGAATTCTCAGATAAAACTTCCAGATGTGAGTTCTGCTTTAAGGCTTGGCCAGAGCCAGCATTAACTTCAAGTACAAGTCTTTTTTTTTTTATATCATCTTGATAGGTGGTGTTACTAATGTAGCTTTTAATTTCGTGTCAGAGTAGAGATAAAACCCCTCTGGATAAGGATCACCGTGGAAGTGCTGAGCTGGTGGATTTTAGCTGTGTCACACTGGGCAAGGGGAAAAGCAACAGAGTGAGAGAGGGCTGAAACACTTCAGGGTTGTTACAGGTCCCATCTGGTGAGAAATCACTTTTTTGCCAATTTTCAAAAGACAGTGCTCTGATTTCACTCCTCCATGTCTGTCACCACATCATCCAGTGTGGAGACCAGCACAGAGCAACGTGAGATGTGAATTTAAATGCTGAATTTAGCATGCTTGTGCAAATTAGCTCTCATACACTTCCATT
Source organism: Rhabdornis inornatus (assembly GCA_013397075.1). NCBI lineage: Eukaryota > Metazoa > Chordata > Aves > Passeriformes > Rhabdornithidae > Rhabdornis > Rhabdornis inornatus. The sequence goes on from VWZS01000175.1 coordinate 640,495, forward strand.
GAAATGTTTTTTTTTTTTGTTTGAAGGTAATTATTACTCACTTTCAAGAGACCTTTTGGTGACTGCTTGGGAAAAATGTATTTCTTTGTCTGTTTTTTGTAAGTTTATCTTTCATTGCTGGTTCATTCCTGTCAGAGCTCCCATGGAGTAATGACACAGGCGTTTCTTTTCTGCCACACCTGCTTGGTTTGGCTTTTTCTTCCACTTGAAATCTCTCAAATTCACCAAAACATTCACCACAGAAACTGCTCATTTTCCTGCTTATCAAGGAAGAAGGAGGGGTGTACTTTTAATTAGAAGCCATAATAATTTCTGGTCTAAAATCCCCATGTTTTGGTAGAGCACTGGAAATCCTTTTCATGCCTGGGCTGGTGACCTCCAGCCTTGGAAGCAGCTTCCAGGGACAGCATCCAGCAGTGTGGGATTGGGATGGCACCAGTGCTGCTTTCAGCTATTAATTAATTAATTAGTACATATGAGGCTTAATTCTGGGGATAGCTGTATCAGCACGATCACCAATTAAATCCCAATTGGGAGGAATTTTCAGTAATTCCCAGTAATCCCTGCTGGTACATCATGTCCTGGGAACTCTTGGTGTTTATGTGGTGATGCAGAGAGATTCAATCCCACTCAGGATGTTCAATCCAAGCTGGATTCCCAGGGATGGGGCAATCCAGGGATCTTTCCATCATGCTGCACTTGAAAGTGTTGCCAACAAACTTCAGTTCAATCCCAGTGGTAAAATTCCTTTGCCTGTCTTTCTTTACTCACCTTCTTTTATTGTGTGAGTGTATTTAGCTTTAGTCATGCTATAATATTAAAGGTAAAAAAAGCAAGAATGTGAATTTGAAGTTACAAAAATGGGATTTTCCATTTCTCAATCTGCAGGGAAGCAGAACATTTATAATTTCTGCTCCCACGTGCTTTATTTTATATCACCCAAGGAGTAAATTGCAACATCAGTGTTTCCTGCTCTGCCCCAGTTCTGTGCATTAATTCTGAACCAGTTTGGCACCAGTTCCCCCAGTGCAGCTGGGTCTGGGGTGGGACTTGTTCCTCACTCTGGGCAAAGGAGTTTCCAGCCCAGCCCCTGGGCTGTTCCCAGTGCAGCTCTCCCAGTTGCACAAACTGGTGTCCTGCCTCTTCCTGATCCTCAGGGTCAGACTTTGGGCAAAAATGTCCAACAGAAAAAGGATAATTTTATTTATAAAGCAGCCAGCAGCTGATGTGAGAAAGGAGGGTGTTCCCACCTTCTCACACTTGTCTGGTAACTTCATTCAGATTTGTTTTCTGGAGGTTTTTAACTCCACTTTTATGCTTTATCACTAAGAGCTTCTTTCTTGGTCCTTCCTGTTCTTCCCAATACATTTTTGGAGAGAATTAATGGGAATTCTGCACTTGGAATGAGCTCACTTGGGAGGAAAGGAGTATTATGGAGCATTCAACAGTCTGGGTCTTTACCTATTTATAATTCCTGCTCTGATGACATTTTAGATACCCTTTCCTTCATTATTATTCCATGAAAAGATGTTGGAAACCAATGGTAAAATAAGAATATTGGCCTGATTTTTGTGCTTGTAAACCAGTTATTTCCCAGTCCTTTGCTGATAGATGAATCCTTTTAATTTCTGGAGAGGCTGTGATTTTAGCAGGGCCTGTGGAGCAGGGCAATCTTTGCTCCCTGCAGCAGCAGGGTCTGCAGGCCATGTTTAGGTACATTCTGCCTTCCAGTGACCTTTCCAAGAATTCCACAGGGTTCCTCTGCAGGTCTGCCCTGAAGTGCAAATCCATATGTTTTAGGGGAGGGAAAGCAATCAACAGGTTGTTCCCTTAACCCTTAAATCCCATATCTGAGCCCAGACATTTTTATTGCACTGCTTCACTCTGTGTGTTCCTCTCCTACCAAGTGAGAATTTAAAAGCTTGATACAAATGCCTCTTGAATAAGGTATTTTTTTTAAGCTTGTTGATTGATATTTATTCCAGATGTAGGTTGGGCTTTATTTATTTATTTCATACCTTTCATAACTGAGAATCAGGACCCAGTTGGCTCTGCTGGGGGGCTCAAACACATTTCAGGCTGTGAATGACAAGTGAAAGTGCCTGTGAGATGGCATTTCGTGGTACAGATGCTCTCCAGCTTTTATTTACAATTATTTTTTTAAATTATCCTATTGGTTACTTTCTATTCTGCCAGCTGCAGCATTGTAGGAGCCATTTAGTGTCTAAAGAAAATACAGAATTTTCTCCAGCCAGTGATTTTGCTGTCTCTGAGGGAGAAGTGCCCTCTCTGTCCCTGCTCAGAGCATTAGATCTTACAACTGATGGAAAGCAGTGGCATAAGCTGATTAATGGCAGGGCTCACCAGAGTTGACATTTGGGGTTACATTTTTTGAAAGACACTTCTGAAATTGAGCCTCTAATGTTATTTTACAGCCCTTTTTTTATGCTTTGAAATTCCTCTAGCAATACAGAATGTTATTTTTCCTTTTTATCAAATTTTAAGGGTATTTCAGCAATTAAACTTGGTGTGCTTCAGCCAAAAAACATAAGTGCAGTCAGCTTCTTTGGCTTGTTGGATAACAATGCTTCCTGTGTTAGCAACAGAGTAAATATTGCTTTGTTTGGCACCTTGTGAAGAGAAAATTTCAGACGAAGATGGGAAAAATCTGCAAGATTGGGACAACATTTGCCGTGGAAGCGGGCGGTGGACATAAATTGTTGTGGTGCTACTAAATTTAGCAGAGCAGTTGGTGAGGATTTGTCATGGGCTCCCAAATGCATCCTGGAAGAGAAGCCCCACTGCTTCCAGATTAATTGTTAACCCTGGACTTGCAGATTTGTTGTTTATGATCAGAAAAAAAGGAAAGATGGGAGTGGAAAATGCTGGCAGAGCCAACCTGTACATGGGGAGCACACTAAACTGGATTATTTTCAGGAAAGGTTTTCCAGGCAGTTACCTCACTGCGTGGATTTTTGGATAATTTGGACAGGGAAAACAACACGAGGCTGAGCTGCTGTCTTCTCCTTGGTGGTGCCACTTGGCATTCCTGCTTTTCAGCAAACATTTCATCAGGATTTGGGGCTCCTGCAAGTTCCAACAGCCAGAGAGACGCTGGATTTAAAACTCCCAAAATACTCATTGGTGGGACAGACTGCAGCTAATTTTTTTTAGAAAAAACCCTAACCCAGCTTTGCAATGCAGAATTTTGAATTCTGGCTAAATCCAAGCTGTGAGGAGATCCCTGCTCATCCAGCTGGGCCAGCAGGGATTTTCCAGGGCTGAGTTCCTGCCGAGCTGCTCCTGCTGTCCCTGAGGAGCAGCCTCAGGAAGGAGCTGACTCCAAGGAATCAGGGGTCACTGCCTGACCCTGTCTGCCTCACACTGAGAGGGAACAGCCCAGCAAAAGGAATAATCAATCCCTGGCTCCTCTCTCTGGAGAGCCAGCTCACCTTTTTTTTTTTTTTTCTTCCTTATCACAATTTTTCCATGCAGAAGATGCAGCAAAACTTCTTTGAAGCCCAGCTGAGCTCAGCAGCTTTTTGCCTGGATCCAAATAATTCAAGGGCACAGCTGATCCATGTCCAACAAGGCAGAAACTCTTCTCTACCTCTTTCTTTTCCAGCATTCCTCCCCATGAGCAGCTTTGGAATCACATTCACTTAATCATGGTTTAAAATGTAAAGGCGTAAGAAAGGTCGAGCTTGTTGGAGCTCAACAAAACCACTGCAGACTGGAAAATGGAGCTGGATTTTTTCACAGCTCCCCTGCTTGTTCACAGGGCTGCAGAATCAATTCCAGCTGCAGCATCACCTCTGCAATTCCATGATTTTCAGGTGATGCCCTGTGTTGCATCCTCACTTTACTGTCACAGGGATGAAGGCAAGGTCAGGCAGGAAGCAAAGGTAAAGCACAATCCTGGGGAATTCATGGCACAGTTTCAGAATTTCAGAGTTTCTGGAATTCTCTGGCTGGTGCAGTTCCTTGGAGTCCTGCAGCAGTGCTCTAACACTGGATTTAATGTGGATTCAGTAGAGAATTTCCACATCTTGGTGTGTGCTCATTATCATGGTGCTCAGCTATAAATTCTGATCTCATTTCAAAGGCTCCATTTTATGTGGAATTCTTAAAAAGCCCCTAAATTGTCTTTAAAAAGCTGTTTTTACTTGTTATTTTTAATAATCGTGTTTCCACGCTGTGCTCTGTAGGAATTATTGAGAATTTCACTCTGTGTTTACACTTGTGTTTAAAAGTTGTTAAAGAAGTGTCCAGGTGAGCTTTCCCTGAGGAATCACCCCTTGGAGAAGCTGCCATGGGATTTTGGGAAGTGGCTGTTGAGTCTGAGCTGTCAGTGAATCCCAATTCCTGTGGATGACTGATGACACATCTAAAGTGACTTTGGGGTTCTCTTAATTCCATATTTTCCTGAACCAGCTCCACATGGCACTGAGCATTTCCTTTGGGAAAAGGTCTGGAAATGGAGCTCCCTTTCATCTTCCAGCCTTCCTGGGGAAAAAACTGAGGATGTTAATGGAGCAGTACTTAACAAAGCTGAGCTGCTGCAACTTGTGCTTTTAATCTATCATGGATAAAAATGGACTGAACAGTTTCCCAGAATCAACATTCATTAAAAAAAAAAAAGTTTAGCTGTCTAGAAAACAACATGTGTACGTTGTTATACAAATATATATAGACTGTTATATGGAACATAAAAACAAAAAACATGGGACTTCAGTGCTTCACTGAATACATGAGCATTTATATCCCTGCTTTAATGGGACTTCAGCAGAAGGAATTGTGAGTTCTACCTTAAAATCTCACAAATAGAAGGTTTAAGGGTGAATTTTATATTTCCTGATATATTTGGTGCTATGTTGTCAAATTAAAAGATGTCACATACAGCATTTCAGATAGAAATTCTGATTAATTGCCAGTGAGTCAGCAGAGAATGGTTTTCAGTGTTGTCCACAAATTAAACAGTTTACTCTTGTGAGTTTGTTTTACTTATTTATTTTTAATTTTGGTATTATTTGTAAGGTCAGGGCACAGTGAGAGCTTCCCCGAGGTTCTGTCCCCAGCACTCTGAGGGTAGGCAGAGCTCTGCAGAGCTCTCCATAAACAAGCTGTCAGGACTGTTTGGATAAGAGCTGGGGAAGGACAATAATGAACCAAATGTACAAGGCAGTTTGAAAAGCCAAGTTTTCCCAGACTGTTTATTTTTAACAGGATTCCACCACTAGAAGGTGCTTTTATTTGTGATACAAATAAACACCATGAGTGTGCAGGTCTTCAGCCACTGCAGAGCCTTGGGAGTTGAGTTATTTGCAAAATATAATGAAATATTGGATATTCCTTCAGAAAAAAATCCTGTCTGGCACAGGAGAAAATGATTTGTCTGTTCTCTGATTTAAAAGGTAAATAAAGGCTGGAATTCCCTGTGATTTCTTTGGAAAGTGCAGGTAAATCCAAGGTTGTGCAGGTGAAAAAGGGATGTGGCACCACAGGGACATTGGCAGGGGCTGCGGCTGCTCCTTTTCCAAGGAGGTAAAGGACTTTTAGGAGGTAAAGTCTCCTCCTAGATCAGAGGTTGGTTTTTCTAATTTTCATTTATCAGGTCTGGTTTTTATCATTTTCCTGCCCAGACTAAATAGAAAGAAATCCCAGATTAATGCCATGTTCACCAAAAGAAGCAGTGAGGAGTTTGCTGGGTTGTTAAAGCCAACCTTCCCCTTGTGACAAATCCCCAAAATCCTGCTGCTCTCAGGAGCCTCAGATCCCAGTGGGGCTGGGAATGCCCTGAGCAGATTTAGGCTCCCCTTCCCCAGCTGCCCTGGGGACCATCTCCTGTGACCCTGTGGGCTTTGGGGTAAGGGTTGTTCCTGGAGTTGTCACCTGCTCTCTGCATTCCTTGAATCCCTGTTCTCTTTTCTCAGGTTATTTTTAAAAACACGCTGATTAAAATAATGGTGATAAATGTAATCACAGAATTGTTAAGGCTGGAAAAGACCTTTAAGATCATCAAGTCCAGCCATCAACCAGCAGCACCATGGTCATCGTTAAACTGTGGCCCCAAGTGCCACATCCACAGGGATTTTAAATCCCTCCAGGGATGTGACTCCATCACTGCCCTGGGCATCTGTGCCAGGGCTGGACAGTCCTTTCCATGGAGAGATTTTCCAGATATCAATCTAAGTCTCCTCTGGTGTGACTTGAGGCTGTTCCCTCTCCTCCTGTCCCTGTTCCCTGGGAGCAGATCCCAAATCCCCCCTGGCTGTCCCCTCCTGTCAGGNCCCAGGGTGAGCACAAGGGGAATCTCTGGGGATGGTTTGGTGGATGTGGCTCAGGTGTCATCACACAAAATCCAGTGATGAATCCAAGTGTTCCTCAGGTGCTGAAGTTTCTGTCCCCAGTCAGCCCCAGCACAGGGCATTTCTATATGGGCAGACTGTGTCAGGACAAGGGGAAATGGAAGAGAACAGGGTTAGATGGGATATTGGAAAGAATTCCTGGCTGGGATGGTGAAGAGGCCCTGGGATAGAATTCCCAGAGAAGCTGTGGCTGCCCTTGGATTCCTGGAAGTGTCCCAGGCCAGGTTGGAGCAGCCTGGGACAGTGGAAGATGTCCCTGCACATGGCAGGGGTGGAATGGATGAGCTTTAAAGTCCCTTCCAAACCATTCTGTGATCCCATGACTCTCTCCAGGCTGCTCCCTGTTCCCTCCATCCCTTCTTGTTCCCTGTAGTGGCTCAGCTAAAGGATGCTGTGCAGGGATGCAGCTACAATAACAAATCACTTGTGGAGTTTGAGGTTTGGATCTCAACTTGGATCCCTCATCTTGTTCTTTGAGCAAAGTACACAACTGAGAGCTGGCATCTGGTAACTTTTTTTGAGATGTAAAGCTTTGAGTGTGGAACCAATGGAAAATGTAAAAATAATTGTTAAAACACTGGAAAAAAAGATTCATTTTGACTCAGAGTATTTTATTAGAGAAAACCAAACCATCTTGCTGGGTTCTGACTGTTTTAAGTTTTCAACTGTATTCAACAATTTGAAATGAAAGGTCATTTCAGCTGAAATAATGACTCTTCCCCCGAAGCCATCTAAAAAAGATTCACAATGGTATGAAGCTTTTGTTTTTACATAAACAATTCATTAAGATCAACATGAACCTGGGGAAAAAAAAAAAGTGCCATCAATCAACATGTGTTTTTGCTTTAAAAAAAAAAAAAAATCCTGTTCAAACCAAACCAAGAGATGTGGGTTGATTATTTTGCACCAGCCCAGATTTATGGGTGGCTGTAAATCAGTTTCCCCCTCCCAAGTTGTAAAGGAGTGATAATGTTGCTCTTGTTCAGATTCTGGGTTTAGAGAGCAAAGCTGGTGAGGGAGGGTCTCCTGCAGGAGCTGAGGGGCCAGCATGGATCCTGCTTGGGCTTGTGTCTCCCCAGTAATGTTATCCTTCTGGAAAACAGCAGCAAATCATGGAATCGCTTCCCTTCGGAGATGGCACATCCCAAAGAGGATCTTTTGCAGGTTTTTAGCTTTATTTAATAAAAACAGTCCAAGTTGTGAGAAATATGGGCTCTTCTGAGTCATTGCCTGCACTGCCTTCAGCTGGGAATTAATTAATAACTCTTGGAGGTTATTTTTGTAAGCCTTAAGTAGCAGGATATGATCTGCTCTGTCCTGGGGCTGCACCTCCTCAGAGCAGTAGCCAGGATGTCTGAGAGGGCTTGGGGGGCTTTTTCCCCCCTCTCAGCCCATCTGCTCCCTGGATGAGCTGCTCTGGGAGTGGGCTGCTCTTTGAAGTTTGTTTGGAGTCCTGTCTAGACTCCCAAAAAATTCCTTCCTCCCCAGCTTTGCTTTTCTATTAAGCAAAATGAAAAAGTTTTTAAAAGTGTTGCCTTTGAAAAAGGTCATTTCTCTTGCCAGTCCTGACTAAACTTCTGTGAAAGACAAAAGCTTTTGAATTCATGTGGTGGCCCCTGAGCTGCTTTTTCCCCTCCTGGTTTAATAAACCCACCCTGGACGACTTTCTCTGCAGGGAGAGTTAAAATCCCTGTACCTGTTCTCTCTGGGTTGCATATCCAAGTCAGCAAGATGCCAAATTTGAGAGTTTGGCTTGGTTTTCTTTCAGATAATGCTCATGGGTTAATCTCACCCACAGATACTGCAGGAAGAGAAGTTTTATTGCTTTAAAATGGGCATGGAAAAACACTCTGTGTTATTTCTCATTGTTCAACTTCTTAATATTTGTTCACATAGCCAGAGATATTTGGGGGTTTTTTTGTTTGTTTGTTTGTTTTTTAATTCATAATGAACTGGACAATTCAGAGTGAACTGCAGTATTTTTTTATAGATGTCTCCTGTTGATCTTCCTTTGAATGCTTTTCAGCTTTTATGTGCAGTGATTATTTCCTGAAGGTTGATGCTTCTAGTGTTTATTCCAGATTTATGCTTAATCTTAGTTTCAAAGAATCCTAAAAAATTATGAATACTTTTCTTTCAACCCAGTGTTCATTCCTAGGAAAAATCTATGGAGCTGCTCTCCAGCCCCACACCCGTGGCAGTGCCCATCTTCTTTTAAAAGAGGTTTTGTTAACAAGCTCTGCAGGTTCTGCACTGAAAGAATCTCAGGAACCATGGGAACTGTGCTGTAGCTTTTTATCAGGCTGATCCACATATTCCCAGAAGCTTTTTTTGGAGCAGCAATCATAGTAAAATTTTGAAGTTCATTCTGTGTTATATCTACGAAAAAAAAAAGCTGTGAACTTTTCCTGACCCTTCACACGGACTGTGCTTGAAGCTGGCACAAATTTCATCTCTTAACTCTCAGAAGGGACTAAAATATCTTTACTTTTTTCCCCTCTTCCTTTCTTCTCCCCAGTCAAAGCTTGTCACAGGTCCAAGGACAATGTTGCTCCAGTGGAACAGAGCTTTAGGATAGAGGATCCTGGAAGCCTAAAGCACGGGCAAGAGCAGTAGATCAGGGGAATTTTTAGGTCAAAAAGGAAGCAAAGGAACTGATTTTCATCAGAACATCCACGATTGTGTGGTCACCTCTGGGCCTGAATTATTTGGAGACAACAAGTGGGGCTGTGGAAATCTGAGCACAGAATCCCAGAATTATTTAAAATTGGAAAAGCCCTCCAAGATCATGGAGTCCAAGCTGTGCCTGATCCCCACCTTGTCCCCAGCCCAGAGCACTGAGTGTCACCTGCAGGAGTTCCTTGGACACCTCCAGGCATGGGGACTCCACCCCTGGATGCTCCTGTCCTGCCTGAAAGGGGAGTGGAGTTCACAAAGTGCAGAGTGGGGAACCTCTCCCAAATATTTCACACCTGACCTCCCTCCCCTTCCTGGGAATGTAATCCTGCCTGGGAATAAATCCTTACTTCAGCGTTTTCCAAACTTCCCTTTCAATTAAATTCATTTTATTGTCCCCACTTGACTTCTTATCTTTCCTCCAGCTCGCACAGACTTCCCAGGTGGCCAAATCCGACTTTCCATTGGATCTGTGAGCTCAGAACAAAACCAAGGAGACTTTTCCTGCTGGTGGCTGACTCAGTAATTGGGGAGTTTCACAGCTAGGGCTGGATTTGCCAAGGAAAAGCAGCAGAAGTTTGTTAATTTTGGGAAGGCGTTTTCAGGGCTGGGTGGGGCTTGCAGAGTCCTGGCCAAGCAGGGAAGGAGTTTGGCTGCAGGGAAATTGGGATGTGCTCCCAAACTGGGCTCCCAGCACAGCTCAGGGCAGGAGTGGCAGAGCTGTCACCCTGATAGCACCAATTCCCATTCCTGCCTCCCCTGTTTCCAGGGATTTCCTCTGCTGGAGCCCTCTCTGTGCAGAGGAAAGGCACCTGGGATCATCCTCTGTGGCAAAACCCTGAGAATCCTCAGGGACCAGCTGTGCTGGGCTCACTGCTGCTTAAGAAACTCCTTTTAGTGCTGAAAGATGTGTGAAAAAAGGGAACCTGGCAAAACCACAGCAGAGCAGTCCAAGGGGAAAGAAAGGGCAGGATAAATCCCCACACCTAAGGATAAATAATCAAACTTTATTTTTACAAAATAGGACCATTTAAATGAGTGTGTTTCCATCTTGAAAAAATTAAAAATGTAACTTTATGAGAAAAAAAAAATTATTTTAGGTTATTTTTGTAAATAAGTGATATAGGTTTGTAGTCTGGCTTTTTAAACCAGTCTGGCTGTTTTTAACTTGTAAAAATATAAATGTACTACTAGGACAGGTTTGTAGTTAAAACAACTGACTCATGTGTTGCTTTTGGTGAAATATTTTATTGGCTGTGTTGTATTCCTACTTGTTTGTTGTTTGAAAGTGAAAGGCAGAGAATTGTACTTTTGGGTGCATATAGAGCACGATTTTCCTTAGGACTGTTTTCCACACGGGTTCTCAGGTGGTGCCAGGAGGTAAAATGAGGGCTCCAGCTTTATCCTGGATTTTCCAGGGTGGGATTTTCCTCCTGTTCTCCTGCCCTGCACTTTGGTGTCTCAGCTTGCTCACACCGAGCAGGAAAAGGGAGCATCAGCAGCTGCTGATTCAGGGGATGTGGCTGGGTCAGTGCTTTGTGCCGAGCTGCTGCTCCAGGGGCTGCGCACAAAGGATCCAGGACAGCAAACAGAGCTGGGATCTGGTGGCAGAGGCCATCTGAGTGACACAGCTGATGTCACAGCCTGGTGACATGAGCCACTGTGCCAGCCAGCCCCAGGGAGGCACAAGGCACAGCGAGAGCTCCATGGATCCTCTCCCTTCCCCTGGAAAGTTTTGGCTGGCTGCTGCTGTTGAAAGCTGTGTGGGATGTCAGCCCTGGAGCTCTCTGGAAGCTGATATTCCAGATATCCTGATACACTGCCAGGGCAACAGGGCTCACTGAAAGGGATTTTTGGAGATCCTTTCAGCTGAAAAAGCTTTTCTCCTGGAAGAGATCTGTGGGATGGGATAACACCTCCTGCATGAGCACACATCCCAAATCCGTGCCTGTGCCTGCACTCGGCGTCCCGTGCAGGGTCTGAGCCCCAAAAACAAACCTTGGTGCTGCTTTGGGAGGATGATGGAGGATTAACAAGTGACAACAAAAGTGTCACATCGCTCAGGGACCTGTCTGTCACCCCAACCTGCTTCCTGTCTAACCTGTGCACCTTTATCCTGGAGAAAAGGAGGCTCAGGGGGGCCCTTGTGGCTCTGCACAACTCCCTGACAGGAGGGGACAGCCAGGGGGGAGTCAGGGAACAGGGACAGGAGGAGAGGAAATGGTCCCAAGTTGTGTCAGGGGACAGTCAGGCTGGAATTTCCCCATGGAAAGGGTGGTCAGGCACTGGAACTGCCCAGGGAGGGTTGGAATCCCCATCCCTGAAGGTGTCCAAGGAATTCCTGGGTGTGGCACTCAGTGCTCTGGGGACAAGGTGGGCACCAGGCACAGCTTGGACTGGATGATCTTGGAGGGCTTTTCCAACCATAATAATTTCCTGATTCTGTGATTCTGCAATAAAACGATGGGGACAAGGCAGAAACAGTGGGAAAATGTCAGTGGGAATGAGGCACAGGAGGTCACCTTCCCTGACCTGTCAGAGGGGTCTCACCTGGCCAGGGGTGGAGCTGCTCCAGCCTCTCTGCACCCCAATTCCGTGCTCAGCCATCCCCCTGTTCAGCTGCTGAGCAAAAATGACCTTTGGGATTAAATGCTGACCGCAGGGACTCCTCTCATTCCTCATGCAAACACTGCGTGGCCTGGGGAAGGGTCTCGATTTTCCTGCGCCTCTCTGGTGCGTCTGCAAACCTGCTAATGACCCTTCATTCCTTTTCTTGTACCGTCCACTAAGCTGCAGGCTTGGGAATTGTCTGTTAATGTGTTTAGACAGTGGCCAGGGCTTCAGCAGCGATCCTCAGGTACAGACTGATTCGAAGTGACAGCAACAAAGACCAAAAAGTTGTGCAAATATTTCAGACATGAGCTGAAAAAACCCTGAGTTATTCAGTGTCAAACACTTTAACTGCGTGTTCTGAACAGACCAAGCTGGTCCTGCTGCAGACATCGAAATATTTTCCTTTTTTTTTTTTTTTTAAAAATATGGCAGAGCTTTTATGAAGCTTCATCTCATCATTATTAGGAGTGTTAATCCTTCTTACTTCTCTTTTCTAAGGAAAATGCGTTGGAAGCTGGTGTTGAGGCAAGAGTGGGAAAAGATGCAGTCAGCCTCAGGTTATTGGGAATACAATGGTATGGAAGTGGTTTTCCTTTATATAGGGAACTGCTAATTGGGTGTTAGGGGCTGCTAACTTTATAGTCTTGTAAAACTGCACCGACTGGGGCTGACACTTGTGTAAAGCCTCCAGGGAGAAAAGCCAAATTTTCCTGTGGCTCCACGGAAAAGATTGGGAAACCAAGGGAAAGAGCAGTTGTTGTGCTGTTTGTGCTTCAGGAATTCACAGTTCTGTAATTTAAAAGCAAGATTTCAGATATCCTCGTGATGTTTGCAAACTAATTGTAAATGTTCCTGCTGAAAACAGCAGAACAAATTTTAAAATGGCCTGAAGCTCATTTGGACGTGGCCAGAACAACTCAAATTCCCAGAATTTGGTTTTCAGAGAACCAACAAGTGGAAATACATCTCCTGTGAGTTGGTGCCAGCACAACCCAGGCAGCAGGGCAGCCCGGAATTTGTATCTTGGGCACAAAAATGGGTAAATATAGTTTATTATATAAATATAATAAATAACTAATTTTCTAGATACAGAAAAAAGCAGTATTTTCTCCACACAGAGATGGAAAGAGTCTGTTGTTTTAAACACAGAGCACTCAGTTTGTGCCTCTTTCCTTGCTTTAATAACAGGAATGACAGTGAACAGGTCTTGAGGATTTTTAGAAATCAAATCTTTCTGAGAAAAAAAAAAAAGAAGCAAAGCATCATTTTCTTAACTTTTAAGATGTGTTAAGAGTGAATAAATCTGAGTATTGGGCCTTGAGGGACTGCAGTGCTGGGCTTGTACAGGTGCACAGTAGTAAAGGCAATAAAACACCCAAAGTATTCAGTGCTCTTGATTTCTTCAGATCAATTACTGAGTTCTCCTGTATGGAAACTGCACCAGCAGAGATGTCCCCACTCCTTGGAAAGATGGAATGGGACACGATGTTCCTGAAGGCTCAGGATGGTGAGGTTAGGGATAAACCAGCTCTAGGTTTGTTTTTTTTCTGAGATGGACCACGGAAGTGTGAGTTTTGTAAATAAAATATTGCTGTTAGAGGAGTGGAGTGCTTCCCTGCCACTCTGCTCCCTGGGACACTGGCAGGGCCATGGTGAGCAGTGGTTTGGGATGGTGATTTATGGCCTTGGACTGCCACAGCCAAGTGTCTGTGCTCAGAAAGAGAGAAAATGACAGCAGAAGTGGGTGAGAGGTGACAAGTGTCCTCCAGGTGACAAATATCTGTGTGTCCCTTTGCATCTGAGAAATGGGTAACGACTAAATGATGGTGGAAAGAAACATTTTGTACATTCTGGGGGAAAACCTCAAAGCCGTGATGATTCTGGGCACTGCAAATCCTTGATTCTGGGTGGGGATAAACCTCACTCTGGAGCTGTGGAGAAATGATGATATTATATTTAATATCATATCACCAGCAGAAATTATGTTTATCAGGGTGTATCCTTCCAGTGCCTCACATCTCTCTGGCACAGCAGCTGGCCAGATGTGCATCCCAGACTGGAACAGAGCCAGGACCAGCCTGGACACCAAGACATGACACTGACCTCCTTATTGCCAGCAAAATTCCCTCAGACAGGAGAAAGAGGGGTGAGGCTTCCCAGAAAATTTGCTTTTCCTCTGGATACCCAAGCTCTGCAAGGACTCAGATGGGACTGAGAATTGGGCCCTGCATGACTTAGATGAACAGAGGAAGAGCCCTGGCTGGCTCTGCTGGGGCCATGCAGAGTTCCCAGAGCTCCCCAGCTCCCAAATCCCACTGCAGCTGGAGGAAGTTGTGTCTCCAGCAGTCGTGCAGGCAGCAATAATGTTCCCATCACTTCCACAGCCTTCCCCATCCCTCCAAATGCAGCAAATCCCACCACTGCAGCAGTGGCACTCCCTGGCTGTGTGCCAGGTGTCTGGGAGGAAGGAGGGGTAAATCCCAGTATTATTCTTAGTCAGGGAAGGAAATGAGTGATTAAGTGTACATGGGACTCACGAGTGTCCAACTTATTATCAGTGCTGGCATTCCAGCTATGCACAGCACATGGATGAGGCAGAGGGAAAGTATTTCCTGATGGCTGCCTCTGCCTTTCTTCTTGCCTGATGCAGAGATAAGGCCCTGCCCCGATGGGTCTGTGCTGGGAGATACTGAGATTGATTAGGTCTGTTACCGAGGGAATAGGTCAGATCCTCACAGTCCAAAGCTCAACTTCAACTTTGATAGCTCTCAGGCTGTGCTTTTATGTTTTTCCTCCCCTCAAAAAGAGCTTTTATATCTACAAAGAGATGTTGAACTCCTTGAGAAAAATCTGCTTGCAGAAGCAAGATGGGGAAAAAAAACCCCAGCACTGATGCTTTACCTACAAATCTTCGTGGCTTTTGTAGTGACATTTAGTCTGTGCTCAAATGTCAGCTAAACCACCAAGGTGGTGAGCATCTCACACAGTGAGATGCTCATCACCTGGAGTGACATCTTCCCTCTCTATTTTTATTTACTTCAAACATTAAACAGAGTTTAAATGATTTAAATATATGTCTGTATATATAGTCATAATTCAAAGGTTGTTTCTTAGAGGGCTGCTCACTTTTTAAACTGATTTCAGTGAAGTTTGTGCCACACACTAGCAGAATTCACAGCTCCAAGCACAGGTTTGAAGACTGCAGTGCAGTCCAGGTTCTGGCTGTTCTTTTTTAGGTTTTCCAACCCAGAATCAAAGTGTTCAAGTGGTTTGTGGTTCCTCAGGACACAGCCTGTGGTGCCAACAGGAATGGTTCTCCCTGCTGCAACTCTCTGGCTTCATCTTCTAAAACTTGAAACCACTGTCAGGATTGACAGGAACCTTTACTTGGATTTTTAGATGGATCATTTTTAACAACTCATCAGCAAACTCTACTTGTGGTACAGAGGGAGGCTGTGAGGAATCAGGAATTCAGGAATCCCTGTTGCTCTCACATCTGTCCATATAAAAGTTTGATGGAGAGGGTCCAAGGAAGTAGCAACAAGGTTTGGAACCCACAGCCTTAAAAGTATGGATTGAGTGATGGGAAATGTCCTCTGTGGACCAGCATGGCTGGAAATGAGGAAAATTACTTTCCCACTGAGAATAGTTTACTGCTATGCTCTTATATAATATTGTGGGATATGAGGGAGAGGTCTCTGCTGTCCCTGGAAAGTTGCAGGTGATTTGGGACATCTCTGTGTGAATGGGGTTTGCTAACACAGTGCTCTGGAGCACTTACATCTTTAACTGGAGATGCCTTTGGAATACCTGTTCTGGCAGCTCTAGGAACGCCTTCAGAGCTGCCTTTGGCATCCTTTGGTCTTTTGTGGTTTTGTTTGCTTTGCATCTCACGTGGCTGTTTGTTTCCCAGAGATGTGGAGTTGTTTATCTGGATCATCAGGGAATATCCAATCTGTTGACATGTAAATACAGCAGCTGTTATTTGTAGAGCTTTTGTGGTCGCTGATCTACAAATTATTCCCAGGTTGTTATCTTTGCTATTGTATTGCACTGCTCGCTGTTGTAAAGTACATTTATGTGGTTTTAATGTGTCCTGGATATTAAAAATAGCAGGAGTGAATTGTAATCAAATGGTTCCTGGGATAGTGGAACGTTTCCCTGCCTGTGGAAGTAGATGATTTTTAAAGTCCTTTCCAACTCAGAGCATCCTGGGATAATGTGAAGTTGGATATTACTCCTTACTTACTAACTCCAACAGGATCCTGTGATGTAAATGAACCCCGAGTGATCACATCTCTGCTCTAATGCTCTCAGAGCTCCCCTGACACAAGGTGCTAGCTGGGAAGGTGATTTTTGGGAAGATGTTCATCCTTCTGCTGTGCAGGAGGGCTGGAAGTGTTTGGGGAGCTGAACCCGAATCCTCAACCCCAACTCACGGAATCTTCCGGAGTGCTGGCTGTGGCTCCACCTGGCTTCTGCAGGGAGATGTTTGGAAAGAGGAAATCACTCTGGCAGAATTGATCAACACAGTAGTCACTTTTTGGTGTCCTGCAGCCATCTCTGAAAACATGGAAGTGTTTGGAGCCCTGGAGTCGCAGCTGAGGTTGGGCATCGCTTTCCACGGCTGCAGAGCAGAGCCCCAAGTGCTGAATTGCACTGCTGGAGCCAAGTTTTGTAAGCAGCCTCTCAGTTTTTCCTTCCCATCCATTATCTTTACCTCAGGGAGGTGACTCAGAGGGTGAAGGTTGCTGATGTGGATCAGGTTTGTGGGCCAGGCTCACAGCCCCAGCGTTTCCAGATCCCGGATCCCGGGATGGCTTCACGGAGCAGCTTGGAGCACCACGTTGTTGCAACATGTTAAATTGCTTTAAACACCATCAACCTCCTCATCATGCTTGGGGTTGATCATTGCCATATTTGTAAAAGGAAAGCTGAAGACATTTTCTTGGCACAGTCCAAACTCCACCACACAACCCTGTAACGTGATCCGGGGCTGGAGGAGCTTTTGGGACTTGTAGGGAAATGAACCCTGGGAGCCTCAGTGTGGGGATGCTGCCGTGCAGGAGGCTGAAACCCTCCAGGATGTAAAGACTTTGAAAGCAGTAATTTCACTTTGTTGAATTATGTTTAGGCAGTTTTACTTCCAAGACCTTCCAGGTTCATTCTGGTTATTTCGGAGCCTGTGTGACACCCCCCAGATAACATAAGTGGCTGCTGTTTACTTTTGCTCTTAAAGTCTGCATTTAAAGAGAGCCTGGAGGTGTGCATTTGTTTTTATTAACACTTGGCATGGCCCAAAATGCACAGTCTTGATAAAGACAGGGTGGCTGAGGTGGCTGTTAACTCCAGAGGTTTCTGCATTTGTTTTCCATCCATCCCTCACAGATCCTGCAAAGGGAGAGCTCCAGCTGGCTCAGCAAACTGTAAAAGAAAAGCTCTGAGGTGAATACAGAGATTATTGTACTCAAAAACCTCAAATCTCATTTGTCAGCTAAACAGCATTAGAATTAAAATACAAAAAATAGTGAAAGATAAATATTTCAACAATATCACTCCACCGAGGAGACTTTTCAAACCTCTGCATTACTGAACACCACCACCATGTATTTCTAATAAAATGTCCTGTGGATTTAAACAATGCCTTCAGTCATTCAATGAGGAGCTTCTGGAATACCATTGTTCCCAGGCATTGCTTTATTTTGTGGGTAACTCTCAAGTTTCAAAGCTATTAAATGTTATTATTGAGCCACCTCTCCTGTCCCCCTGCCATTCTCTCAGCAAGCCTGTGCCACTCTGCAGCCCCTGTGCATTAGACTGTTGAGAAATGAGCAGGTGAATGAGCTTTTTGTGCTCTTGGCCACTGGGATTTGGGAAACCAGGAATGGAGGTTTCTATTGCCCCAGTGGGTTTTTAACTCTCTGAATTCCTGCCTTAGGACAAGGTGGGTTCAGCACATCCTGTGTGTTTGCTGCTCCATGGAGCGTTGTGATGGAGCCTCTTCTCTTCCTGGGAGTTCTGCAGGATTCTGATTGAATCTTTCTGATTCTGTAGGAATCCTCTGATTGAATCCTTCTGGCCACTTCAGCAGGAGAGTTTTGGATTCCAACCTTTTAATATTTTTCCCCTCCTGAAACACTTTACATTTTAACATCCTGTAGTTCTGCTGTCTTTTGGTGAGTTGCCAGGCCTTAATTTGGGAATTGGATTAGCAGGTAGGTGATCAGCACAGAACACCAAAATTACCAAGCTAAATTCTGGAGGAAGGAAGGAAAAAGGAGATTATACTGCAGTCTTACTAATGCCTTTAGACATGCTCCAAAGTGAGACAGTGACCTATAAATAAACATGAGCTAATAGATTCCCATCATACTGTCACGCTTTGGGGTGATACTGTACTATAAATAAATGTAAACTATAAATAAATTATAGCCATAAACAATAAACACGGCTGGAGCTGTGTCAGGGGAGGCTCAGGTTGGATTTTGGGAAAGGTTTTTCTCCCAGGGAATGGGCACAGCCCTGAGGCTGCCAGAGCTCCAGGAGTGTTTGGACACTGCTCCCAGGGATGCCCAGGGTGGAATTTTGGGGTGTCCTGGGCACAGCCAGAAGTTGGACTGGGTGATCCTTGTGGATTCCTTCCAACTCAGGATATTCCCTGATTCTGTATGTAAAATATCCTGAAATTTGCTGCAGAAAACATATTTTTCCTCTCTTTCCTTAAAATCACCCCAAAGACTTCCCAAATCTGTCTGGAAGCTCTGAGAAACTCCTTTGAATGAAAGACATTAATAAAATGAACCCCCCAAACCAATACCCATCCCTCAGCCTCAAGGCCACACAGTTTTCCAGCACTCTAAGGACTTGGAGAGTGGGAAGGGATGTACAGGGATGTGTTAGCTCAAAATTTATTTGTAATTATTATGATTCAGCCTCTGTTAATGGTTACCACACGGTGCCATTTCAGATGCCACATTCTCCCCTCCAAGCTCAGCTCTGTGGGAAGTGCTGATTCCCTTGAAGTGGGTGGTGTTGGATAGGAAAGGGGAAAATCCAAGAGAAGAGAGGAGATGTTTTAACATAGAGCAAGGCAGTTCTGGGTGAAGCTGAGAAATGGAAAACACAGAGCAAGAGTCAGGAATGAAAAATCCTCATGGCAGGATTTGGTAGCCTCGAGGATTAACTGTAAAAGTAGGTGGTGGGAACTCTGTGCTTGGTTTAGCTGCAGCACCATGAAATAAACTTTTCAGAGTGCAGGAGGGAATAATTTTGCATAGGGAAGAGGCAGGAGTAGATGGAAATGTTGCTGATTTCCCAATAGAAGAGGAGAAAGTGAGACACTCAGACTGGTTCATTGAATTTCAACATGATTTCACTCCATGCTTGTTGCCAGGTTAACCAGCAATTGTTGATTAAACAAACTGAAAAGCATTCTTCTGGCCAGGTCTGACCATGTCACCATTTTGGGGCTTTTTATAAGGTGTTAAATGAGATTCTGACATCCGTGGATGTGCAGATGGGATGATGTGAGCCTCAGAGACCCCGAGGGTCTGACCTGAGTCACTGGGACTGTCAGGACAGCAAGCTCATGCATTTTGGAAGCTTTTTGACCATTTAAAAAGCACTCAGCCCAAATAGTTAATCTGTCTGTGTCTCTCTTCCCCCTCCCCAAGATTCAAAGAGAAGGGAGCCAAGAAAAAATTTATTAGAGCACAGCATGCCCATTCCTTTTTCTAATGTTAACTAGGAGTGTTGGATTCAGTTAAAATCCAGTGTTAAAATGGAGAGGAATTTAACCTCTTACTCCCCAGCAGTGAACAATCAACACAATGCCTGTGCCAGGCACAGCTGATCTGTTGATTTTTGTTGTATTTGGGTTCAAAACCACACATTGTCACCTGAAGGTGGAGTGGCTTCAGCCAGAAGAGCCATTCAAAAGCAGATGAGCTCTTCAGGCAGCAAAAACCGATCTTGGAGTCCAACTGTGGAACATCCAAACCCGTGTGGAGTGGGGGCTGCAGAGCCCCTGACCTGCAGATCAAAGGCTGGTTTGAAGCCTTGCTCCAAGCCCTGGTGGGACATAAAAGTCAGCACCTCCAGCCCAGCTCCTGCAAGGGCAGCACTCAGGGAATGTGCCAGGGGCTCCTTCCCTCCCCAGCTCCCTCTGGAACAGCGTGTGCATTGTGGAGAAATGAAAGCAGCATCCATCCTCCCCGTGCTTTGATCCCAGGGTTTGATCATTGCATCTCTCTTACCATTTCCAGGCACAGATGGACAGAGGGACATCTTCCAGCATTCCTCTCTTTGCTGGTAGATAGGAGTGTTTAAGCTTTTATTACCTGTAAAAATCTATAAATATAGGAACAGAAGAGCTGTCACATAGAGGTTTGTGCTTCTCCTGATCTACGCAGGCTGACACACAACACTGGGATTAATGGGGTCAAAAAAAATACCCCAAACCCCTCCATCCCCTCCTGTGCTCCTGCTTTCCAGGAAATCCTTGGCACCAGCAGGTATCAGTGATAAGGACACCAGGGTGGCCTCCTTTGGAGCCAGCATCCCTCAGCCCTTGCTGGGTTTCAGCTGGAGCCAGGGAATCACCAGAGCTCACTGCTTTTTCCTTCTGGCCAGCTTTTACTATTCCCTCCCCCAGGAGTTGTCCAGCATGAGCAATGTGAAATAGAACCCAGTGAGAGCCAAGAGCTGGCTTTCCTAGGGATTTATTCCTTATGGCATCCACTGCAGCCTCAAGTGGAAAGCCCTTTTCACATCTGGAGCATTTACAAAGCACTTTTTGCCTCTCTGGAGACTCTGGGGTGGTTGTCAGGGCTGAGCTCACAGCTCTGTCACAGCACATGGAGGATTTCTCTCCTTTATCCACCCATTTGTATCAGCAGGCAGGAATTTCCTCACAAAGCCCTTCTGCTCCTTGGGGAGTACAGAGCCAACCCAGAAGGGGTTAAATAGGGCTGGGATGCTGCAGTAGGGCAAAAATTAATTGTTCAGCCTCAATTTGCCCAGCTCCATCCTCTCCATGTGCTTTCCTCAGCTGCATCCAAGACAAGTTCTCCCTTCCCTTCCCTTCCCTTCCCTTCCCTTCCCTTCCCTTTCCCCTTTCCTCTCTCAGATTTCCTGGGTTTTGCTGGCTCTGCCTTCATCATCTCCTCATTAAATTCCCAAACAAATGACTTTGTGTGTTCCCATCCCTCTCCCCTCATGCGTGGAAGGAGCTATTCCAGAAATCCTCCCGACAAAACCAGCCTTGTTATCAGTGGGGTGGGGAGGGCTGAGCCCGGGCTGGTCACACTGACCCCAGTGTTCCCGAATTCCCAAATTCCTGCTGGCACAGCACTGGAGCTGCTGAACGCCCTCCCCGGTTTGATAAGGCAGAGCTGCAGTGGATGGGGTGGATTTGCACATCCTGGGGTGTTCCTGGAGGGCAGTGAGGAAAAGGGATGAGTGGGATGGGTCCCATTAGTGTGGATAAAAAGGGGATTTAAATCAGGTGATAAAGGAGCATTCAGTGTTCAGGGCACTTCTTGGGGAAGTGGATCCAATCCTGCAGTCACAGCCTGAAACAGCTGAGTTTTCTCAGTTCTCTTTGACTCAACAAGAAATCAGAACAACTAACTTGTAACTGGTTGAATCGACAAGATATCTAAAGAATTACCTTTTAAAATGGTACAAAAATATTTTTAAAAACTATCCAGGAGTGTGAACATCCAGCAAGACAAGTGGCATTTAATCCTGACTTCTCCAAACCCAAATCAAAACATTCCTCAGTGCAAAAGGGGTGAATTGTTCTCAATTGTTCTGATTTGTCCTTCTTGTTGCCTTGACTCCCTCAGCACTATATTCATGCTCCCTAAAATCCAGCATTTTGGAGCAACCAGAGGAAGCAGCTGCAGGATAATTTTCACAATCCAGGAAACAAGTTCAAATAGTCCCAATATTTATCAGTCAATGTCAGGATAAATTTAATTGGGGAGTTGAACTTAAATTATGATAGATCCATTCTATACCTGTTGTTTCTCTTCCTGTACTGTGTGCTTTTTCTTTCCTGGAGGTATTAAATAGCTACATAAATCCTGGTAATCCTTCATTCATGGGATTTAAAGGAAAAAAAATCCAGGAAGAAGGCTGTCAGGAGAATGGACAGTTATTTCCAGAGCGTGTGCTGCCAAAAGCTCATTGTTGGAGTGTTAGAATGGCTTCTGTCACAAAAAGGAATTAGCTCAAGGAGGTGATTTCTTGTAACAACTTTTGCTAAACTGTTTGATCACTTGATTCAGTCTCATTGCAATTTTATTTTTTTTTTTCAGACGGAAAAATAAGCATCCTCCTTAGTTCAGGAGAATTTTTTCTCCTAAATATGAATTATTGTGCTGCTGATGTGGGCAGCCTGGAAATCTCTTTTAGGGTGGGGATGAATTGCGTCACAAATTTTAGTGGTTGTTGGCTATTAAGAAAATGGTGCTGCTCCTTTTACTGCAAGTGTTGCACATGGCTGGGGTTAATGCTGTGCAAATCTGGGAGGAAGCTGGAATAATGAGCAGTCACTGTGAGAGTGGAATTCCTAAGGATGCCATGCATCAATGTGGCAATTAAACAATCTGAGAAATTAATTACAGAATTTAATTACAGAAAGGCCATCATGTACTTTAGGAGCTATTTGAAAATCTCAGACTGGTTTGGGTTGGAAGGGATTTAAAGCCCATCCAGTTCCAATCCCAACACCTTCCACTGTCCCAGGCTGCAATATCCCCTTTAACCCTTCTACTCAATACCCTCAGATTGCAGCCCAGTACAAGATTCATTAAAAATGTGATTTTTTTAGTTTAATCTGAATTATTTTTACTTTTATAGGTTTTTTTTTCCCAGGTTTGTATCCCCAAGTTCAGCAATTTAATAATAAGTCCTTTATTTCTGTAATTATTCTTAGAGGGCCAGATTGGAGCCTGGTATTTAATTTTATTTTAAAAAGTCTCAGACAGTGCTTGGAAAGCCTGACCTATTATCTAAAGCTGGAGCTGAGCTCTCCTTTTCCCTCTCTGGGACAATCTCAGTTCAAATAGGTGCTATAAATAAAATTATAGCTCAAAGCACTATAAAGTGTAAAATAATTCTTCTCATCTCCATCCTCTGCTCTGTACATTTAAGGATAAGATTTATTACTACACAGGTTTTTGTGTGAATAAATCTTCATTTCCCAGAATGCTTGTTGGGTGTAATTCTTTAGAGCTCACGTATGAAATGTGAAGGAAACCATGAATATGATCCCAAAATCAGTTTTGTGGAGGAGCTCTGAGCTGGAACCATCCTGATCCAAAGCTAATCCATGGAAAAGCTCTGATGCCTTCAATGGATTTTGGATCTTGGCCCACGGTTCTGGCTTCCCACCTTGTTCCCAGCTGCTGAAGTGCCTTAAAAGAGGCTAAAAATACATCAAATAGTTCTGGAACATTCTTTTTGTATGTAAGAAGCAGTTTGAGTTGCCCTGTTGGGCTGTGGGTGGTCCATGGCTGTCTCTGCTGGTCCCATGGGCTGTGCTTAGGGAAGCTGGGAGCCCCTGGAGTGGAAACTTCCCAGTTAGCAGCAGAGTTTGGAGACAGAGGAACTGGAGAAGAAAAATGAATAGTGAGTTTTGTGCTGCTGTGGATGTCTAAGGGATGGTGTGGAAAAGAAACAAAAAAGTGTTTTATTCTAAAAAAAGGCGATTTTCATTTTTTAGGAGAGAATGCAGCTTCAGGAGGTGGGAATGTGGGGAAGGTGTGATGGACTGAACACATCTGGGTGTGGGGTGTCCCTGAGCTCTCTCATCCCCCATCCTTCCCTCCAGGGCTATTTCTCTTTCTGAATGATGAGATAGAGAGACTTTATTTCCCCCTGCCCAAACAAAAGGTGTCAATAGAGGCACCGGTTTGAAAAATGCAGGTTTCAATTTCAAGGAATCTATTTAAACTGTTGTCCTGAGGAGCTGTGGCTGCCTCTGGATCCCTGGAAGTGTCCAAGGCCAGTTTGGAAGAGGCTTGGAGTACCCTGGGAGAGTGGAAGGGTTGGAACAGAATGATCTTTTAAGGTCTCTCCCAACCCAAATCAGTCTGGGATTCTCCAATTCTGTGAAATGAGCAGAGAATTCTCTGAATTCAGCAGAACTTGGGTTCAAATTCTCTCCTGTTTTTGGGACAGGTGCTCATGGAGGGCTCAGCTCAGGAGGACTAAAGGGTGGGCACTGCTTTGAAGTCCCCTTGCTGTGGTTTATGTTTGGGTTGGAAGGATTCTTTCAGGCAGGGATAAATCCTGTTCTCTCTCAGCGTGCTCCCTCAGGCAGGCAGTTCTGGTGGCAGCAGCACCAGGGATATGTTCTTGAGCCTTGTCTCAGGAAATGTTTGACAAAAGGCAGCTGTAGCAGTTCCCAGCTCACAGCATTTCTGAATCATTTCAGCCATGTATCGGAGCAAAAACCAAGGATTTGGGATAACTCTGAGCTTTGGGAAAAGTTTGATTCTGCTCTAAACTTGAGCACTGGTGCTTTACTCTCTGGAATAAAAGCCGTGCCTGTGAGCATCTGTGAACTCTGCACAAGTTCAAAAACCAGAACCAGACCCACACTTTGTGGTTTCAGCCCATCTTTCATTCATTAATTTCTAAAGTATTTTATGGCTTTGGTTATCTGGCTGCTTCCTGATGCCTTTAACAGCTTCCTCAGAGCAAGTGAAGGTAATAAATTTACAATCCCCATTCTTAGGGCAGTCTTAAGCAGAGTCACTTTCTTTAAAATAAAATTTAAAAAGAGGGGGGATTTCATCGTTTGATCTCTGGATGTCTGGCAGCTGGTAGGGAAACAATGCAAATAATGACTGTGACTGATGAAACAGAGAGGAAGAAAATCTGATAATTGGGCATGCAGGGAAATGTATGAAGTGGAAGATGCTGGATCAATCACTGGAGCTGGGCTTAGCAAGGATATTCCCAGCAGCATTCCCAGCTCGGGGCCCTGGTGGCAGCACAACTTGTTAATCATCACACCATCAGCCTGGCCAGAGTGCAGCTCCATAACTCAGCCTTTTGTGTTGCTGTGGATGCTATCGAAGCATTCCTGGAACAGTCATTTCCTTCTCGACCTCCATGGAAACAGCCATAAAGCAATTCTGAAAATGTCAGGAGAAACTGCATCTAATGGTGCAGCTTTGGCCAAAGAAAACATACTTCAGTTTTGAAGCGTTCCCACCAAAACACTGAAATCTTAAAGCTCCTAATAGGCTGTGCATCAGTGCCTGAGCACTTCAGCGTGACATTTAATAAAATGTAATTCATATCCCAGCCCTGCTGAAGTCACACCAGTCACCAAGGGACACTGGAAACTTTCCAGAAGAAATCACACAAGGAGGGAAGGGCAGAGAGGGGCCAGCTGGGTCCAGAGTGCCACCAACGTCACAGCAGGAAGGGTGGCAAAGGCTTCAAACCATCCCCCACCCTGTGAATGCTCTGGGAAAGAGCAGTTGGGGCTGTTGGGAAATGTAAAAATTGTAAAATGTAAATGGGAAATGTAAAAAAATCCACAGCACATTTCACAACAAGGAAAATGTGACATCTCAGAGAGAACCTGTGCTGGGCCTGTCCATGCTTTTCATTCCTAGAATCTGGACTTTTTCTGATGCTGCTTCTTGGCAGCAGGGAAAAGGAGAAGATTTTTCATGATTTAAGTTGCCTCTTGGAAAGCAGGTCTCTGGATGGGACAATCCAGCGCTCCAGGTGATCAGGAGAAGCTTGTTCTTATTTTTTGGCACAGGACAATTGGCCATGGAGTGTCCTCAGTTCCTAACTCCCTTTGAGGGGCAATGGGGAAGACTTTGACCACCACTGGGAATGCTCCATGTGCCACAGAAATCCCACTGAGAGCAAGATCATGGAATCATGGAATGGTTTGGGTTGGAAGAGACCTTAAACATCATCCCATTCCACCCCTGCCATGGGCAGGGACACCTCCCACTATCCCAGGCTGCTCCAAACCCTGTCCAGCCTGGCCCTGGACTCTTCCAGGGATGGAATAACTTCCTTGAGACACAGATGAAGCAGAACTTCTTCCAGACCTCTCCTTTCCCTCCTCCACTGGAAGGCACCCACCATAAAGAACCCTTCCAGGCCTTTTTTCCATCACCAAAGTCCCTTTTCATGCATTTTTTCCCTAAATCAAACTCTGAGGGACACTTGGATCAGTGAAACACATTTCACTATGGAAGGAGAAACTTGGAATGGTTTGAGCTTATCCATCCTTAGGAATACTCTTGAGGGTCAAAGGTTGAAGCCAGTCCTTTGAACAATCCCATCTTGCTGAACTTTTCAGGGAATCTCAGCAGGAATGTTAATTAAGCAGAGTCGCACATGGAGCACACTTAATGTGTTGTGCACCCAGTAAAACTTTAACAAAAACCCATTTTGGGTGAAACCCATTTTTTCTGAACCTATTCCAGGGCCCAATCCAGCAGAGATTTTAAGTAACTTCAGTAAAGTTGAGACTTAAGTTTGTGCTTAAATACTCAGCTGTAAGAGGGTCCATATGAAAAAGGGACTGGAACCACAAAAACCCAGCCTGAAATGCCAAGGATTGGCAGATGATCCCCAG
This sequence comes from Rhabdornis inornatus, assembly GCA_013397075.1. Classification (NCBI taxonomy): domain Eukaryota; kingdom Metazoa; phylum Chordata; class Aves; order Passeriformes; family Rhabdornithidae; genus Rhabdornis; species Rhabdornis inornatus. The sequence continues at coordinate 666,778 of VWZS01000175.1, forward strand.
TTCCTGAGCTTGAAGGGAAGAATTATTGTGGATCCCTTCCTATTGTGGAAGAAATCTTGTGGATAAATATATCCTCCCTATTTGTCTGCTTTATGAGCATCCCACAGTGTATTTGTTAGGTAAATGGACCATGTTAATTGAAAATCCATGGATCTTCTCTGCTGTGACACACACAGTCCATGCCTCTCTTCTAAAATGCTTCATATTTATAAATATGAGTTATTTCTAGGTTCTTGTTTATGTAAAAAAATATTGATTATAGGAGAACTTCAGACAGTTTGTCCCAGAAGTTCCTGTTTAAATTCCTATTCCATTAACAACACAAATACTGCTTTTTTTTCCTTTTTTTTTTTTTTTGGAGAAAGAAACCATGAATAACTAAAGATTTTCACCATGTAATTAATACATCAACACCCTGAAAAGGCTCAAACTTTCCTCAAGGTGTATCAGCAAAAGCAGACAAAACATCCTGCAGTTATTTTTGCAGAGGATGGTCGGAATTGGCGTTGCAGTAAATCCCAAATGCCAGCGCAGCCGTGCTTGTCCTCCTTTTCAAGTGAAGCCAGCTCGGAAACTTGGAAGCCCTTTTGCTGGACAGCCCTTGCTCCAGCTGCTCCTTTCCCAAGTTTTGAAGGGAGGGATTATCAGAATGTGGCCAGTGAATTTGTTGCCTGGAAAGGCTGAGCTGGAACAGAGACTGGACAGAGCAAAAGGAATAAAATAGGAATTTCTTGAAAGGATTCACCTTGGGCAGTGCAAGAACCTGGATGGGGCTACACCCAAATCAAATCCCAGATAGATCCTGGTCACTCATAAAGAGTTTTACACTTTTCTAAGTTTTGGTTCATCTAATTTGGGGTTAATTATCCAAGCACAGCCCCAGGTTATGAAGTCTCAGCCCCCTTTCCCTTCCCATTGTTTCTGCTTTTTGGTATGGTTGTCCTTGATTCTCCAGCTAGAAAGGAATTGTTTTGTCACTACCTTGTGAAGAGAACTCACTGACACCTAAAATGAAGTTTCAGAATTACACACCAAGCAGCAGAGATTCTGAAATTAAAAAAGCTAAAACCCAAGGCATCAAATTAATGGAATGATGGCACCAGCAAAAACGGCGTCTTGGGCTGAAAACAACTCAGGAAAACTGAAGGGAAGCGACCACATGCAGTGAAATGTTTTCCCTGGGAAAGCCTTGGTGTGGGCTGGGAATGAGATTCCCACTCTGCTCCAGAGATTTTGGTTGCAGATGCTGCTGGTGGGGTGATGGTTCCCTGTGAATGCTGGGTGAAGATGGAAAACTGGGATTTCCTCCCGATGCCATCCAAGAGCACGGAGCAGAAACCTTCTTGGACTAAAAAGAGGCTCCAAATAAAACCACAACTCTTAAAATGGAAAAAAGTGGGAGAAGCTTGATGTGGGCCCTCTCTTGATATTGCTTTAGCTCATCCTTAGTAGTTCTCCACAGGCCCTCTGGGATTTATCCCAAAAATTCTGCAATTCTCTCACTTTTCCTGCTCCTATCCTTTCATCAAGATGTTCAGATTCGCAGGCTCATCAATTTTCCAGTATGATTCCATCGGTTCTATTTCTGCCACCCCAGCAAACAATCAGCAAAGTCCTTGGAATTGCACCACTCTCAAATTTATAATTAGAAATATTTTAATTGCTGTCTCTCATGGAGAGGAAGATAACTTATCTCTCCTAAAAATAAACAAATCCAAATGGAAAGAATTCATTCATAATTAAATCATTCTCTCCAGAAAACCTACAAGCAAGATGGATGATACAGGGGAGAGATAAGAGGATTAGAAATATAATTTTAGAATTGTCTTAAGGGGGGAAGTTTACACCCAGAGGAGTTAAATGATACCCAGATCAGTTACAGAGAATTAGCTCAGCTCAGCCCCAATTAAACAAAGATATTAGCAAAATAAAACTAGAAAAATAAAATGATAGGCAGCTTCTTTCAAAGCTGTGGTGTGTTTCAAAGAGCAGAAAGGCTCAAGAAAGGAGAAATGGAATATTTGAGAAATTCATCAGGCTTTTAAGTGGAGTTTAAATATTGCCTGAATAGGTTCATGTAAATTTTTTTAATCCTTTCCATACATTGTGGAACAGGATATGAAACTGTGTATTAAAATAAAATACTCCAGGTTGAAAAGTTGAAGACAATCTGGAGCATCCAGGAACTGAAAGAAAAGGATATTCCTGGGATTATTCCTGGGATAAATGCAGGAATCCACACGACAGCCACTGAAAAACTGGGATGTGGGATTCTAATAAAGAGCCCACTTTGGCTTTCATCAAAACCTTGAAACTCGCCCAAGTCGTGCCCAAACTGATGGAATTGGCCTCAGTGCTCTGTCCCCTCATCTCTCAGCACAACTTGATTTCAGGCAATAACCTCTAAAAATGACAAAGGTGAGCACTTCCAGTCTCACTGTTCCCAAGGAGCCATTCCCAGTCTCATTTCCCAAAGAGCCATCCCCAGTGTCTCTGTTCCCAAAGAGAGCCATTCCCAGAGTCACTTCCCAAAGAGCCATCCCCAGTGTCTCTGTTCCCAAAGAGAGCCATTCCCAGAGTCACTTCCCAAAGAGCCATCCCCAGTGTCTCTGTTCCCAAAGAGAGCCATTCCCAGAGTCACTTCCCAAAGAGCCATCCCCAGTGTCTCTGTTCCCAAAGAGAGCCATTCCCAGAGTCACTTCCCAAAGAGCCATCCCCAGTGTCTCTGTTCCCAAAGAGAGCCATTCCCAGAGTCACTTCCCAAAGAGCCATCCCCAGTGTCTCTGTTCCCAAAGAGAGCCATTCCCAGAGTCACTTCCCAAAGAGCCATCCCCAGTGTCTCTGTTCCCAAAGAGAGCCATTCCCTTGCCATTGATGGCCTCAAACACCAAGAGCAGCAGGGTGAAATTCTGCTCTTTGGATAATCCTCCAGCCCCAGCACAATGCAATATTTTGTTTCAGATGGCTGAATTTTTTTTTTCCTTTTCTCTGGGGCTTTCTTAAATATTGACATTAATCTGCTCAGCTGGAAGCAACCCAAGCTTCTGTATTTCTTATCCTCCCCGATCGTCTGCACTTCAGATCTGTTTACCAAAGGGCCTGGATTGCATTCCCATAAATCCTGGGATTCAGCTTTGCTGTGATATTAATTTATTGGTGCATTTTCGACATCAATTACTCTCTATCTCAACAGACATAATTCTCTCTTCAAAGCACAGAGAAATCTCTGCAGCTCTTGGCTTTCCTCGTGCCCTCCCCTCCCTTGGAGGCACTGGGAATGTGGATCTGAGCAGCAGCAAAGACATCAGTGACAAGGGTCCCAGCTCCAGGGGTGTTTTGGGTTTCCTGATGTTTTGCTGGAATGCTGGTCCAGAACTTGACAGCAAACCCAAATTTGTGTTTGTAGGAAGGAGCTTGGAATTGAGCTTGGAAGCTCAAACATCTAAATGGGAGAGGAGGAGAGGGAAAAGGCTTTCAAAATGCCAGGATTTTAAACCAATTTTAAGATTTTAAATTGAAGGGAGACCATCAACTCTTTTTCTTTATTGTTTTAAACCCTCACAGCAGGAATAAATACCTACAGATGTGCACATCTGCATTCCAACCCAGAGCTTCCCACTCCACCAGGCATTGCCCATTAGGGGGAAACCATTCCAAGTCTTGACTTCTTCAAATGAAAAATGGCAGAAGACAATTCTTGGAAAAAGATCTTCATCCCAGATTTATTCCCTGTGTCCTAATATTGCAGGAAAAAGTAATGGGAGGGAAAAACTGCTTTAGTGAAAAAGAGTTAAGTGCCTTCATTTTCTTCCTTCCGTTGGAATGTAAGTGGGGCTTTGGAAATGAAAAGCAACTTTTAACTTTTCTTTTAGTGACCTGTTTCAGACTGGAAGTGCTGTTGCAGTTTAAGAAATGCCTGTCAGCCCATCCCTGATGCAGAGGAGGAAAATGAGAAGCACATGAGGCTTTGATCCCAAATCTGACACAGTTTTTCCCCCCATCCCCTGCCCTTGGAGGTGTTCAGGGTTGGAGCCTTGCAGCCTGTGCTTTCCCATCTGCTGGAAAAGTGGGAGCACTTCCCTGCTACTATTGGCCAGAATTAATTATCATTAAATGAGAATTATAATTATTGGCCCGTGTTTTTTCACTCAACATCTCAGAAGTTTTCAGTTCTTGGTAGTGAGAAAATGAGAAAATCCCAATTTTCCATTTTTTTTCCTAAAAACCCAAAAACCTTCCTCACAGGGCGAGTGAGACCTGCAAGTGCTGTGAGGGGATTCCAGAGGCAGAAAACCCCTAAAATTTTTCTCACTTTTTTTTTCCCCCAGTTGCCCAATCAGCCCAACCAGAGCTGGATCCTACAAAATGATGGAAAATTCTTATTTTCAGCCCACCACCCCTTTGAGATTTATTCCTGTGCAGCCGCCACAGGAATTCCAGCCTCCCTTTTAGTCTAATTTTCCCCTAATTTCCCCCCTATTCCTATATATATTTTCTCCCTGTTCTATTTATATATCTATTTCTCTATCATTCATTTAAATTCCCCTATTTTGTCCAATAGTTATTCTTTAGTAGGTTATTAATTCCAGTGGAAAGGGAGTGATTTTTCTGCAGTCCCTTTCCATTGGGATACCTTTCCATCTTGCCCCACTAAACTGCAGCACAGATGTTAAGCACATTTCACTGTGCAGTCAGCGTGTGCATATTTTTAACATAACTTGTCTTGAAAATATTTATTCAAGCCAAGACAACAGAAAATTAGAGTAATTTGATTGCTCAGGCTTAAGGAATAGATTACTACTGTTCCAGATGTAAGGAACAACAGACTACTTGCTCTCTCCAGGCTGAAAAAAAAAGAAAAAAAAAAAACCTTTGGCTCCTGATTCCAACCATATTTGCTATTATGTTCCCAGTAAATCTTTTAAAAATTGAACACTTTTAAAGATTTTTTCACTTCCAACTTTTGCCAGCCTGTGTTAGGAGAATTCCAGCCCCAAATCAGCTCGTTAGGAAGGGGTTCAAAACAGGCTCTGCTCCAAGGGGGCAATTACAAAGTGAGGTTATAAATCATCCTTGCTGGGGAATCAGGGTGCCAGATATCTCTGGAGCTCAGTGGGGGCTTGGACTCTGCAGGGTTTTCAGCAGTCAGGGCTGATTTAATTCCAAAATTAGGCATTTGGCACAAAAGTTCCATAATCTGCTTTGCAGGTTTTTTTTTTTTTTCTCTTCTCATCTCCAACTAAATCTTTTTTTTTGTTTAGATCTGCAGTTATCACTCCAATTTTGACCTGTTTTAATTGGGTTTCCCCCCCCCTTTTGTGTGATTTACCTGCAGTTACCATTTTTATGCTGATTCTTTGTATCACTCACTTTTTGAATGTGTAGAAATGTGCAATAGGAAAGCAAGATGGAAACACTGGTTTGCCTTCCCAGGATTTAAAATACACATTGCTTGTGTTAATGAGTGGTTGTACAATCAGATATCAGAAGATTGTGGAAGGATATTTTAAGGTGAACTTCTCTTCCATGTGAGAGCTGCTGACACAAAACCAGGGTCACAACTCCTCAACGCAGATATTTTGCTAAAATTCCCATTTTGCTGTGGGTCTCATCTCCATTTTCCCCTAAATACCATTTTCCTTTATTTCTGGAGGTATTTGCCATTTTTATCACTCTCAAAGACAGAAAGTCAATGATTAATAAAGAATTAAGGTGGAAGGTCACAGGTTGTTAAAGAAAGGATCATTCTCATGCTGTCTTTGGTGTTCCCTCCAAACTCTCTGCTGATCCCTTCTCCACAGCCTGCTCTGTTGATTTGGAAGATTATTTTTTAAGGATTAGCTTTCTTTTTTTTTTTTCCCTGACCTTTTTCAACAAAAAAAAAAGTCTGTGTAGGGTTTTCCAGAGCCTGCACCATGCAACTTAAAGCATTCTTCATTCCAGATCCCCCCTCTCTGTGCCACCAGCTGACTCTGCTCCAGCAGTGCATGGAAAAGAGACAGAAAACCTTTGCTCCAGTGTCTGCTTTTACTTTAGGAATTTTCTCATTTAGGGGGAGGATGAGCACGAGGAAATAGCCAATAATTGCTCTTGTACAACAATAATTGTTCTTGTACAGCAGCTCCCTGGGTTTAAAATGATTTCCTTAAATGCATCCTTCTTTTCTGTATTCTGGACAGCAAAGAATGCCAGCTGTTTCTGCAGTAATGGCAGATTTTTCTGCTGTCAGAGCTGAGTGAAGGAGTCAGTGCAAAAAGCCCCAATCTGCTCCTTTTTGGACAAACCCTGGGCCTCCCTTAGCCTGGGTATAACCATGGGCATCCTTAGGGTCCATCCTTAAAGCCAGGTTTAGTGAAGAACAGCCCTTGGAATCACAGCTCCTTCAATCTGAGGCAATGAAAGCAGAATCTTTAAATGGATAAATGAGTTTGGGCTGCTGCTCAAATCCTCTGGCAGCTGCAAGTCTGGCTGAGTTATCTGAAGGGAAAGCTCCTTTGTTCCTGTCCTTCCACATTCACCTTTTGAGGAATACAAATGTTTGTGTATCATTAGGGGCTGAGTTACTGCTGAAATCCCAGCACCTTGTGTCATTTTTCACATAATAACCGGGATGGAGCAGAGCACCCTCGGCAAGGGAACTCGAGCCCCGCTGCTAGATGTGAACTGACAGCCCAGTGAAAACAAAAGTCTTAATTTTCCTCATTTGTCTGCTTTGTACCCAGCCAGAAACTGCACTGAGTGCTCTTATTAGATCTCCAGGAGAAATCCTGGGATTCTAAAATTGCTGAGTACACACGAGTGGTGCCACGCTGTCCTCGCCCCGTGCCAAAGCAAATCCTGCACTTGAGCAATTCTTGTGCTCAGTGTTTGTGTGAGGTGGAACCTTTGGTGAGGCTCAGCTGCTTGCAGGAGCTCCCAATCTCTGCAGTTTGTCAAGGTGCCACCAGCAAACTCCATGGTCTTGGGTTTCATTCTATTCTATTCTATTCTATTCTATTCTATTCTATTCTATTCTATTCTATTCTATTCTATTCTATTCTATTCTATTCTATTCTATTCTATTCTATTCTATTCTATTCTATTCTATCCTATCCTATCCTATCCTATCCTATCCTATCCTATCCCATCCCATCCCATCCCATCCCATCCCATGCCATTCCCCACAATGGGAATGTGGGGATCAGCCCCTCTGGCCCCTGCCCTGGGTCACTGGGTGCTGCTGGGTTTTGCTCTCGTGGTTCTTTTGTGTCTCTCAGGTCACAGCAGGAGGTTCTTGATGTGCCAGAAAATTCCCAACCAGGAGTCAGGCAAAGTCGTGGTTCTTGCCCACACCACCAGCCTGGATCACTCCAAATTCCATCAATCCTGGCCTTGTTTTATGTCCCAGTCTGCCAAACTCCCAACTCCTTCAGTCCATAAACCTCAGTGAGGTGGCTCTGGTGGCTGCCGAGCCCCTCTCCTGAGCTGTGTAAATAAACATTCCATTTAATTAAATCCTGGAGCCTGCTGAAGTGGCCTGCAGCAGATGAAAGGGGCTGCAGCCTGTCAGCCTGTGATGGTTTGGAAGGGCTTTCAAACATTTCTGTGCCTTTCTTTGCTTTTACTTTGCTGCCTTTATTTTCCTTGCTTGTAGCTTGTAAAGCAGTTGTGAGCTAATAGCTTTGTAAGGCACTTCTCCTGCACTTGTGCAGCTCTCAGAAGTGCTCAGCATTTCCTAATTCAGTGGCAGCTTTTCTGCAGGCTTCAATGGGAGCAGCAGTGAGCCCAAGTGCCTCTTGAAAAACCACACTGCTTTCCCTGGAGTTCTGTTTGACTCCTCACAGAATAAAGGCAGCAGCATCACAAGTGATAATTGAAACAGTCACAATTCCAGCACATTCCTCCGTGTCTGTTTGATGCCAGTGCCACCAGACACTCCTTTCCATGGGGCTGCACTCAGGGCAGGGGACACACAAATATTAATTTGTTGTTAAGAGTTAATTGCTAAGGAGAAATCCCTGCTCAAATCAAACATGTCCCTGGGAAAATTCCTCTTTTCTCTCGCTGTCTGTTGGTTTTGCTCCAAGTTTAATCACTCAGGGCAGGGAATCTCCTGGCCTCTCTCCAGCCTGGCTCCTTCCCATCACAGTGACACTTGGGACCACTGGGACTTTCTTCTGAACCCAGTGCATGAGAAGCCAATCCCACCATGCTGCTCTCTGCTGACTTCCAAGGGTTCTGAAATATTTTTGTATTTATTTATTTGAAATGTAAACCCACCTGCACTGCTTTCCATAAATACAAGCCAAGGTTGCCAGGATTCCTGTGTCTGCAGCTCAGTGTTTATCCATTGGAGCTAAGATCAGGTTCTTTAGGCTTGGCACAAAGTCAGGGATAATGGCACTCAGGGATAATGGCACTCAGGGATCATGGCACTGAAAGCTTGGGGCACTCCTGGGTTTGTGTTCTGTGTTGGTCAGAACAGTGGGAACCCTCCCAGAACTGGGAAGCACCACAGGGACATGGACAGGAGCTCCAGGGGCAGAGCTGGTGGCACTCAGAGCTGGTGAAGTGGCCCTGGCCCCAGGAGGTCACCTGCGCTCACGTCTGGAGGTTGGAAAAGAAATCAGGTGTTTGTTCTGAGGAACCAGCAGGGTCCTTAAGGTGCTGCTCTTTGTGTTCCACAGTGTGGAAATGTGAGTAGAGGGAGTTTATTTTCCTCTGCCACACTTAAAGAGCTTCAGATACACAGGGAGAGCCTTGCAAGGGGCAGATGAGGCTGGAAAATTTCCAGGTGCCTCATCCCATTCCCCACTTCCATCCCCTCCCATTCCTGGGAGGTAAGAGTTCACCTTTGGGTGATACAAAGTGGGCAGGATATCTCTGATTAAACTTCTCTAAGTTTGTTTAAACACAGTGAAATGTTCAGAGGAGTTTGGGTTCTTTCTTGGAAGGTAAAACTGGGAAGGACAATGTCCAGGGGTCACAGGAGACTGGCTTTGCTGGCACAGACAGCAGCTCTGTCAGCTCATGTCACTTATTTCCAGTTTGGCCCCTTGGATTCACACACCCCACTGCAAAAATTACTCCTCATTGACATCCCTGTGCTCAGCTTTGCATTAGTATAAAACTGCCCAAATATGTTTAATAATTCATTCCATCCTAGAAGGGTATCACAGAGGTTCTGCTCATTGCTGACAATAAATAACAATTACATTTACTGCTTTGGATATGACACTGCAGGTGACTAAAACTCCAGGCTGACAGTGTCTTTGGAGGGCTCAGGTAGATCTGGATAAAGTTGATGCAATAACTCCTTTTTTAAAAAAGAATTTTAGCTTGAAGGAGCAGCAGCAAGGCTGTGACAGTAAAAATCTCCACACTCTCTGCATCAGTCACATAATTAAAAGGCACTTTATCAGTAGTCAGAGCTTCTGGGCACAAGAAATGAACACTGTGAACACTGGGGATGCTCACAGGTGAGATGTTTGGGATGTGACAGCATCCCAGATTCTGCATCCCAGCCCCAAACCTGGCTCTGCTGAGCTCTGTGTGCACTATGTGTGTGGGAGTGTGTTTGGGCAGGGATCAAATGCTCCCAAAGCTCCAAGGCAGTAATGCCAGGAAACCAAAATCACAGGGCACGATTTGCTCCGTGGTTTGCAGGGAACCACATCTCCCAAGAATTCCCACCTTGGGCATGCCCAGCCCAGGCATTCCAAACAAGAGCCAGTCTGCTGAGAAATGTGGTGATAAAAGACACTTCTGCATGATTGGTGTTTGCATTGAGAAATGGGATGTGCTTTGGACCATGCCAGTGGCCCTGGATGTGGCAGGAATCATTTGATCCTTTTACCCAGGATATTCCTCCCTGTGGAGGGAGGATTTAAACACATCTTTTTGTGAATATGGCTCCTACTGCAGGTATTTTTCACCCTGCCTTTGGCATAAATTGAGAATATTTCTGACAAGTTGTGGACTCCTCATCCCTGGAAGTGTCCAAAGCCAAGCTGGAGCAACCTGAGATAGTGGAAGGTGTCCCTGCCCATGGCAGGGAATGAAAAAATCAGAGCATTCCAAACATTTGGGTTAAAAGGGATCTTAAAGTTCATCCTGTTCCACCCCTGCCATGGGCAGGGACACCTTCCACTATCCCACTATCCCACTATCCCACTATCCCACTATCCCACTATCCCACTATCCCACTATCCCACTATCCCACTATCCCACTATCCCACTTCCACCATCCCAGGGTGCTCCATCCTGGCCTTGGATGCTCCCAGGGATCCAGGGGCAGCCACAGCTTCTCTGGGAAAACCATGCCAGGGCCTCACCACCCTCACAGGTAACAATTCCTCCCTAATTTTCAATCTAAACCTGCTCTCTTTCAGTTTAAGTCTCTTCCCTTATGCGCCTCCTGAGTCTTTAATGGCTAATTTTTTAAAGATTACTGTAATGCTCCAATCTGCTATCCCTGGCCTTGTATAAACACTATGGATAACAGCAGCACACAAACCCCCTGTCAGAGTTAATTAATTTGGGAATTTGGGTGAGAAAATACACAACTTGGCAGTTCTGTGCTTCAGAAGGATTAAAGACATGCACAAACCTGAAACAGCATCCAAGATCATTAACTGATGCTGGATTTTCTAAGTATCTCAGTAAAATCTGGATTAGGTTCAAATATTCCTTGAACATCCATATGTTAAACAGTGGAAAGATTTTAGTCTTTTAATGCCACAGGGGAAGGAGTTTGGTTACTTCAGCACTTTAATTTAAATTAAACAGGTGTTAGATGGTGATATTTGACCAGAATCCTGAACATGATAAGAATAAAAAGTGCATATTTCCAACATATTTCCCCTATCACTGATGGAGTGTTTAGACTTTGTGCAATCAGTGCTCTGTATCTCTCAGGCAGGAATCCTCCCAGAATTCCTCCCTCAAGAGATCAGAATTGCACTTGGGAAAGGTCTCTCTCCATCTTTCATCCATCAGGATTTTCTGTTTTGATAAAATGGGGTCTTGCACACCATGGTGAGTGGGGCAAAGCAGAGGCTGGAGCTGCTGGCAGCGTGGGGAAAAGACCTGGGAATGAACTTTAGGAAACTGGAAAAGCCAAACAGCACAAAAATCTGGCTTGACCTCAAGGAGTGGTTTGGGAACCCGTTACAGATGAGTGGAGAAAAGCTGGAGGAGCAGGCTGGAAATATTCCCTACAAAATGAGGGAGAATTCTCCAGGTCATTCCACCATCTCAATTTCCTGGTGTCATGTTTGCTCCAGAACCTTCAGGGAGAAGTTGTGTTTTCCTTGCCCTATAAACAGTCCCTACAAAATCTTCCTGGATGCTTCCAGAGCTGAGGGATGGGAATGAAGCAGCAGTGAAACAGAGCCCTGAAATTGTGGGAGCATTTGAGCTCAGCACCATCCCTAGGCCTGGCTTATTTTGGCAGCCACTCACTCTGATCACCTGCTGAGCTTGAGATTGCTGCTCTCCTTTGGCCTGGAGAACAAGGACTGGGAGCAGCAAATCCCTGGCACTGCTGTGGGCTTGGAGCTCCTAGGAGAGAGAACAGGGGATCTCTGGAATTTCCTAAACCCTGGCACTGCCGTGGGCTTGGAGCTCCTGGGAGAGAGAACAGGGGATCCCTAGAAGTTCCTAAAGCCTGGCACTGCTCTGGGATTTGAGCTCTTGGGGAAGGAACAAGAATTCCCTGGAAGTTCCTAAACCCTGATACTGTTGGGCTTTGCTCCTGGTAAAGAGAATAGGGGATCTCTGGAAGTTCCTAGACCCTGGCACTGTTGGGCTTTGCTGCTTAGGAGGGAACAGGGGATCCCTGGAATTTCTTAAACCCATGCACTGCTCTGGGCTTTGCTCCTTGGGGAGAGAACAGGGGATCCCTAGAAGTTCCTAAGCCCTGGCACTGCTGTGGGCTTTAAGCTCCTGGTAGAGAGAATAGGGGATCTCTGGAAGTTCCTAAACCCTGGCACTGCTCTGGGTTTTGCTCCTGGGGGAAGGAACAGGGGGTCCCTTGGAAGTTCCTAAACCCTGGCACTGCCGTGGGCTTGGAGCTCCTGGGAGAGAGAACAGGGGATCCCTAGAAGTTCCTAAAGCCTGGCACTGCTCTGGGATTTGAGCTCTTGGGGAACGAACAAGAATTCCCTGGAAGTTCCTAAACCGTGATACTGTTGGGCTTTGCTCCTGGGGAAGGAACAGAGGTCACCTGGAATCTCCTAAACCCTGGCACTGCTCTGGGCTTTGCACTCCTTGGGGAGAGAACAGGGAGTCCCCTGGAAATTCCTAAACCCTGGCACTGTTGGGCTTTGCTGCTGGGGAAGGAACAGAGGTCACCTGGAATCTCCTAAACCCTGGCACTGCTCTGGGCTTTGCACTCCTTGGGGAGAGAACAGGGAGTCCCCTGGAAATTCCTAAACCCTGGCACTGTTGGGCTTTGCTCCTGGGGAAGGAACAGGGGGACCCCTGGAAGTTCATCTGGATGTGCTGCCGTGCTCAGCGTGTTTATTTGGATTGCCTTGCCTTCCAGAGGGAGCCTATATCCATTTCCAGCCTAACGAGTTCCTTAAAGCATGGCAGTTGCCACGGCTTTGAAACCTAATCCCTGTGGCTCTGCAGTAGCACTACACCAAATGCTGAGCTTCTTGTTTGTTGAGCTAATAAAAAAATCATCAGTGGTTTATCCTTCCGTGAGGCTTCCGCGGCTGCTAAAGCAGTTAGGGCTGAACAAGCCGACTGTGCCCCGCTCCTGTTGATTTTCCATTGTACAGGCTATTAACTTTTAGAGACTGTGGGCTGGGTTTTTGTGGCAAAGCCATTACGGGGTCACGAAGCCCACAGACGTTTGTGCTGCTGGGTGCAATTAAGGTGATGCCTTAATTGTGTTTTTTAGAAGTGGCTCTTTTGCACCGACAAAAGCAGCCCTGGCTGAGCTTTGGGAAGTGCACAAGGATTGCTGCATAATGTAAGGATTCAGGAGATTGATTTTGTCAAACTTTTGGATTTGATGGCTGCTATTAGGCTGCCAGCATGGGGCTCACAGTGCTGAGCTCTGCATGCCCAGGATGGGATGGGATTCTCTGGAATATCCTTGGAAATCATGGAGAGTGCAGTGCAAGACCATGCTTCAGCCACTGATGAAACTTAAGATCCCCCCAAAAGCAGCAGTGAAAAGAAATTTTATTAAGTGTAGAGTGTTAGTGAATACTTGAATCCAGAAGATCCTGCTGAATCTTGGATTTAGGAAATTTTCATACAGTAAATAAGTTGTAACTGTGGCTAAATCAATTAACCCCTTCCATCAATGACAGGATTAAAAAGAAACCTCTGAAGCATTGATGTAAACCTTTTGTGCAGACTAATGACTGCAGAATTGCTTTTGTTGGCTGCCTGGATGAGAAGTGCCAGGAGGGCAGGACAAGTGGCAGGACAAGGACAGCCTGTGCTGTGATTGAAACCTAACCCAGAGCCATGAGAAGGGAGTTCAATCTTCACCTCCCAGAGCCCCTGCCCTCTCTGGAGGCTGCTAATAAACACAAATTAGCTGGAGGGCCTTGGTTTGGTGTTGGTCTCTGTCACTGCTTCATCTGAGCTGGGCTCAGCTCTCCACACACAGAAATGGAGCAGCTCTTAAAAGTGGCATCTGCTCGATTTGAAATCAAATTTAAGAAAACAACCTTTTAGCAGAAGAAATTAAGTTTTAATTCCACCTTCCAAGCCTGTCTGAGATCAGGCCTGTGTGGATTTTAGGGTGTAAGTTCCTCCTGAACAATCAATGTAGCTCAGTCCCAGCCTGGCCAAAGCATCCAGCTCTGGCATCAGTTAAATATTTACATTCCCCCCCTTTTTTATATAAATTGTGCTCTATTAGCATAGGTTTCACAGTGTGGCCTTGTGTTTCAGCCTCTGGCTGCAGTTGGCAGTTTGTGCATTAATCACCATCGAGCCATGTAAAATCCGAGGCATGAGGCTGCAGCCATCAAACAGGCAGCATTTACTGCTCCATCATGGGCAGCCAATAAGTCATGGGGCAATGTCTGCCCCTGTACCACGAGGATCTGCAAGAAAAGGGAGCGTGTTTGCACTGGGGAGACTTCTGTGTGTTTAAGGAGTAATTGTTTCAGGCCCTCCCATTAATTCATCAGCTGACACGGGCCCCGATTTTCGTCGCCGCAACAAAAATAATTATCGGGCTCGAAAAAATAGCGGTGGGTTTGCACATGGCAACCTTCTGCTGGAGTTTCCTTCACAGGTTATAAGGGTTTAATTGTGGCTTGCTGGTCTCCTCATCCTCTGCAGTCAGCTGTGGCCCCCGAGCGCTGAGGTGCGAGGAGTTACGGCGTGCCGCGATTTATGGGGGATGTAAATGATTTCTTGTTTGCCCTCCCTGGGCTTGGCTGCCTTTGCCTTCTTTCGAGCCTTTGTGGGTGGATTTAGTGCAGTGGCACTGATGGAAGCCAGGGACAGGCCAGCAGGTGCAGCTCAAAGCCCTGTCCAGCCACTTCATCCTCCATCTCCGAACACGTCTGTGCCGAGCTCGTTCTGCTTGGGGAGGGAAATAAACGGGAACCTGTGTCAGCTTGCTTGTGCATGGCACTGGTGCCTTCAGGAAAGCAAATTCCATCAGTAAATGTGGGCTGTGGATCGCTTGGAGTCACAGGGTTGTGTAGGCTTTGCAAGGGAGGCTCTGGAGGGATCTCAGCAATTCTCAGACTCCAAAACTTTTGGGAGGGAAAGATTTATCTCGGACAACCCAGGTGTTGCTGTGCCACAGTGTTGCCTCCCAATGCTCCTTCCGTCCCTTCCTGGACTCTTCCTCACCATTCCTGAAGAATCTTCACTTAAGGGTGCCCCAGGACATCCTTCTCCCTTCCCTCGTGATATTTCCATGGGTTTTTGTGATGCTTCTGTTTCCCATCACATCCACTTGTGGACCAGCCCCATCCAGTCATTCCTTCCTGCTTTTGTCAGCTTTTTTCTTCCTTTTTTTTTCAGTCGTTCAGTTTTCTTTGGGTGCTTCCCATTTCCACATTCTCTTCTCTCTTTCTGCCAGTCTGAGATGCCCAGAAGAGCTCAGGGCGTGGAAAAAAAAATCCAGGTAGGTTTGGAGAGATGGGAGATTTGCATTTATTATGCGAATTCCCAACCTTTGTTTTTCTGACTAGCAGCTCTGCTGTGCCCTCTTCCAGTGTTACAGCTATCAAGGATCCACCAGACTCTGGATCCAGATCCATTAAAAACTCTTTTATAGGCAGGAAAACACCGTGTTCCTCCAATATCTTCCTTCCACACCTCTGTATTTCAGACTGAGCAGAGCACAAATAATAATTCCTACAAAAACTCGGAGATCCGGTGAGTTTGTGCAGTGCAGGATCATTCCCGAGCAGTGCCATCCCAGGAATGTGGTGCTCCAGGTCTGCTTGAAGTGCCTTGAAGAGCCATCGTGGCCACATTTCTCCAGCTCAGAAGCACAAAGGCTCGACTGTGAGCTGTGAAATGCTGGCCCTCGGCCAAGTGGCCATTTCTTTTCTTCATTCCCTGTCATTAAAGCTGTGGCTTGCTCCAGGGCTCAGTGTTTTGCTCTTCTTAAGTGGAACTGTTAACGACCCAATTTGGAGTAATGTGGAGTGCACCCAGATTCCACAGTGACTTCTAAATCCATCTAACATTAATGATAATCTGTAATTAATAGCTGCAATCAAAAGGAATTGTAGGGTGGTAATTAGAAATTTAGGATTAAGGTATTAGCATATAAAATGAGCCTCTTAAAAACCTCTTCTTCCGAGAGATGGCTCCGATCCTGCGGAAGAAAACAATTTTTAGCTGATATGACCTTAGCCAAAGATCATGTTACTAAAAATACTGACTTGAGGAAGGCAGCAGGCTGCTGCCAAAACATCTAAAGGTATTTTAAGAGTTTGCAGATACTCAGACGTAGCAGTCACATCATTTTCTGATGACTTTGAGATTCAAGAACAAATCCGAAGAATTATGTTTTTGAGAAGGAGTTTTAATCTCCCCAGTAGCCTTTTGGGGTGGGTTTTATTGGAATCCCCAGTGGCTGCCTCTCTCTGGGCCAAAACCTGGTGTATCCTCATGGGAGAGAGCAGGTCTGCAGGAAAAGGGAAGGCAGAGGGGTCAGGTGCATGAAGCACTTTTGGCTCCCTGTGCTGAAACCATAAATAGGTCACTGGGATTCTTCCTGGGTGCATCCTGAATGGGTTAATCTTTGCCTTTATCTCCAGCCCTGGAGAGCTGGAAGATTTTGAGGCTCCCAGGCAGAGAGGTCCTGCTGATGAAAGTGCCAGTAGCAGTGGTGAGGTGCTCTGATAGATGGAAAGGATGGGATATAAATGAAGTTCCTAACAATTTCCAGTCCTGCACTAAATGAAATCATCCCACTGCCCATCTCCCTTTTGAAGCTGGAAATTAATGTCTCGTGTATTTGAAATCCACAGAGTCTGAATTGTTCACTGGTGTTGAAAATTTCCCTATCTAATGCCAATTATTAACCTGCCCAGGGCTATCAATAATGATAACACTGCAGATAAAGAACAGGTAAATGTGCAGGAGTTTTACATTTTTTAAGAGCTGGAATAAAATTAACCATTTGATGGTTATTAGCACCCCACAACTTCATCTCTGCCTGGATAGCTCCAGAGGGTCTTTTGCCAGCAGAAAATGCATTTTGGACATGGTGGTGATAGTTTGGAACTCTGGAGGAATCATTTAAATTCTGTGAGGAATGGCTGAGGGAGCTGGGAAGGAGAAAAGGAGGCTCAGGGGGCTCTGTGTGGCTCTGCACAACTCCCTGACAGGAGGGGACAGCCAGGGAACAGGGACAGGATGGGAAACAGCCTCAAGCTGTGCCAGGGGAGGTTCAGGTTGGATATTGGAAATCATTTCTCCATGGAAAGGGTGGTCAGGACTGGAAGGGCTGCCCAAGGAGGTTTGGAGTGCCCGTCCCTGGAGGTGTCCAAGGAATTCCTGCATGTGGCACTCAGTGCTCTGGGCTGGGGACAAGGTGGGCATTGGGCACTCAGATGTTCCTCCAAGGCTTTTCCAACCTCTGTGATTCTGGGATTCTCTGATTCTGTAGTAAGCTCTTACCCTCTGGATCTGCCCAGGCAAGGTTTTGGCAGAATCAGCTTTCCCTTTGCTTTTTCAGCCATGGAATAACCAGGTGGAGCACAACTGACTGGGGAAATGCAGCATTTCACCCTTCTCACCAGGGACAGCTTTGTGAGGTCTGGTCTGGGGCAGATTTTATTGTGTATAATTGTAGGCTTTTGTCTTCCAAAATATCCCAAATAGCAGCTTCATCTGAGCATGGAAAGTGGAGGCATCTTGCAGGCATATATTTTTAACATAGACTGGTTTTTTAAATAATCCAAGGAAGGTTTGTCCTGTGGGATGAGGATTAATATCCACAGGGTTTGACCTGTGGTATCACATACTGTTAAAGGCAGTAGATTCTCCTTGAGAGACACCTGTCTTCCTCAAAGAGCAGAAATGCTCAACAATTCCCCATCTTCTTGCACTTTTCCCTCATTCAACTGACCAAAGTATTCACATTTCCCACCTCCTTTGGAAAGAGGAGAATTGTAATGCAGACAGAGAGGTGCTGGTGTCCTGAAAATCCTTCCACATATTAAAGGTATAAGCAAAATTTGAGATACAAGATAGAAATTTCAGAATGGTGCCAGCTTTCAAACACACAAGAAAATTAGTAAATAATGGGTTGTATCCATTACAGTCTGTCTAAATTTCCTTCAGCAGCTCCGGGGTGGGCTGTGGAGAGGCTGGAAAGTGGCTGATTGCAAAATGGAATATCTGGGGAGATCAGATGGAAACGTGTGGGGAACTCACAAAGGATCAGTGGAACAGAGAATGCAAAAGGCAGAAAAGGAAGATGAGGGAGATAGGACTGAGAGGAAAAACAGCCAGGAGGCAGATCTGTGGGAAGATCCTGGAAGGGATCAGTCAGGTAGGAACCAGACAGAGGGAAAGATGAAGTGTTGGTCTGGAATGTGCAGAAAAGCAAAAAATACCGAGCACTTAGGGTAATTAGCTCTTCTCGAAGTCTGTAGAAGTTTATCTGCCATTCCTGTTTTCCTGCAGTTCTATCCAAGTGGGAGAGCTGAGGAGTTTGTTTGCTGGAGATTTTATTCCTCATTTTGAGGGGAGGTTGACGTTTCTGGTAGATCTGCAGCTGTAAAATGTTCATGGGTGATTTGGCCAAAAAAAGCTGTGCCTAAATCCCCTGTGAAGCTGTCCTGGCCTGACCCTGCTGCCAGCGTGGGATAACTCCCCGTTGGTGTCTGCAGTCATGTCTTGCCCAATCTTGTTTTTAATGTCTCGGGAAATTGGCCTTTTATCACTTCCTAAGGCAAATTCCTTCACAGGATAACAAAGCTCACTTGGGGAAGGCTTTCTGCTCAGATCCAGGGACAGGCTTGCAAATGGAAAACTTTTTCTTATGTTAAACATGAATTCTGAATATTTTTATTATTTTCTGAATATTTTATTATTCAGACTTCTAGCTCCTTCTCAAACATCTCCTTGTTCTTCTTGCTGTTCTGGGTATCCTGCAGTGAGATCAGAATTCCAGTCACATTCATTTTTCTACCAGAAAAAAGGAAATTACTCCTGATTGTATAAATAATTGTGTAAATTTGGTATACCATCGGGGTGTAGAATGAGCCCAATGCATGATACAAAGGATGCCCATGAAGAAGACACTTGGAATTTTTGTCTGCATGTTTTAATGGGACTTATTTCCTACCTTAAAAAGAGTGGGATTTCCATCTCTGCCCTAAAAGAAGGTCCATCCCAGGCCATACTTCCACTGGATGTGTCCATTCCTCCACTCAGCATCCATGCATTCCTCGTGCTCTGGAGTCTGGCAAGCAGAATATCCTCATTTCTAGCCTTATTTTGCTCTCTCCTTTTTTCTGTACAACAGATTTATTCCCCACTAAAATTTTCAATTCTTTCTGGCCTTGATGTCATCTCAGTTATCTTCTCTTTTTGACTTACAGTCTCTGGTTCATCTTACAAATGCAGGTACAGCTTTTGTAAACCTTCCTGAAGTTTATTTAATCACAAAGATTTTACAAGGCCTGACGTGCAAAATTCACTCCACACTTGTGCAATGTGGTGATAAAATCAGATCTTGGCCAACTTCTCCGTGGGAAGTGTGTTTGAATACACTTTACTTGGCTTTTCACAGCCTGTTGTGACTTCTCATTAAACTTAAACCCAATGTTTCTTAATAGGTTGGAACAGATAATTATCTTGCCAGTGTTAAGAAGAGTCATCATTCATCTGGAATGATTCCATGGATAAATACAACCTAAATGGGATAATGGCTCTGTCTGCTGGTCACATTTCTCAGGCTGACTCTTCTTCCAAACAAATCTGATCGTTCAAGTTAAAGCTGGGCATTAGGGAAATTTTAAGAAGTAAGAATTAGTTTTTAAACTCCACATTCAAAATTCATCTGCAGTATTGTCAGGACAAGAAGAAATTACCTCAGGTTGTGCCAGGGAAGGGTCAGGTTGGACATCAGGAGGAATTTTTCTCGTGGAAGGGGTGGTCAGGCCTTGGAAGGGGCTGAGTCCCCATCCCTGGAGGTGTCCAAGGGATGTCAGGGCTGGTTTGGAGTTGATGACCTTGGAGGGTTTTTCCAACCTCAGAAATCCTGTGATTCTGTGATCTAAAATAGGGAGTTTTTTCTCCCTGTTTTGAAGATGTGACAGCAAATGGGCAAGTCTGTTCCAGTGCCTCAAATGCTGTGAGCAAATCCCTGACTCATCCCTTCGCAGGGCTGGCTGGGAACTCACCTGGAATGATGCCAGAGCTTTTCCAAGGGGAGGTGGCACCACTCTCACTTTCATGCCCAGCAATCCTGACTCATCTCAGGTAGAAATGGAATTCAGGGATGTCACCTGGACCTTTTTTTTCTGGGATGTTTTATTTTCCTGCATCGGGGTGCTTTGTTCCTACACGCTGTAGCTGCTCTGTGAGTTCCCTTCAATCAAATAAAGTGTTTACTATGGGCACAGTGATGCTTTGCTCTTCTTTGGAACTTGAATTGAGGAATACCAGAAAATCACCAGCCTGCAGAACTTCCACAAATAGGAAAGTTTGGTTTTCTAATGTGGTTTCTCCTGTAGATGAGCTGATGGGTGTCTGCTCTGAGACTCATGGCCATGTTTTCAAAGCCTGGTTAAGAAAACATCAATATGAACACTCTGGAGTTTAAAATAGCAGAATACTGCATGTGGTCATAGTGTTGTCAGTTGTGGAGTTTTAAATAACAAGTGCTGCATGTGGTCACAGTGTTGTTAGTACTTTCTGTTTAATTTTGGTTAATGTGTGTTACCTGTTGGCACAATACAGTTGTTTTGTGGGCTCTTCATACTAAAATATTTCCAGGTGAGCCAAAGTAGCTGCAGAAAATCCACTGTGGAGTGCCAAAAGTGAGAGTGTGACTGAGGGAACCACTGTCTGTGGGTTTGAGCTGTGCCTGTGGACACAGGGATGAACCAGTTTGATCCCAGTCTTGGAAGGGTTTTAGCACAGGAATTGTCCCATTTCTTGGCTAGGAGAGCTGGAAGGGTGAGGAGGGATAGGGAACCAAGCATCCCAACCTCTGGTACAGCCTGACACCCACAGCTCCTGGGCAGTGTTTGGCCACTGGTTCTTTGTCACCTACCTCCTATGACAGCAATATTGCCACTGGATCTGCTTTTCTGTCCTTAAACCCTGCAAGTTTAAGCCATGTGGCCCCAAAAATTTGGGTTAGAGAAGGGTTGTGTGGGTTGGACAAGCTCAGCTGTTGATTAAAAGCAGAGAATGAGAAGGGATGGACCCAGTGGGCCAAAATCTGAGCTGGTGCCACCGCTGGCTGTGCCACTTCCCTGTGCCCAGGGACTGTCCCCAGCTGTGGGCTCTGCCCTGGGGATCTGCACAGGCCAGGATGTGCTCATAGGAGAGTTCTAATGCCTTCAAATTCCATGTTTGCCCTGGAAATCCTTGGCAGAGTACTGGATAAGCAGGGCTGCCAGGTGAGCTTTTAAGCCAGGCTTTATTTCTAAAGAGGGCACTGGCTGTGTCTGAACCAGGCTTTGTGAGTTTGTAAACACCTCTGTGGATGTTTACAATTTCTGGTGATTTTTTAATGAAATAGAAGAGATGCCAGCACATCAAATAAAGGCAGAACATGTTTGCATATCCTTGCAGGCCATGTTTTATGAGTGAAATCAGGGAATAAGCTAAAGGATGGTGCCAAAGTGAAATGAATGCACTCCAGAACATTGCTGTTCTCTAACTCACAGCATCCCAACTCTGCCTTCCCTGTGCCCCTCTGACATCACCCAGCACTGAAGGTCCCTCCAGGGTGCAGGATTGGGCTGTGGGATGTTCATTTTCCCTGAGTTTTTCCAGGACTGGCACCCTGAGCTTGGTTTTATTTCCCATCCCCTCTCCCACGCTCAGTGCCATCCAACATCTCTCTCCTCCTTGTCCAGGTCAGGTTTCTCAGGGCTGGGTGGACACAGGGAATGAGGAGGTGCAGTGCTTTCCCATGCCATGGAATGTGTGTGCACACCCCTTCTCCCCACCCTCCCAGCACTCACTAAAGCTTGTATAAAATCTATTTATCCCTGGAGGATGACTCCAAAAGCCTTCCTGATGCCTGAGCAGCCTCACAGGCTGCACGTGGATCTGCTGTTATAGGGACACAGTAAATCCTGGATGCTGGATGAAGTTTGGGAATGTTCTGCTATGACCTAGAGCTGAGGGAGGACATGCTGGCTTAACACCACCCTCCTGTGATTTGTTGTTTAAAATATAAGTACAGACTTAAATCTCCATTCAGCTTTTTCCTGAAGAGTAAAGAATTCTCCCAGCTGCTTCTGGAGTTCAGATCACTCCTTCCAGCCCTGTTTCCAGGAGTTTTCATACAAGAAGCCCTGATAACTTCAGTGTATAAACCACAACCCTTCTCGTGCATGTGGGGTTTCAGGATTCAAATATCTTGTAAATATTGATAGATAACACATTCAGCAGCCTCTCAGCGCTGTGTTTCCCTCAGCTCTACCACTGCAGAGTCATTCTGCCTCTCTAAAACCCGCGGGGAGATTTGAGGGTGGGTCAAGTCCATCCCAAAGATCGGCTGCTTAATTAGCACGAGGCCTCTCAGTGAACAGCATTGCAAAACAAACTCCAGCCCTGGCCTGCTGCCTTTTCCCCCTTGGCTGCTTCTGCTGCCCAGATGGCTCAGCCTGCCAGCACAGAGCATCAAATCGTTTTATTCCTATGACAGCAACTTGATTCCTGATGATATAGAATCCATATATTAACAGCATATCGTGGTTTTTCTCTTTTCCCCTTCCAGGAGTGAATTCCTCAGTCGTTGCTGATTTCATGCCCACATCGTCATGGAACATCTCAAGTGAATTAGATAAAGGTAAGCAGGCAGAAAAAAACCCAAAGCCACTTGAAATCAGATTTTAAAATCTCCACTTTTCTTTACTTTACCTAATCAGCAAATAAAGGGAGTCAGGGTGTATTCAAGATAAACCTTGGGATCCTTTGACATTTAATTCTGTGTGGTTCTGTGATTTCTGGAGATTGCTGTGTTCATTTCTTGTACCAGGAAAATGTTCCACATGGCAAAAATATTTCAAGATGATCTGTCACACATTTTTTTCTGGTGGGTCTTGGGATTTGAACTCAAAATTCACAAGCATCAGGCACTCAGTTTGCCCTGATGTGTTTTATTGTGAAATTTTGAGACTTTAGTAATACAAAATACATTTGCAGGTGGTAATTAGGTGTAATTTGGAGCTCTCCAAGGGGTATATATTGTAAAAAAAATGAGAGATTTATAATTCTCCTTCATTTTGGAAATTAAGCACTGCTAATTTAAGGCAAATTGCTGAGATTCCCTCATTGCAGGGCAGTGGCTGCAGCTCCTGAGTCAAACCTGTGCATCTTTGAGGATGCTCTTAGCTCCCCTCACTGTACAATTTGTCAACCACTTTTCATTTACTGCTGAGATGGAAATTTCCCAAAGTAGAATTCAGCCCCAGATGGTTTTCCCAACTGTTTTTGTCTGTGTTTTGTTAATGTTTTTTTGAACATGTGTTCATAATGTTTGATGTTTATGCATAAATATGTTTTCTGTGCTTAAGGATGAGGAGAATATGTAATTCTGGTAAATTCAATACTTTAAGTTGATCCTTCCACATCTGCCTTCCCAGCAGGGAAGGAGCAGGACTTTCTGGTGATCCAGGACACAGTGGAGAAGATGAAAGTCAAAGGGCTGGTGCTTGCTGGTGGGAAAGGGAGAAAAAGCTTGTGGTCATTCAGCAGAGAATTCCCAAATCCCAGCAAACTGCTGATGAAGGTGTTGACAGAATGGATTTCTTATCCCTCTGCAGGGATTCATCCACGTGCTCATGGCAGGTCTGGGCTGTGCTCAGGGAACATCCCAAAGCTGGGGAGAAGTGAAGGTGATGCTTCCCCCAGGCAGGATCATGGAATCCCAGAATGGTTTGGGTTGGGAGGGACCTTAAAGCCCATCCAGTGGCACCCCAGGGACACCTTCCACTATCCCAGGGTGCTCCAAGCTCTGTCCAGCCTGGCCTTGGGCACTTCCAGGGATCCAGGGGCAGCCACAGCTTCTCTGGGCACCCTGTGCCAGGGTCTCCCATCCTCCCAGGGAAGGATTTCTTCCTGATATCCCATCTAAACCTGCTCTCTTTCCATGTTTCCTCCTTATTTGGCAGCTTTCTTTGGTTTTCCAGAAAGTAGGAAATAATTAAGTGGCCTAGGAAATAATTAAGTGGCCTAGAAAATAAAAGTCAAAAAAGCCACAAATCCACTCAAAAGTTCAGAGAAAGGAAAACTTTGACTTGGGAGAGTCCAGCAGAGCTGCCCCTCTGTGATTGAACCATGTGCCATGTTACCTCCATGGCACCTGCTCCTGAGCTGGAGACATTGTCAGAAACAGGTCAAAAATGAAGTTCCCTGTTTCTAATCCACCTGGAATGCAGCAATTAGCAGCGCTTGGGCTGAATCCCGCATTCCTGGGGGATTACCGGCCCCTTTGCTGGGGCTGATTAGCATTTCCAGCGCTGGCAGCTCCCACACCTGAACACGGATTTACATAGGGGATTAAAAAAGTCTGAAAAGCTTTGTCAGAGGGGCGGCTTCTCCCGGGGCTGCTGCCAGCAGAGGCTCGCAGGTTTTGTCTTGTCTCAGGCACCAACTGGGGCTTTCATGTGGGAGCTGCTGCTTCTCCTCAAAGCCTTGCAAACTCCACCTTGGATCCAGCCAAGCACACGCTGGGTGTGCTGTGGAAACCTCAGAGCACAAAATGAGGCTTGGTTTTCATTTCTTTTGCATCTCAAGGACTCGACATCCACTTGTCTTCCAGGAGGTCACGCCGGCGTCCCAGTAAAACTCATTTTAAAGCCTGTTAAATTCACCACATGAAAGTGGTTTCCAACCAGATTTCCCCATTAAATCCCTGCCCTGCTCTAAGTGGCTCCAACTCTACCTGGTGCCTTTTGGAAATGAGCATCTCCTCCTCCAGTGTGTGCCCCGTGTTGGGGAAGGAGGAACAGCTTGATAATAATATTCTGCATTTTGAAATAATGACTTAATCTGGTGCTTTCCCTTGCTGGGTGAGTTCTGCAGTGATTATCTTACAACTGAGCCCTATTCAGGTTTCAATTTCTATTAAATAAGCTAAATCGACAGCATTAAACAGTTGCCTGTTTATTCTTTTTAGCAGGAAATGAATTTAAAAGGGACGCAGCCACCCGTGAAGAGCTGTTGAAAGCAACGATTGATGGGAGGGAGGAGGTGGTTTCTCACCAAAACCTTAAAAAAACAAACAAACTGAGCATAGAAAATAAAAAATAATCACTTTTAAAACAGGGGAGATTTAGCTATGAGCATTTCTCTCTCTTTCCCTACTGGAAAACCATGGTGTGCAGAGGAAATGCCACAAGGGAGAAGGAGAAATGAAAATATGATCCTATAAATATTTAATTCTATAAGGAGAAATAAATGAAGTTGGAGGGAAAAAAGGGGGCTCTGGTGGTAGGAAAAGCCCCATTCCAGGGGGCTGGTGGCAGAATGTGAAGCTTTTCACTCCCAAGTTTTTGGTTGAGATTCCCTTTGGCTGGGGGAGCCTGGAGCAGCCCCAGGTGGGAGATCTCCCATGGGGGCTGTGGTTCATTGCTCCAAGGGCTGGGAAAAGCCTCATCCATGTGTGCTCCTCCACAGCCCCCTGGCACAGACATTTCTCCTTGGATTTCTCCTTCCCTGCCTGTCACCTCCCCCTCTGCCCCCTCACACACCAGCTCCTGCTCCAGCTCTTTGGGAAAGCTCCCAGTTTCCCATCTTTTCCTCCTCTAGAAAGGTCTTTTCCCTTCCATCCCATGTCAGTTTATTTACAAAGAAACAGGCCTGAATTGGAATGAGAGCCTGTTTACATCAGCTACACTGGAGGAATTGTTTGGGATCTCTTCATCCTTAGGCAAAGATAATATTGGAGTCTTTGCCAGGAAAGAGTCAGCTTTGGGATATTATTTTAACTGTGAGTAGGATTCAGGTCCAGTGGCTGTTCATTCTGCAAGGCTGGTCAGAGAATGATGCAGCTTCCCTGGGATGGGTCCTGCCAGAGCCCCCATTCCCTCCTCCAGAGGCACAGGGATGTGTCCTGGCTGTGGCTGAGCTGAGCTGAGGCCACTGGGGCAGGGCTGCAGCTCATTTCCTTTCCTGGTTCCTCCTCCTTCTGCCAGGATCTCTTCCCTTGGTCCTTCAGCTCCCAAAGAAAGTCATTACTGTGAGTTTTGGCCTATTTTCCTTTTTCTTTCATGGCCTTTCATCTCTGGCAAACAAGTATAAAGCCTTGGAGCTTGGAAACCATTTCCATTTCCAGACATCCATGATCCCAAGGCCAAGAGCTTGGGAACCATTTCCTTTTCCAGACATCCACGATCCCAAGGCCAGGAGCTTGGGAACCATTTCCATTTCCATTTCCATTTCCATTTCCATTTCCATTTCCATTTCGTCCAAGGCCAGGCTTTGAGCTCCCCACAGCCTCTGTGGGGCACAGCACTTCCCAGTCCCACGGTGCTCCCTGGAACAAACATTCCCTGGAGAGCTTGGCAGCAGGAGTCAGGATTTTACAGCTGAAGATTCAGCTGGAATTTATCCTTTACACTCAAAGGAATATCAAGGATCACCTCCAGCATCCCTCCCCTGGGATGGTCTGGGGATCCACAGCACAAAATGACTGTGGAGGGTCCAAACAAGGGATGGGAGAGGTGCAACATTTGGGACTGTGTGTCCTGAACTTCCTGGAGATCCTGGAGTGGGCAGAACATTCCCTGGAAGGGCTGGACAACAGCTCCAGCACAGCAGGAGGAAAATGCAGACAGTGGAAGGTCTGCAGGACATCCAGGGGTCTGCAGGACACCCAGGGGTGCAGCCAGGCTGCTCGTGGAGCCCTTGGCTCACCCTCACTGACACATCCAGGCTGAAGCTGCCACCTTGGCACATCCTTCCAGGCAGGGAAAGGACCTGGCTGGGAGTTCCTAGAGGGAAAATCTCAGGGAGAATTTAACTTTTATCCCAAACAACAAAAACACAACAAACCAGGTGGATGGAGGCCTCCTGCCTTTGGCCCCAGTCCTTCAGAGATTCCAGATTCTCCTTTGAAATCACTGGATGTGAATTCGATATGTGTGCTGAAAGGGGAAGAATTACAGCTTTCACATTCATGCACAATTTACCTTTCTATTTTCCTTTATTATCTGGGGGATATGGGGTAAATCAAGCTCCCCTGATGGGGCTCAGGGTTCTGATTCGATTTGTGGGGTCCCGTTAGTAGCAGGGCAGTAAATTACTGCTACTTTGTTTGAAAATTTTTTTAGCCACAGTACATTAGCTCCTTTTGTTTGCTTTTCCACTGACGGAGTGCACGTTTTTATTTGAGAATTTGTGTTTCTTGAATGTCTCATTTATAAATAATACAGGGTGTGAAATTTGAAGGTCACAGAACTCAGCCTGAAAATGAAACCACCCTGAGTAACTTCGGGCTTTCATGGCAAAAATCTTCCACAAAAAGCTTCACTTACATCAGATTTTTTATATAATCTGAATGTGTGCAGTGAATATTGACAATTTTACATGAGGTAACTATATATAATAACCTTTTCCTGGCTCATCCAGCTATCTTTGTTTGTTTGAAAGATTGATAGATCAGAGGGTCAAGGGACGTGTTTTATTGTACGTTTCTGTTCCAAATTTCCTGACATTTTTGGTTGAAAAAAACATAGACCTTTAAAAGGCACAGAAAGGGCTAATAAGAACCAGATCCTAAAGTGATGCTATGTCAAAATGTCAGAAATAACAGCTTTTCTTTGACTCCACAGCATTAATCTTGAGTCACATACCTTTCCATACACCCTCCCTTTAATGCTTGAGTTTTTCTTTGTGGCTCTTTACTGCAGAGCAGCTTCTAAAGTGACAACAAAATCCCTTGATGGTTTTCAGTAGTTGGCTTTATAGCTGGATGTGGACATTAGTTTACCTATTCCAAATCACTTTTTTTTTGGTGATAAAGTTTTGAGGTTTCCTACTTGGACTATAAAACTGGTTCCTGAGTAAAGAAAAGCTTCATTTCCCCTCAAAGTGACCTCTGAGACATCTGTCCTTAAACCTCTGAGTTGTCTGATGAAAGGAGGGGTAGAAGCAACTCTGAAATGCATTCAAGAGTTCGTGGAGGGCAGTGAGTTGTCCAGTTCCCATCCAAAAGCAGTGAGATTCAGTTTCCAGATAATTTTTTGGAAGTCCAGTTTCCCTCCACAAGCCCAGTGCTGTCTCTCTAAGCTGCCAATATAAAAATTAATTCTGAGAGTCCCAGTGGCAGTGAAGATCTGGAAAGCTGTGCCCTGCCTGGTTGAGGTCAGTGAGTTCTCCTGGGTGGCACTGAACCCTCTGGATGGAGTCTGGGAAGGGAAAGTCCAGGACAGAACTTCCATGTGCACCCCAAATTGTCTCCTGCACATCTCTGAGGAAACCCATTGGATGTAAACTGAGCAAGCTAAGGCAGCAGAGGGTTTCCTTTTGTCCCGAGGCTGCAGACATTGGACACTTCCACGTGATTATCTGGACTTCTTTATTCTGGTGTTCTTCAAGAGTTGCCAGATCATGACTTGAGCACAGCATCTCTTCCCTCCCACTGTCATTCCTCTTATTTATCCATTTAAAATAAGTGAAATTCCAAGTGGGAGTTTTCCTTTTACCCCTTTTAATAACAAGGTCTGGTGATCAGACCCATGGGGAGTTGTTTTCCTTTGTGAGTTCTGGGCAGATCCAGCAATCCATGGTGAATCCTTTTCCCAAGGGATGTGTGTGGCCAGACTTCCATCAGAAATCCTGCTGCTTCCTTCCTTTTCATGGAGCAGCCAGCAAGCCCCTGCAGCACCTTCAGTCTGGGTGGGCTCTGTGTTGTTGACCTTCTCCAAAGACAACTATTCCATATGGAAATTTCCAGTGCAGTGAGCTTGGTGCTGGTGGATTTTTGTGAGTATGGAGCACATCCAGGTGTGGCACCACACTGGATTTGTGGATAATCCAAGGCTCTGAAGGAATGAAAATGCAGCTTTCCCTCAGACAGTTTTGGGCGTTTTTCCAGTGTGTGCAGTGACAAAGAGCCAGGGAGCTGCCAAACTTTTCACTTCACAAACAGAATTCAGGGATGGGGCTTGATCAGCCTGGTCTAGTGGAAGAGTCCCTGCCCATGGAAGGGTTTGGAATGAGCTGATCACTGAGGCACCTCCCAGCCCAAACCATTCCAGGATTCCATAAATGCAATGAGCCCTGGAATACTGGTGTCCCAGTGCCTTGCTCCAGGTTCTGCTTTCTGTGCTGCAGTGCAGGTTTGAATCTTCAAATCCAGAATTAAACAGCTTTTCCAGGCCAGCAGCTGGAGAAGGTGTCCCCACAGCTGCTTGAGGAAAGGTCTGGAGATGTTTGCAGAGATCTGTGTTGTTCCCCATCTGTAAGGGAAGGAACTTGGCTCACCAGCCTCTCCTGTGCACCTGGATTAAAGCTGGTTTAGACTTGAGCAGAGACTTTAATCTTAGCTTTTCTTTGAATATTCCGACAGATCAGAAGGGCAGAAAGAGGAGGGTAAATGAAACAACAACTCCTCTCATAAAATGACCCTTCCAGGGTCTAATCCTGCATCCCCATCGTGCTTTAAACACCTTGTGAAATCAGAAACATGCAGCACACACAGTGCTGGGGGGAAAGGTCTCACTGTGGCCAGCAAAATCCTCCTGCAGGCCAAGGGGGTGTTCCTGCTCCAAGATGTGTCTTTGGTAATTTAAGATAGAGTAACCATGTGCTCACAGAGCAGATTAACATTCTTTGGCTGGCCAGGACGAGCTTTTATTTTGAAAGCCACCTGGGTTCCACTTAAAAGTAGTAGAATAGTGGAGGATTTATTAGGACTGGGCAGGCCCCTATTTAACAATGTCAAGGCAGAGCTGTGGAAATACAGACACTTCTCTTCTTTGGAGACATGCAGTGCTCTACATTTGGTCCTTGCACAGCTGTTGCTGTTCTGTAACATCAAACCAGCACAAAGTCTGCCCATGAAGGATACCTAATATTTGGGTTTTATATGCAGTGTCTCCAATTTATGTGCTCAGAATCATGAGGATGACTTATGATGTGTTGTGTTTGCCTTGGCAATGGCTCAAACCCAGAAATATATTTCAGGCTTGGCTTTCCAGATATTATCTCAAGTCATTTAAAAGTTCATTATAGGGCACCCGCTAGTGCTGCTCTAGTAAAGGGGCTGTCAGCATTTTTCAAGGGTTTATAACTCAGCCATTAAAAAAAACCTCTCTGTGGGCTGAAACTTGGCATTCAGGGTCTAGGCCCAGCAGTAAATTGTTTTTACAAATTAAAAAAAAATCAGTTTGACTATTATTAAATTATAGGTGGGCTAAATTTTATTTAGAACTCATTCAGGCTATTCTCCTGTACTTCTGTAAATTAAAACGTTTCCCAAATGTTTTTATAGAGTGCTACTCTAAAATATGGACAGGCTTTTGTTCAGTGCTTGAAACCCTGAGATTTAACTTAAAATGTAATAACAGTGCTTATCCCAGCATAGCACTTTTCACCTTCAAAGTGCTTTATGAGCATTATCTCATTAATGTACATAGCAGCCTCCCCATGATGTAAGAGGGATTATTATCCTCACTTTATGGCTGGAGACATCGAGCCAAAAGGTTTAAGGCTGTTTTTAAAAGGCCTCAGTTGCACAAATCCCATGTGAGCTTTGATTGGCTTTGGGTGTCTACTTCCCTTTGGCTCTTCTAAAAATCACAACTGAGCTGATTCACCCAAGGCTGCTCCGAGCCAGGATTAAACTCAGACTTTCCAAAGGCCAGTGCCACCAGACTGGATCATTCCCAGTGCACAAAAACCATCCTTTCTCCTAAGAAATTGTTCTGTAGCTCAGAGGGAGTCAAATCCATCTGGAGAGCTCCTGGACGGCAGGAGAGGCTCAGATGAGTTATGGTGAGATGCTTTGGATTGGAAGGGACCTTAAAGCTCATCCCATTCCACCCCTGCCCAGGGACACCTTCCACTATCCCAGGTTGCTCCAGCCTGGCCTTGGACACTTCCAGGGATCCAGGGGCAGCCACAGCTTCTCTGGGCACCCTGTGCCAGGACCTCCCCATCCTCACAGGGAACAATTTCTCTTTTGATGGGCTTTGGAAGGTGAGAGACACAATAAAAACACAACTGGGCTTCTCTCCAGCCCCTCCACACCAGGCAATGGATGAGTTTGGTGCATGCCAGGGAAGGGATGCTCATCATTTTGTGTGCCTCAGTAACAATGCAAGATTTTTGGGGAGTTCATTTTCAGTTCCAAAATTGCTTTGTCTGTGAGAAACATCTCCCAGAGCTCCCAATGGCTTCAAACCTGCCCTGTTTAAATCTCATCTCAGGTGAGCTGCTTGATCTGCTTTATGATTTGGATGATAAATTTATGGATTTGAGGACTAATCTAGGGTGAATTTAGCAGATGAATTTGTTTTAATGTTTCTGCAGTAGCTCATGGAGGAAGGTGGAGAGCAATGAGAGGAATCAGCACTTCCTGAGGCCCCTTGAGTTGGTACTTACAGAGAAATTGCAGCCACACTTTTTCACTGACTTATGATTTCTATTGATTCGTCAGAATCCTTTTCCAGCCTTCGGAAACCTCCCCTACATCCTCACTCCTTTATTTGCCTCTGCTGTATTGCTCAGGACCTTTAAAACCTTCTGTTCACTGTGCTGTTTGTCAGCCAGCCCATCCCAGAGCTGTTTCTCTCCCTGTTAGGCTGGAGATGTGTGAAGCAGTCTCGGGAACATTATCAGGAATTCTAGAAATGGCTGTGGTACAGCAATGGTACGTTGGGTAATTAACTGTGGTTCTCAGGTCCCAGGCTGTTAGTGGGGCTTTATTAAACCCAGCTTGTGCAGGCAGCCCAGGAATCCATGAGCTGGCTGCAGCTCTGCTTCCCAGAGAGGGTGTTAGGGTGGCAGGGCAGGAACATTCCTTGGGATGGAGCTTGGAGAAATGCTCCTGGGGGGCTGAGGAGCCATCGGGCACCCCTGAGAGATGCCAGACCCTGGTGTCTGTCCTGCAGGGCTGGGATCTCTGCCCTTTTCACCCCATCCACTGATTTCCCCAATGATTGGATCCATGGGAGTGTAGGAACAGCTGTATTTTCATAGAATCATGGAATGTTCAGGCTGGAAAAGACCTCCAAGATCATTAAGTCCAACCAGCCCCATGTTCCCCATTAAACCATGTCCCCAAGTGCCACTTCATGTGTTTTTTGAACATTTCCAGGGATGGTGACTCCACCACTGCCCTGGGCAGCCTGTTTCAATGCTTTACAACTCTTGCCACGAAATTTTTTTCCCTGATACCCAATCTAAACCTCCCTTGGTGCAACTTGGGGCCGTTCCCTCTCATCCTGTCCCTTGTTCCCTGAGACAAGCACAGTTTCACACCTGCACATTTAGAACTGAATTGAAAAAATGCACGTGGAAAAAGAATATCTGTGGGCAGGGCCTCGGTGCCAAATGCCTGTCCCAAATGGCTCCTGGGACCAGGTGAGGACAGGGACGCCTTGTTCAAAGTGCTGTGCAAACACAGGGTAAGTGGTGTGCTAAACAGATTAAAAACAAAGGCAAGAGATACTGCTCTCCACAAACCATAATGAAGGGAGGAGCTGGGCAAGCCAAGATTACAGGGAATAATTAGGGAAGTGGCTTACTTAGGCAGGATGGGTGGCTGAGCTGGTTTGGAACGTGCTGGAGGGGTTTTTCACACTTTTGGGAAGGTTTCATGCTGGAGTTAAGTGCAGATGGACTTGAGAGTGATGGAGCACAAGCAGCACAGCAGCAGTTTGGGGATTCCCCATCCCTGGAAGTGTCCAAGGCCAGGTTGAACAGGGCTTGGAGCAGCCTGGGGTAGTGGAAAGTGTCCCTGCCCTTGGCAGGGGGTGGAACTGGATGAGCTCCAAGGTCCCTCTCAATCCAAATAATTCTGTGATTCCAAGTTCATTGGCTGATTCTGGCTTTTCTTGACCTCCTGGTTTGGCTCTGAGAGTCCAGGAGTCAGATTCAGTTGGGATTTCTCATTCCTTGGCCACCCTACTGGGACAGCCAGCAGCTGATGATGGCTCTGAGCACTAATGGCCATTGTTAGGTTTGAACTCTGACATGAAGATGAAAGCCTGAGGATTCTGTTCCCCAGCCCCAATCCCTCTCCCTCCCTGCCTTTAAAGGATTTAATGAAATGGTGAATACAGTGAACTGGGAATTGGCCTCTTCCTGAAGGATGCCAGTGAAATAGCCCTTGACAGAAAGCAGAGCTCAGGAATGGACCAGGAGAGATTCATCTTTGTAAATTTAATTTAATTTGATTTTTCAATGACGAGCCCTACTTCAGATTGGAGGTAATCTTCAGTACTCTTAGCCATGGAAATACTGAGTGAGAATAAATTCTCCTCTCCCAGATATGATCCTTATTCCTCATCTCTGCAGTTGGTGCTTACAAAATCATGGGTAACACACTGTCTGCTCTGCCTGTGAGTCACTAAAAATGGCTTGGAGACAGGATCACAGAATCCTGGAATGGTTTGGGTTGGAAGAGACCTTAAATCTCATCCCATCCCACTCCTGCCATGGCAGGGACACCTTGCACTGTCCCAGGCTTCTCCAAGCCCCAATGTCCAACCTGACCTTGGACACTTCCAGGGATCCAGGGGCAGCCTCAGCTTCTCTGGGTAGCAGGATTTTCACTTCTGAATGATTCCTTTCATATATTCCTATACTTGGTGGATTCTGGCATGAGCAGAGGCAGGTCAGCATCAAAATGAACAACTGGAGCACTGAGATGTTTTTCGTCATATTGGTTCATCATATTGGTTCATATTGGTTAGGAAAAAATAAAGAAAAAGGAGCAGCAGTTTTTTTTCTGAAAATGAAGGCAAATAGGAGATGTTGTAACAGCAGAAGGAACCCTGATATCCACCTCTGTGTCTGTTCCAAAGACAAGCAGGAGCTTTCTCCACAATGACATTCCCTGCTCTGGAGTCCTTCACTCCTTTTCTCTCCAACCCCAGATTATTTCCTGACGCTGGATGAACCCATGAACAACATCACCACCACCCTGGGCCAGACAGCAGAGCTGCACTGCAAGGTGTCTGGGAACCCCCCTCCCACGGTGAGGTGGCTGAAGAACGACGCTCCCGTGGTGCAGGAGCCACGCAGGATCTCCTTCCGAGCCACCCCCTACGGCTCCCGCCTGCGCATCCGCAACCTGGACACCACCGACACCGGCTACTTCCAGTGCGTGGCCACCAACGGCAGGAGGACGGTGTCCACCACTGGGGTGCTCTTTGTCAAGTTTGGTGAGTTGTCTCCTCTTCAGCTCTTTCCAGCTCTTACTTTGGAGGAAGTTTTTATCCAGGGGAAAGCAGAGCGCTGGTGGAGTGGAATTGTTGGGGTTGGGAAGGCGAATTTGTTAAACTTGTTGTTTAATGTTATTAATTTGTTAAATTTATTTGTTAAACCTGGATTGTGCAGGCAGCCCAGGAATCCATGAGCTGGCTGCAGCTCTGCTTCCCAGAGAGGGTGTTAGGATGGCAGGGCAGGAACATTCCTTGGGATGGAGCTTGGAGAAATGCTCCTGGGGGGCTGAGGAGCCATTGGGCACCCCTGAGAGATGCCAGACCCTGGTGTCTGTCCTGCAGGGCTGGGATCTCTGCCCTTTTCACCCCATCCACTGATTTCCCCAATGATTGGATCCATGGGAGTGTAGGAACAGCTGTATTTTCATAGAATCATAGAAATTTAATAGAAATTTCATGGAATGTTCAGGCTGGAAAAGACCTCCAAGACCATCAAGTCCAACCAGCACCCAGCACCATGTTCACCATTAAACCATGTCCCAAGTGCCACATCCATGTTTTTAAACATTTCCAGGGATGGTGACTCCTCCACTGCCTTGGGCAGACTGTTCCAATGCTTTTGGAGGAGAAATTATCCCAATATCCAATCTAAACCTCCCCTGGAACAGCTTGAGGCTGTTTCCTCTCCTCCTGTCCCTGTTCCCTGGGAGCAGATCCCAAATCCTCCCCGGCTGTCCCCTCCTGTCAGGGAGTTGTGCAGAGCCACAAGGGCCCCCCTGAGCCTCCTTTTCTCCAGGCTGAGCCCCATTATTGTGGTACCTGGGTAGATTCAGACCAGAGGAGAAAAACTCCTTTATTCTGAGTGACCTCTGTGTCTGGTGAGTGAGAAATTTCAGCTGGCACTGCAGGCTGAGGGGCTGAAATGAGACACATATATACCTGTCAGGGAAAATAAGCACTCATTCTTCCAAGTTTATATTGAGATAACTGCCTTCAAAGCTGATCTTTCCACTCAGAAGATTCCAAACAAGAAACAGGTTTTGTGTGTCTTCTCCTCCTCCACGGTCAGGGGGAAATAATTCACTGAGATGAAGATATTTGCACACAGTCCTGCTTAATCCCCTCTGGAACTGGACAAATAACACACAAGGAATGATGGATGTGATGAGTTTCATCATCTTTTTTTTCCTAAATCTCCCACATTTTCTGATTTCTGATAAGAAATTAATGATTAGATGTTCTGCTAAGGCCGTTTCAAGAGGAGGGTGAGTTGCTCACCTGTTTATTGTCCTCATGTCATATTGTGCAGCCAGTACAGGTTTGTCTTTGGTGCTGAGGGACTGTCACTCCTCTGTTCAACCCCATAAACCACAGCCAACACCACAGACTGGTGCTTTTATCTTTTAAAAGATTTTCAAAAGCTTCCTGCTTGCTACCTCGCCGTAACTCATCCTGCTGTTTTTCTTCTGTCACTTTTCCAGGTCCCCCGCCAACAGCAAGCCCAGGATCCTCGTAAGTCCTTTCATGTCTCTTCTGTGGGTTCATTAATCTTGTATTTCAGCAGTCAGAAGTTCATTTGTCATTCAGTGTGACAGGAGCACTTTTACATTCTGCTTTTTAAGTCAGATAGGATGGTAATTTATTAGAACTGAGTTATCTGTCTCACAGTTGTATTTTCATGTTATTGTGTCAACTCCTATTTCTTACCCCAGACTTCTTAATTTCCAATATTATTACCTTTAGATCTTCTGGTGCCTTCAGTCTGTGAAGTGATTTCAGGTACTTCATCCATGTCACAGCCCAATCTGGAAAATATTTATCACTACAAGCAGATTTTACTACCCAGGGGCTTCTTGCTGATTTTAAGGGTCGTAAACTGTGTCTGTCTCTCTGTACCTGTATTAATAAACTGTCTGAAAGCTGAGGATTTAAAGATTGAGTAGGTGGGTGGGAGCACAGCTCCCTGTGTCCTGGAGCTGAGGTTTGGCTCCTGCTGCAGGGTCTGAGCACTTCCCACATTATATTTTGGCAGTGGAGCTTCTGTCTTGGGCATTTTTTGAGAATGTTCACTTCTATCTCCAGTTTCAAAATATCTGATCAAACCTGCTCACCTTTGCAGTGCCTTATTGTTCTCAAGTGTAATCTGCAGCTGTCCTGAGGTTTGGAATAATTTTTGTGGTGCTGTGTGCAGCTTATTCACATCTCACACTGTGGAAAAATATTGAAAATCCACCTCTCTTGGTGAGGGGAGGGAAACACAGAACCAACTAATCCAGGAAATGAATCCATTAATGCAATTAATATAGTTACAAGGGATGCAAAAACCTGGGGATGTGAATGTTCCTGGCTCCTTATGGAAGATTTTCCATGAATTATTGCAGAGGATATATAAGAGGAGAAGCATCTGACCACAAAAGGATGTTGTAGGATGCCCTCTAATGGAACAGCCTAAAATGTGGTTTTATCTTCCCTTGTGAAGGTGCCTGATGTGGAATCCTGGGGTTTGTTTTGGAAGGGGAGCTCTTTGCTGGGATTTCAGCTCTGTTTGGTGATTGTGGCATTCTGGGGAGGGAATTTTCCTGCTGCTGTGGGGTTTGGGGGCTTACTTCTGAATGAGGTGAGATAATGGGGATTTTGTGCTGCTCCCACCTCGTTTGGGGTTTCTGAAATTTGTGGGGTTAGACAGCACATCCTTGGAGGTCAGGACTCAAGTGAGGGCAGTGTGAGCACAGAGAGCTGGGCTGGAATTTCAGTCTAGGCACTCAGGATTGCCTCACTTTTTAAAACAAAATACATTTGGAAACCTTTTTTCCCCATTTTTTTCTTTCTGGTAGGGTTTTGGTGGGGTTTTGCCCACTTTATAAAAAAAAAAAATGACCACAACTTTACCAGCTAAAATACACACAAAGGATGTGAAAAGGTGAAAAGAAAGGGAGATGTCCTCTTTAATAGTTGATTTTATAGTTGTGCCTTATAGTTTTGTGACCAAAAAAGATATTTAATCACACTTCAGTTGCATGCTGTGAAATGCAGGAGGGAAATTACCTCAAATTCTGGTTCTTTGTGTTTGCTGTTCCTTCCATGCAAAGAATATCCTGGGGACAGGATTGTGTCTCACTCAGGTGTAGCCTTCTCCCTTCACAAGTTTAAAAATGAATTAGTAGATATGAAATTAATTTTTTTGCTTTTTTTTTCTGTGAAAACCAAGCCCATCAGTGCCAGTTTTCAAACTCCAGGGTGAGAGATGGAGCACCTGGCTGACCTCCCTCATCATCCTCCCTCTGGGGAAACACTTTCCTTGGGAATAGTCTGGAAGCTGGATCATAAAATTCAGAACAAAACTGATGGCAACTTCCTCCTTTTCCCTTGTCTTTATCAGTCACCCATGAGTGGAAAGTTCTGCTCATTTACAGATTTCATTTGAGGATTGTGTTTTTAAAAATATCCACACACTCAGCACTTTTCCTTCCATAATTTATAGGTGCAGAGCTGTGCCCTGATGTGATGGCAGGAAAACAGATGGGCCAAGTGTGAATGGGAATGTTAAATGATGATTTCTGTGAAAGGAGACTGGCAGGGATAGAGAACACAATAATTCATGTGTGTTATTTTTGCTGCTTTCCCTAAACTGTCTTCAAGCCAAAAGTCTGATTTGGAAATCAGTCTGAAGCAAAGGCAGCAGTGCTGTCCCTAAGGACACCAGGAACTCAAGGGTGGGCAGCCCTGAACATCCTTCCTTTAACTCTGCCCTGTTGGACAAGCTGTGAAACCCTTGGAATCACCTTCCATGATCCTGCTCTGCTGCTCTGACTTAGCTGGGAGAAGCTCCTTTTGTTTAAAAAAAACCACCAAAAAACCAAAAAACCAAACAAACAAACAAAAACAAACAAAAACAAACAAACAAACACAAACACAAACAAAAACAAAAACAAAAAACAACAACAAAGAAGCCCCACTCGTGCTTTGTAAATAAATCATTATTTTATCTTTGGGTGCTGCAGATGCAGGGGCAGCTGCAGGCAGCTCGGGGGATGTTGGGAGGGTGTGAATGCTGATGTTCCACATCTGGATGTGTCCCCAAGAGGCAGCTCCAGGCTGTCCAGCTGCTGGAATGCTTTCCACAACGTGGATGGTGCCAAGGGCACTTCCACAGCAGGCTGGGAGGGGTCAGGGAGCTCTGGCCACCCTCAGCTGATGCATCTCCTTCTCTTATCCATGAATTTCTGAATTCAGATTGGGTTGACTGAATAATTTTAGGGAGATAATTTTGGTGGCTCACTCATGTATTTGTGCATTGCTCTGTGTCTGTGTCTTGTGCACACAAATATATCACAGAATCTCAGAAGGATTTGGGTTAGAAGGGACCTCAGAGATCACCTAATTCCAACTCCCTGCCATGGACACCTTCCACTAAACCAGGAATTTGCACATTTCTCCTCAAAATGTCCCCAAAACCAGATTTTTAACATTATTTTTGAAGTTCCTGTGCTCCACATCCCTTTGAAACTCACTTTTTATCCATCATCCATGGCAAAGTTGGTCCCTTAAGGACATAGAAATGTGTGTCTGCACCTCAGGTGTG
Source organism: Rhabdornis inornatus (assembly GCA_013397075.1). Classification (NCBI taxonomy): domain Eukaryota; kingdom Metazoa; phylum Chordata; class Aves; order Passeriformes; family Rhabdornithidae; genus Rhabdornis; species Rhabdornis inornatus. Next base: position 705,379 of record VWZS01000175.1, read on the forward strand.
GCTGCAGAGATCAGAACCAGAACAGAGCAGGTCAGAGCACAGCAGATTCCTGGAATGAAAGGATTTAATGTAACAATAGAGATGCTTTGGCCTGGGAAATGGTTCTGTGCCCAATCTTTTTGTTCTTTTTGTCTCACTCTCCATTGTTCCCATTACCTGGAGCCTTGGCTTTGTGCTTATCCCAAACTTTACCCACTGCAGGAGAAATCCTGGGCACAAATCACTGAAATTAGAGGTGGTGGAGCAAGAACTTCCACAAGAGCTGTAGTGAGAACAAAAAGGAAAATGCCAGTTTACATGGGCTGGTGTAAAAATGAGCTGGGAAAACCCTGCTGGAGTGGAATCCAGTGGGAAGAGTGCAGGAAAATTCTCTGTATTTATTATTTATTGTGTTGTGAGCATGTTCTGAAAAGGTTTAACCTGGATATATATGGCAGGGATATATTCCCAAGTGGAATGTGTACATGCTGGTGCCAATAGTCCTCTGGAACAGTCCTTTTGTTCTTCATGGAGCCTCTTCTATATATAAATCTCCTAAATATGGCATTGTTTTGTTCTTTATTTAACCACTGGGAATGAGAAGAGGGGAAAAGAGGAGACAAGAGGACTGTAATTTTAAGGAGCATCTGATTCATAAAATGAAATGGGGTTTGTGATTCCCAGAAATAGCTTGCAAGGCTTGTGAAACCACAAACCCCCCTGGATTTTCCCATCTCTTTCAGTGATTGAGATTCTTTTTTTAATTTTTTTTTTTTTTTAACTTTCAGCTAAACACATCTGGGTTTTTTAGTAAAACAGATCTTTTGTGCAGTGGCTCTGTGTGCCAGCATGGTTCCTGCAACGAGAAAATGTGTCAGCACTGGCCAGCATCCAGGTGAGGCTTGGCCAACTGCGTGTGTGATTGTGGATTTCAAAGAGGAACACAGAGACTTTCCTCTTTTGGCCACAGAAGGTAAAATTTAGAGAAGAAAAAATTCCAATCAAGAGGCCAGAACAGATTCACTGCTCCAGCAGCATCCTGAGAGCAACGTCCCTGCACTCTGGGTGCCAGCTTTGACTCCTGGAATCTTGGAATTCCAGTCTGTCCCACATTTTGTGGCTGGCACAGAAACTCCCTCCTGCTGTTCAATGATGGAAATTTGGAATGAGGACTGGACACAACTCCCAGGTGTTTTGGTGTGGGATCTGAAGTGGGATATTCCATGCAGAGGCCAATATAAATATATTTTGGGGGAAAAAAAGCCCCACGTGGTGCAAGGTTGGAGCCTGAGTGGCTGATGCTGACACAAACCATGTTACGTCCTGCTGCATGACTTCATCCCAGGGAAAATAATCCTCAATTACCAGGGGCTCAGGCAGGTTATCTGCTGGGAGCAGGCCAGGGTGGAATGGGAATGTTCCCAGGGAGAGCTGGCCTTGTCCTCTCCATGGGCCCTTTGATCTCCTGCACACTTATCTCTCATGCCACTGTCTCACCTTTTCCCTGGTTTGTCCCCAGTTTTGGCACTGGGGACAATGAAGTGTCTGCTGAGGGTGCACAGGTTTTTTTTTTGCTTGGATTTTCCTGAGCGAGCAAAAAGGACTGAAGAGCTCTGGGTGAATGTGATACAGAATTTAGGAAGGCACAGTTGTGTCTTGTATGAAGTGAATTGGCTGCAGAGCCTGTTCCGGGGTGGTTTATCGACCTCAGGGTACTTAGGTAGCTAAATATACACTTTATCTGGGAATCCCAGGGTCCTTTGCCTCCTTACCTCCCCTTATCTCCCAGACATGTGGGAAGCAGAGCCAAAGCAAGATTTAAGGTGTGTTTGAGGGCCTGAGCTGGAGCTGGTGCAGCTGGAGGGTCACTGAGCACCTGCTCTGGGGGGATCAGCCCAAACTATTGCAGGAGTGGCCTGAAACGGGAAAGAGAATGGAATCACAGGTGGGGTGGAAAGGACCTTAAACCTCACCCAGTGCCACCCTGCCATGGCAGGGACACCTTCCACTGTCCCAGGCTGCTCCAAACCCTGTCCTTGGACGCTGCCAGGGATGCAGGGGCAGCCACAGCATCTCTGGGCACCCTGTGCCAGGGTCTCCCCACCCTCCCAGCCAGGAATTCCTTCCCAAAATCCAGCTGTTGCTGTCTGCCATGGCCCTGCATCACCTGCCAGTTTCCATGTGAGCAGTGCTGCAAACAGCCACAGTCTTTGCCATGAAATGCCTTAAATTGTAATTTGTTATGCTGTGGCAAGCCCACAGAAAAGAAATTGGCCTGGAGTTTGGTGAAAGATTGACCTTAGAAAGTGCTTCTGACTTTTAAAGGGTGTCTGATAACAATTTCTGCAGATTTCAGCTGAAGTGTTCCCTTATCTGCAGGCAGCACAAACAGAAACCCCTCCTGCCCACACGTGGCATGAGGGAAAGGTCCAGCCCAGCCTGGAGACAGAGCTGAATTATCTGAAAACAAATTAATTACAGAGGTGTCAATATTTTTTTAAGCAGGGAGGGAGAAGGGAGTGAAGTGCATTAAAACCTGGGCATGGGGAGCACACAGGGAAGACAATGTGCTGTTGAAATCCTGGCTTGGTTTTCCTTCTGTGCAGGATCATCCATAGCAACTACAGATGGGAATAAATGTTTGGGGTGGAAGTGGCACGTGTGGAATGCTCCAGGCAAGATTTGAGGAGTTTGGGACTTGGATTTCCATCAGACTTTCACACAAGCAGTTGCACAGTCAGTGTTCCCTGGCCTGGCATGTGGGATTTGTGGCCAGATCCTGGAGACTGAGGGAGTTGGGAATGAGGATAACACTGAAAGAGGCATTTGTGCTGTCATTCTATCTTTATTGCCTTTATTTATACATCAATGACTTTATTTATATTCCTATTTTTATATATAGCAAGACCTTATTGCCTTTTTTAACCCTAGATCCAGGAAATTCTCAAATCCCTCACAGGGTCCTGGTTATTCATTGGACTCAATGATCTTTCCCAATCTTTATAAATCTATGATTCCAAGGGGACTGATAGGTAAAGCACAGATATAGGATAAATTTTCCTTTCTCTAATTGAATATCTCAGTTATCAGTCTTTCCACAACACTAAAGAAATCCTGTGATGACATAATTTGACCCTGAGTTACAAACTCTGTGCCTGTTTTCCTGATTTATTTAAATAGGAGCAAAGTGAGGATCATTTTGAAGTTTTTGACAAGAGAAAGGCAAAAAATAAATCAGGAAAGGCTGGAAAGTTGCATTATTTCTGCTGATCATTTCCTCCAGAACGTTGTATTCATGGAGATAGTCTTCAACTGCTGTAAAAAATAATAAATATCATTAAGCCCAGTTGGCAGTGTGGGTCTGACTAATAATAAACCCAGTCTTGTGAGTTAAACCAAACAGTCAAACCTGCCAAATATTGTTCCCATTAATGCCATAATGTCACCCAGAGGCTTTTTTCCCTTTTTCCCTTTTTCCCACTGCTCTCCCTGCAGAAGTTGTCTGGGTTGGAGTTCATCCCCCCAGGACAGGGGACCTGTGTTCCTAAGCTCCACATTAAGGCTGCAGCTAAGTCTGCTTGGAAACAAAACTATTGGATTTGATTAAAGATTCTGAGCTTCCAAACTTTGCTTTTATTGCCTGAGGCCATCAGGCATTTGTCTCAGAAAATAAAAATTGCACAGCCCCTAACCCAGCAGAGAGGAGGGAGATGCTGGCTGTGCTTCAGAGCTGAGGCATAATCTGCTTTTCCCATATTTCATGTGGTCATTCCAGGTAACTGCTCTTTTGAAGCCAACCCCAAAATCCCTCGTGGAGCTGCTAAAAGCTTGCAGCAGCACTTTGGGCCAAACCACTGGGTTTTTGTGAAGCATTCCAGTGTTCAGGAGGTGGTGTTTGCTCTTTAAGACACTTTTAATCAAAAATTTCTCCTTTAGCTCTAATCAGGAGGACATTTTAAGTGGCTTAGAGGGATTTCTTTGAGCCTGAAGGCTGTGAGGAAAGATCTGACAATGTTACAGTGACAATGGATTTCAGCCATCCTGGCCTGGGTCAGGTTTCAGTCCTGGCTCAGCAGAGCCTGGCTTTGGAAGGACTTGGCCTGAATGTGTGTTGTGTGCTCAAAGAAGACAAATCAAAAAAGATGTTTTAGAGAGTCTCTAATTCATGTGAGATTAAACCTGATTTTTGTTATGCTTGAGACAACACAGGAAAATTACTGTTTTATCTGTTGTTTTATTTGTGTGTAAATCCAACCCAGTTCCTTCTTCAGCAGCCTTTCGCTGCAGAGTTGCTAAAATAGAGGTGGGAAGTGTTGGGGACAAGTCTTTTATTTTACAGTGGAAAATAAACCTCAGTCCCAGGCTTTGGGAGCTTTCTGTTCTGTTTTTGGGGGTTTGCTGGTCTACCTTAAGCAGTTAAAAAATAAAATAACAACAAAAAGTTAAATTCTTTGAAACCAAGGTCCTTGATTTCCCTCCCCACCAGCCTGTGGTGGGTTCAGAGTCATTCCAAGGAGTCAGTGCTGCAGGAGAACACATAACTTGAGTTTCTCTGGTCCCCACTGCCTCTATTGCCCAAAGTTTTACTCCTGGGGAGGGGTGGAAAGGGCTGTAGGTGGAGGAGGGAAGAAGGGAAATAATCCTGTAACCTGAGTGCTCGTGGTGTGAAATGCTGTCTGGCTGCCATGAGTCCAATATAACTGAGTCAGAAAACTGACAAATGAAATTGTGATTTAATTACAATTTTCTGAAAGAGAAAATGGAACATCTCTCACGTGGAATAAGTGGGTTTCAAAATCCTTGTTTTACTTCAAACCCTGCAGTGTCTGGTGGCCCAATGCTGCTCTAGAACTTCCCTGGGCCTTGGGAATGGCTGGGTGGAAGGGTGGGATAAAGATTCACATATTTCAGAGCCCACTTATAATATCTGAGGTCACCTCCAAGGCACACGAGGTTCCCCTGTGCCATAAGGCCTTTAATTATGAGGGAAATCCTGTTTAAAGGTCTCTCATGTTTCTGTGGTCACAGTAAAATCTCTCACATGAGCCAGCAGTAAAATCTCAGTGGGCAAACCTCAATCTCTGTCTCATTTTGTTCTTTTATTTCAGTGCCCAGCTGCTGCTGATATTCATTAAACAAATCCTCTTCTGCTCTTTTAGTTTTGTGTTGATGGGGAACCAAGGAAAGGAGGGATCTGCTGGAGATTCATCAGATCCCAAGCTCAGCTCTGGGCACAGCTTAGGGCAGGTTTTTGATTTCTCTGCCAGCCTCACTACCAGTGGGCTGGAAAATGAATGAAGATGAAACATTTCAAACATTGCAGGAGTGAAAGCTCTGGTTGCTTGTGGTAGGAATTATTCAGGAGAACAAAAAGAAAGAATAATAAGAATAATGACAGCCTTGCAAGCACAGGGCACTGGCAGGGGGAGAGGCAGCGTCTGTGGCTCTGTGGGATGGATTTGTTTCCTGTCCTTGGCGTTCTTTCACCCACATGAAAAGTCAATTCTGTGTGTCTGTGAATCCTTTCTTTCCGTGGGCAGTTTGGGATTCTCCTCCCCCTTCAGGCAGACTCGGTGCTGAGCCTTTGCTTTTTGCTTTTGGGTGGGAGATCCCAGGCTGGGATCCAGAGCTGGGTGCTGGACCTTGGCTTGTCCCTGGAATTCTCTGTCCCAGCTGGGAGCTTCCTTCCCTCCCAGAATCATGGAATGGTTTGGCTTGGAGGGGACCTTAAAGCTCATTCCCTGTCCCAGGCTGCTCCAGCCTGGCCTTGGGCACTGCCAGGGATCCAGGGGCAGCCACAGCTTCTCTGCAAATTCTATTCCAGGGCCTCCCTATGCTCCCAGGGAAGAATTCCTTCCCAATATCCCATCTAAACTTTTTATTTTTCAATTTGAACTCATCTCAACCTCGGCTTCTGAAGCCTTGAGGAGAACCAGTGTTGGGGCAAGTGTTTATTCAGCCTAGTAAAAACATTAAAAATGGGAATAAATCTGTAATGACCCAAGGGGATTTTGTGACTTCAGCAGGGTGTAAAACTTTGGGAATGAGTTTTCCTACAAGGATAACATCACTGCTCAGCCAGCCTGTGTGTAGTTCCTACTCACTCCCAGTCTGTGTAGCTCCATCACCAAGCCCTGCAGTGCAAGGGAGAAGATTATAAGGTGTTACATTATTTATCCTGATAATTAAAACCACTCCTGACGTTCCAGCTCTGGCTGTTCAAAGCAATAACCCCGGGCCACCTCAAATACTGTAAAAGGAGTTAATCATCCATTTCTGAGTGTGTCAAGTTTATTGATCTTGTTAACAGGAAAACATGTGTGGTTACCTGGGTGAGGAAGGAAAGCACTTATCATCTGAGCTGCTATTTGGACGCTGTTTTTGGTGCCTGAGCCAGCCAAGAGCAGTGCTCAGCAGAAATGAATCACAAATGTTACCCTGCCGTAGCTCTGCAGCCGAATTTCTCATGTTGGCGAATTTACTTTCAACAAATAAATTTTGTCTCCATCCTGATTTTGCTCCAGATGAATGGACACATTCTTTTGCCACAGATCACTTTGCAATCCAGTCCCCTTTCAAGGTTTACAGCTGGTTTAGAGATTTGGAAGGCTTAAAGTGAGAAGGGACCATTGCAGTCCCCACTGCTGTAGGACTTCTCTCTTTGGGTATGGCTCAGTTCTGATTTTTAATTAACTGGGGCACATCTTTGAGGAAAAAAATGTGTCATGTTGATTTTATCTGTCTTTAACTTCTGAACATGCTGGTGCATGGGGTCAGGTGCCTCTTCAGGATCCTGAATGTACAACCACTCTTCCCTTCACAGCCCAGCTCTTGACTCTGCCAAGGTGACCCTGAGAGGTCTCTTTTCCTGGGAATAAGCTCCTGGGAATTGCCCCCAGCTCTGTCACCACCCCAAATCCTGGCTTGTTTGGGTTTCATTCCAGCCATTCCACAGCTTTGGCCTGGGTGGGGTAAGGCCAACAGCGATTTGGGTTTTCCCAGGATGTGTGTGAGTAGGGACAGCACACAATATCCTGCAGAGATCATGGAGTGTTTTTTTCTACAGTTCTGGGATGGAAATTTCCTCAACCTGCCTGTGTTTAAAAGATTTGGCTTTAGCAATTCCTCTCTAATGCCTTCTTTAGCTACTTTTGGAACAGAAATGGTTTTATTGCATTTAAATGATAAATAAATGCCTTTAACTCTGCGTTATTGGTGACAGTTCCACCATTTCCATCTTGTGACAAACAAATCTGAATTACAGCAGAAAATCTTCATCTTGGACTTGAAAGCATCATAAAGCCTCTTTTGGCAGCTCTGATTTTGGAAATCTCCTTGTCTGACTTTTGCTCCTCGTGGTAATTTTTCAGCATTCATTTAAAATTTGGTGGTGTCAGTTTTTCCCCCACAACAGGCACCAATTAGCCCAGGAGTATCAGATGAGGATCTGCCTTTCCAGGAGTGTTCCCATCTTTTGGAGACTGGGAAGGAGCAGGAGATAATGAGAGAAAATATGATTCCAGCAGTGATAGATGTGAGGGAAGGCTCTGGGGAGTTTTTGCTTTGCACTGGGAGCTGGGAATGTTTCAGGGTCCAGTCTCAGCTGTGTGGGGATAAACCAGAGGAATTCCCTGGGCTTCAACTGGGTATTTTTCCATGAATAACATGGATTGTTACTCCATCTTTGGCATTACAGACAAAACAGGCAATCCTGGTCTTGCCAAAATAAAATTCCTTGGCTGGATCAAAGGAGCAGCAGGGTGGGAATATCAAGGTTTCCTTTGATTTTTAACTCTAAATGGCTCTGCTGCATGGTTGGGGGGTGTGCCTGATTTTAAATGATGTTTGGCTTAATCCTCCAATTTTTTTATGCAGTTGCAAAATCCATGTTTTATATTACAAGGCCACGATAAGAGTATTGATCTGAGAATTTCAGCTACTCTGAGATAAAACCCAGCTTTCAAATTTGATCCAGTGCAACTGCTCGAGTGTGCCAGAACAGATGTTTTTAAAACAAGGTTCAAGAAACAAGTCTGTTATCTTAAATAATATTTTTCTAATGGAAGAATGCATCAGTATCAGCCATATCATACATTTGAGCTTATCAATACCAATTAATTTCAGATTTGCAGCTGAAATGTTGGTGGCACAGGTAGGAAGTCTGGCAGACATGCTTTAATTTGCATCAAAGCACCCCAATAACCATGTGTAAAATGCCTTAAAAAACTGTGATCCATTCCCAGTGGCACATTAACATAATTCCTTCTAATGCAAACCTCCAGGGGATTTGTATTCTCAATTGCTGGAACGCTGGAATAATAAAATAAAACTACATAAAGCAATTGGGATTGTTTTATGTGTTGGGAAATATCCATAAATTCCATATCCTAAAACTTAGGTCCAGAAAAATTTGTGCATTTTCAGCCACATGAATTTTAAAATGTGCTTGTTGTGGGGGATGAAAAGTGGGGTTTTTCACCTTGAATACCAATTATTGACTGTAAAAAGGCTGTGAAGGGACAGAGTTTTAGATGTTTTCTGCAGACTGGGCTTTTCCTTGAGTTGCTCAGACAAGCAATTTAAACTTGTAGAGTTTCAAAGTAGTTGGCCTTGAAAAATTAGATGTTTCCAACAAAAAAAGAAAAAAAGAGGTTAGAATTTACTTAATAATTCTTTTAATGCTGCTGCCAGAAAACAGGCAGAAAGGTGTGTTGGAACATATTCACTTTTTTTGGCTAACATGAGGAAGAGGCAGTGACTAGCTGGTTTTTTTTTTTTCCTAGAAACTGAAGTTTTGGGAGGGATTTGTCCCATTTTTTAGTAGAAAACTGCCATTTTTTCACAATTCTTTCCTCAAAGAAGGATTTTCAGAATTTAGGGCTGGGCATCTTCTCAAGGCTAGCCAAAATGTGAATAATTGGGCCCTAAATTCTGAATATTCCAGCCCTACCTCATGAAATATGAGTGCTTTGGTCCCAGGGTGGTTCCTGGAGTCTGTGCAGCCTCCAGAGAGGGGGAAAATGTTTTTAAGGAAAACAAACAGGTTCTTTTTCTGTGCCTTATCCCATTTCCATGAGGGCACAGAGGGACAGCTCTGCATTGCCACTGGAGCCAATTTTCCCTGCTGTTTGTTGTTTCAAGGAGGAGTTTCCTATCTCCAGAAGGATCTTTTCCACAGTTCTCAGTTTGGTATTGGTGGGGACGCCCTTTAAAGCTCTGGCAATTCCCAGCTGAGGAATTTGTGTGGCAGGGGCTGGGATTTATGATGGACTTGCAGTTTTTGTGAGCTTCCAAATGTTTTCACAGTTGTGAGGCTTGAGCAAGTAATTCACTGAGACCAACTGCTAAAAATGGGTTTGGATTCACCCCCAGCTCAGGTTTGTGATGCTCCTAAACCCAACAGTCCCAGACTGCTGAGGAAAGCTCTGAGTTCCCACCTGGGAATTCCTAGGAAGGTTCTTGAGGAAAATCTGCTGCATTTTCTTTAAGTTTCTTTAAATGTCTTGAATTTTCTGGAATTTCACAGAGCCATAGGATTGTTTAGCTTGGAAAAGCCCTCTGAGATGGAGTCCAAGCACCCCCAGCCCTGCCAAGGCCACCAGTGCTCCATGTCCCCAAGTGCCACATCCACAGGGATTTTAAATTACCCTTTCCATGAAAAAATTTTCCCAATATCCAACCCAAACCTCTCCTGGCACAACTCGAGGCTGTTTCCTCTCATCCTGTTCTCTGGGACCAGAGTCTGATCCCCCCCTGGCTGCCCCCTCCTATCAGGAAGATCTTTTTATCTGTGAAATAAAATGGCTAATTTTGGTAACTTCGAGCTTGCTGTTATTTTTGCAGCAGTTGTGGACTCCATTTATTGATAGGTGCAAATTTCTGGTCAAATAATAGCTTAAACAAGCTAACATTATAGGTATTATTTTTAATTAACTTGTGCTGAAGCATGTGTTTCACTTTTAATTCAAGTGTCAGGTTTGTGAAGTCTGTTTCTCATCATGCTTAAGGTTAAAATATTAGGTCACCAGAAGAAAGAACTATTTGAGGCACAGAAGACAAATTAAATGTTAGGAGGAAGGAGAGGGGAGGGAGGAGCAGAAATAAAGCTGTGACTCCAGAAAATAAGGGAAAGCAGGAAAGAGTTGGGGAAAGATAAAATGGGCTGAAAGTCATTTTGTGGGGTTCAATATTACAGGTTTTTCTGTCAGTTTGGAAGAGTTCAAAGTTGTATTTCCAGTGTCCTGATACCCAGGAAGGGTTGGGATGTTGCTTTCCAGAACATCAGAATCTGGATTTTCAGGATTTAGGGCTGGACAACCTTCTGGAAGTCTAACCAAAATATGCATAATTTTCCCTAAATTCTGAATATTCCCTCCCAGCTAGGAGGGATTTGGACAAAAAAAACTGAAGGATGTGGCCAAGCTCTTAAAGGAAGCCTCTTCCCTTTGCCTTCCCAGCAGGATGTAGGGCATGGATGAGGATGGGATGTGCTCCAGCCCCATCCATGCCCTCCCAGGTCCCCTCAGACCATCATCCACGGGCTCTGGGATCACTCAGGGCGGAGCAGCTGCACATTTGTGGGGTGGAGCTGCCCATCCTTCCCTGCCAACCTCCCTGTCTGCAGCTGCATGCCCACGAGAGGTGGGTAAGGGTGGGTGAGACCCCTGCAGCTCCAGGAGGGAATCCAGCAGGAGAGAGGGGATTTTTTTGGGAGAGCAGGCAACCTTCAGCACGTGTAATCTTATCCTTCTTGACTGCTCTTCAAAAATATTTCACTTTTTTTTTCCCCCCTCTGTGTTTCAAAACTTGGATGAGCTGAATTTCCAAATGTGACCGTAGAACAGCTCTGTCAAACAAAACACCAGTGCCAGGAGTTTCCTGCCATTCCCAGAGCTCTGAGCCTGTGATTTGCAGTTCATCCTGAATAATGATGTCAGGAATCTGCCAGGAAAGATCCAAACCCTGCTCCCAAGGTTGTTCCCTAAGCAGCTGCAGCCTGCAAGGAATGCAGGAGTTGTGTCAGCAAAGGGACATTTCAAGTGTTTGGGAAGAAAAAACATCTCTGAAGCTGAATCTCAGAGCTGATTTATTAATTTTTGATCAATATTTAGCTCTAATTTGTGGCCCTAATGTGGCCTCAGAGCTGATCTGGCTCTCTGGTGCCATCCCTCTGCAAATCCATTCAACCAGCATCCCAAACCCGCAGGAATTTTGGATTATTTATCCACATCTGGATTGGAGGCATCATGTCAAAGCAGCCATCAGTCTGAATAGTGAGGTAACAACTAAGTAAAGGAACTCCTTAGGCAGATCTTATTTAATTATTGGTATTTTTTAATCACAGAGTCCTAGAATTGTATGGGTTGGAGAGGACATTAAAAATCATCTTATTCCAACCCCTGCCAGAAGCGGGGACACTTCCACTATCCCTGTGGAATAATGTGGCTGTACTATTATTATTTTTATTGTTATTATTATTATTATTATTGTTATTATTAGTCAGAGGTGCTATGGGACTCTATAATGATGTCAAAGCACAGCATAAAGAATTTTTTACTTTCTGCCTCTGCTTTCCCAGTGACCCATTCCAACCCTGGCTGCCCTGTGTCTTTAAAGGGGTGTCAAACAGCAGCAGCTTTTATTCCCCAGAACTTCTCCCTAAATTACACAGTGATGTGGAAGTCTGGGCAGTTCTCTCCTTTTTGCAAAGTGAAATGCAGAAATTTGCTGAAATATTATCGTGAAACTGAGCCAATGTGTTCCCTTTTCCAAACGAGGCACAAGCAACTGAGTTTTGCTCTTTGGAAAATATGAGAGAATTTTATTCATCTGTTTGCTTTAAGGGAGATCTGCCAAGTCAAAACCCTTTCCTTTCATCTTGTGTGAAGCTGGAATATGAGGAGGGAACAAATATAATTTATTTAACAATGTACAAATAATTTATACAGAGAGGGGGCACTGGGTGTATGTAACCATAAAAATAATTTATTGATACGCCTTGTAATTAGTGGCAAGACAAAATTGAAAAAAATGACACTGAGAGAAATGTCTGCAGTCTTCACCCAGAGCCAAAACTTTTCCATCTCCACGTGGTAGATTTGGGAGATAATAGAGCATTTATTTGCTTTTGCTCTTCAGACTGGCTAATTCTCATAAATCAACCTTCTGTGCATTGGCACCTTAATTCATGCTGGCTTTTGGGACACTCAGAGCATTTGGGACTTTGTCTTGCCTTGTTCTGTTCTCTCCTTTGGCCATTTTTGCTCAAGATATCCAAGTTAGTCCTGTATTTATGATTCTTGCTTTCAGGATACTCATTTAAATCCTTCCTAAGGCAAAAAGGGGAAGAGATAAAGAAAGAAAGAAGGGAGGCAGGGAAGGAAGGAAGGAAGGAAGGAAAAGAAAGAAAAAAAGAAATCCATGGGGTGTGGTAGGAATGACCACACAATTACAGCATCTCTGGAATATGCATTTCTAATATATTGGGTTGTAAAAATAAATACAACATGATCTCACAGGTTCAGTTTTTCTATCAATATATATTTCTAAATGAACTCACATTAAAGCCTGGTTACAAAGCTTTTGCTGAACTGAGTTCCTGGACTTCTTGTTGGCATTTGCTGGAAATGTTTAAATCTGTGTGATTTCTTGTGATTTAGATAAAAGTTGGCAAAGAAAATTCAGGATGTTGGGAAGTGGAGTTTGACAGAGAGCCTTGCAGAGATGGTTTGTGTTTAGGAGCCACTTGCAGAGGAGGTGGTGCCATGAAGCCCCTCTAGGCTTAAGCAATAAAATAAATATTGCAAACTGATTGTTAATGTTTCTCTGCTCTGCCTGGTTTGCGTGGGGATGCCCAAAAGGCTGCAGAAGCAGAAATTCTGCCCAGTTTCAGAAAGGAGCTGCTCTGGAAGGGGGATCAGCCTCTGGATTCACTGGAGCTTCACACCAGGAGCAGCTGAGATAAAGAGATGGAATCAGAGAATGCTCTGGGCTGGAAGGGATCTTAAAGAGATTTTGGCTGTGGACACCCTTCAAAGGTTTTCTGTGAACTTTGAGCAATCAGATCCTGAGACACCTGAGCATGGTGTAAATGAATCCTTGGTGCTGTTATTACACCAAGCCAGAGGTGTTGGCACAGGGGGATCCAAAAGCAATGGGCAAGCTCCAAGATAAACATCCAGGCTGGAAGCATTGGCAGAATGAAACACAAAACAGAGTGGAAACCAAACTGAAGAGAAAGAATCTTCAAGCCCTACAGTGCTGTATCATCTTTTTGATCATTAAAATCCAGCACTTAATCTTGTGCAGCCTTCACCCAATACTCACTGTGGGGGTTTGTGGGGTGCAGGCAGTGCAAGGAGCAGGGCTCAGCTCTGGGGCAGCTCCCAGACCCCAAATCCTGTGCTGTGGTTGGGCTGGAATTGTTCCTGCAGGCTGCCATCCCTGTTTGCTGTCACCCCTGTTTGGTGCCAACCCTGTTTGTTTGCTGCCATCCCTGTTTTTTTGCTGCCATCCCTGTTTGCTGCCATCCTTGTTTGCTGCCATCCGTTTGCTGCCACCCGTTTGCTGCCATCCCTGTNGTTTGCTGTCACCCCTGTTTGCTGTCACCCCTGTTTGCTGCCATCCCTGTTTTTTTGCTGTCACCCCTGTTTGCTGCCATCCCTGCTTTCCACCTGCTGTCCTCCCCTCTCAGCCAGAATTTGCACAAGTCATTGAAGTCCATCCACAATCAGAAACGCCTCCAGGCTTGGACTGACTTCCAGTTCGTTAGGACTTAATCATTAGGATTTAAGCTCGTCTGTAAATGTTAACACATTAATTGCTGGATCAGGCCTAATTTCCATCCTGCTGGAGCCAAAGGGACCCTTCCTTGTGCGGGATCAGGATCGAGAAGCAGAAACACATCCGAGCGAGGATGCGGGGATCCCTTACACAGAGCAGGTGGGGGATGCCAAACACGGGCTGGGGAAAGGAATGCGGACTCAGCCTTGATCCCAAGAAACCGAGACCTGTGTTTAAAGCCAAAACCTGATGAATAGCTGTGTTTAAAGCCAAAGTAGGTGTGTTTAAAACCAAAAACCGATTGCTGTGTTTAAAGCCAAAAACCGATAGGTGTGTTTAAGCCAAACCTGATAATAGCTGTGTTTAAAGCCAAAAACCGATCGGTGCGTTTAAAACAATAAAGGGATCGCTGTGTTTAAAACCAGAAACCGATTGCTGTGTTGAAAGCCAAAACCCGATGGCTGTGTTTAAAGCCAAACCTGAAAATAGCTGTATTTAAAGCCAAAGCGCTGCCAGGGGGCAGCAGGAGGTGCGTAATGTGTTTAAGCTGCAGGAACCCTTCATGCTTTTCTGGGTTTCGTGTCGGGCTCCGTGTCGGGCTCCGGGAGCAGAGTTGGGTGGGTTTGGATGGAATGTGTGGAAAGCAGAGGGTGATCACCTCGGCAGCATCTGTTCCATGGGAAAGGGTTTGGGAGAGCTCCCCAAAACTGCTCAGGGAGTTGCTGTTCCATAGAGGAGCCACCCAGCCCTTTTTCTGTCCCCATGACCCCGGAGCAGAGTCCAGGGGACCACGGCGTCTCCGGGTCCCTCTGTCATACTCCGATGCTCCTGTTCCTTTCATTTGTTTTACCTTTCTGCCCCATTATGCAGCTGATTTCCAAAACAATCCTAAGTAGTTCCTGCACCTCATGAGCTACTAATCTGCAGTTTTCCCTGTGTGAATTCCCTGGATGCAGCCCCAGGGCAGAGCTGGTGACAGCCTGGCCCTTCCTCTTTACTCTCATCTTCCTCTCCTGAGCTATCTGCAAAATCCCGCTCCTCAGGGATTTCCAGCCAGGTGAGCCGGTGTCCCTGCTCACTGCCAATCCTTGCTGCGTGTCCTTCCCTCCAAAGGGAGCCTCTGTGTAATCCTTGAGTGAAATTCCATGATAAATTTAGCCCGGAGAAAAAGAGGCTTGGGGGGGACCCCTGACAGGAGGGGACAGCCGGGGGGATTTGGGATCTGCTCCCAGGGAACAGGGACAGGAGGAGAGAGAACAGCCTCAGGCTGGCCCAGGGGAGGCTCAGGTTGGATATTTTGGAAATTTGTTTCACAGAAAGGGTGGTCAGACACTGGCACTTGGGGACATGGTCAGTGGTGGCCTTGGCAGTGCTGGGGGATTGTTGGTCTCGACCTTAGCAGCCTTTTCCAACCTTAAAGATTCTATGATCCTATAATTGCATTAAAATATAATAAACAGTTAATTAATAATATCCTATCTGGGCATTTAATGATGAGAAGATGAACTCAACTCCAGAGCCTGCAGTCGCTGCTGGGGTTTTTCAGCTCAGGTTTCAGTTTTGCTCTTCAAGAACCAACAGAATAGAAATATTTTCAGCAGAGCTGAGTCCCTGCAGGAGCCCAAGGATGTGGTTGTGGATCCCTGCTTGCATCTCAGGTGTCTTTGTTGCCTGAATCCCTGAGGCACCTCAACCTTCCCTTGGGCTATTAATGAAGAGTTTAATTGGCAGTTAAAGGTCCTGCTTTTGCAACCCAAAAGTGAAAGAAATTGGGGTTCCAATGTGCTTGGGAATATCCTGGAACCGTCATCCAGTGAAAGCTGGACCCTTTCCATGGATTTCTCAGTGGTGAGATGGCCGTGGAGGAGTTTTCCATCTCTCCCATCCCTCTTTCCCACCCCCTCTCCTTCACACTCATCAATTACTGCGCTTAATCCCTGGGTTTTGGCTTCTCCCTGTGAGCGCTGCGGGGATCCCGGGACGCTGCTCTGGGAGCCCAGCGGTGCCGGGGGGTGTCTGGGATGTCTGGGATGTCCTGGAAGGCGATCCCAGCGCTTCTCCCCACTAATCCCATTAGCCGGGGCTGGCCGCGGTGACAGCGCACTGGGAGCGGCTCTGCCGGGTAGCGCGCAGAGAATGGGAGACTTCAAAGAGCCCCCGTGGAATTTGCATTTCCAAGGTCTTCAGGAGGGGATGAAAGTGGCTTTTGTTAAACTTAATGGCAGAGTTGATTAAAAAAAGCTCTGATTTTTTTCCCTTATTAAGGCCGTAGTGTGATTGCACTGTTGGGTTTTCTGCATCTGGGGGAGGGAGAATTCTGCACACAAAGGAAGGAACCTGTTCCCTACCCGGCTGTCAGCATCCCTAGGGACATCCCAGTATCATTTATCCGAATTTGAGAGCCACAGAGGAGCTGGCTGGGCTGGGCAGGAATAACAAAAAAAAAATATCAGCAAATTTTCATCAAGCACCTCCTTTTGCTGGGACCTCAAGCAGAGCCGAGGTGTCTGTCCAGAAAATTCATCCCAAAAATCTCAGTGCAAAATATCTCCGAGTGGATCCTCGAAGGAAGGAATTGGAAGGGCTGATTCATGCAGTTGGGATTTCAGGGATCGTGTACTAAAACCCCTCCTCAAAACCCCACTAAAACCCCCCTGTTCAACGCTGATTATTCAAAATACCCAGTATCTGCCTGGGTCTTCAGCAATTTCCTTTCTTGCTTTTGTTTGAAGAGCATTGGCAAATAATTTCCCATCTGGATTTCTGGATTAAATGTCTCCTATATTGCCTAAAAGAAAGCACCTAAGGAAAGAAATGTGTCTGTTGAACTGCTGTCTCAATTTTGGTTCTGTTTTAGCACCAAATGTTACCACACATGGAAGGCTGAGCAAACATTTCCTATTTCCAGGGTATGGGTGCTGGCAGAGGTTGGATTTTCTATATACACTTCAAATTCTGCTTGCATGACTCTTCCTGCTGTGTTTATCAATATTAAGCTTGGTTCAAAAATAGAAAACTATGTGTTAGCTGCTTTAAATAAACATCAATCCTATTTTTCCAGGCAGTTTATATTTCTCTTCTGATCAAGGCTGGGTGTATTTCTGAGCAGAGCCTTAAAAGCACTCATTTCATACAACATTAATGCATATTCATACAACATCAATGTGTATTTTGGCTAAGCTGAAGTGCCACTTTTTACCAGGCAGATGAAGGGGGTTTATTTAAACAAACAAATATTCAAGACCTTGTTGAATAGAAGGAAGTAATCCTAATTGTTTTCAATATTTTGCAGTCACGATTTAATGTTTCTGGCTGATTTCAGGGATGAGTATGAGGAGGATGGGTTTTGCCAGCCTTACAGGGGCATTGCCTGTGCCCGCTTCATTGGGAACAGAACCATCTACATGGAGTCCTTGCACATGCAGGGGGAAATAGAAAATCAGATTACAGGTGGGTAAAAACTCCTTGGCTGCTTCCTCACTGAGTTATCTGCTCCCAAAAAGCTGCTGGAGTTTTATGAACACCAATGTTATTTTGCTTTGGTCTTTATTCCCTCTTGCCATGAGCTTGTTGAGGTGCCTCTGCTCCTCCAGCTCATCCCAAAACACCTAAAAAAAAAGATTTTTCGAGGAGAAGGGGCTGTGTGTTTCCAGCTTCCGGGAGAGACTCAGTGCTGCTGTTACCCCAGCAGGTTTTGAAAGCAAAGGGGGACCAGTTTTAATTTATTTTAAGTGGCTGGAATAATTTAAGTGCTGGGAAAAGCTGCATAAATAATGCAGCAAGTAGTGGTTTCCCTTTGGGTTTAGGGGAGAACCAGTTGCCATTATTTTTGTGGGATGTGCTGATAGGATTGCTGAATTCACAGATATCATGGATATCATGATGTTCTCTATTTTTCATATAAATTAACTTGACCTGGGCCTAGCCCTGGTAATCATCTTTATATTCAGATATTTTTTTCTTATTGTCAGAATATCCCAAATTTCTCTTTTCCATTTGTCTCCAAACACTGCCAGCTTTGCAAAAAAAAGTCTTCATTTCCCCAAGAAAGGCAACGTGGAGCCACCAGTTCATAATCTTCCAGCATTTAGTTTGCACAGTTATTTAGGGATTGTATGAAAGTTGTCACCTTCCACAAAGGAACTGGTGCGGGAATTTGGGGTTTACCTGTTGGGCTTCCAAATATTGCATGAATTTGTAAATTATTCTAAGTTATTTGGGAGGAAAAAAGGGAAAATAAAAGGAATAGTTAAAGGAATAATTATAGGAATACTTAAAGGAATAATTATGTTTGGGGGTTGGGTAATAAGCTTAGCAGTTTGGATCAATTCTGCCTTGCTTTTGCTCCTAATTCTACCTCACAACAAAAAATGAGTGTATTGAAAGTAGCAAACCTAAACTAGAACATTTATTGGTGCATTGGCCAGAAACCAAACTAAACCAAGACAATCCCGTGATGAAAACCTGATGTATTTTCCTTGTCAGTGAAATCAGCATCGTTAATAACTTCCAGTGTAATTAGTGCTGAGCATTCCCGTTCATCACCTGCACAGCTGCAATGGGGAGTGAGGGTTTTACTGGGAAGGCAACAGCACAGGGAAAACCTTCCCAAGTGAAACCCTGGTGTGTTTTTTTGCAGCTGCCTTCACCATGATCGGCACCTCGAGCCATCTGTCGGATAAGTGCTCCCAGTTTGCCATCCCCTCCCTGTGCCACTACGCCTTCCCCTACTGTGACGAGACCTCCTCGGCTCCCAAACCTCGGGATCTGTGCCGGGACGAGTGTGAGATCCTGGAGAACGTGCTGTGCCAGACCGAGTACATCTTTGCCAGGTCCAACCCCATGATCCTGATGAGGCTGAAGCTGCCCAACTGCGAGGATCTGCCCCAGCCCGACAGCCCCGAGGCTGCCAACTGCATCCGCATCGGGATCCCCATGGCTGATCCCATAAATAAAAGTAAGGGGGAAATGTCTGGTGTTCCATGGGAAAGGTGCTGCTGTGCCAGCACTGCCTGCTGGGGTTTTTCAGCTCAGGTTTCAGTTTTGCTCTTCAAGAACCAACAGAATAGAAATATTTTCAGCAGAGCTGAGTCCCTGCAGGAGCCCAAGGATGTGGTTGTGGATCCCTGCTTGCATCTCAGGTGTCTTTGTTGCCTGAATCCCTGAGGCACCTCAACCTTCCCTTGGGCTATTAATGAAGAGTTTAATCGGCAGTTAAAGGTCCTGCTTTTGCAACCCAGCTTCCAATGTGCTTGGGAATATCTTAGGACCATCACCCAGTGAAAGCTGGACCCTTTCCATGGATTTCCCAGTGGTGAGATGTCGCTGTGTAGGCAGGTGTGACACACAAAAGGCACACTATACTTCAGGAGGCTAATATCTATTTATTACAATTTTGCCCCAACTTTTTTAGCCTCTATACAGTTTACAATTTCCTTATTGGTCACAGTTAGTCAACATAGCAGTCATTGGTGGAAAACTCTCCATCCCTGTTCTTCCCAGAACATTTCTAAAAATACTTTCCACAGCTGTGGGGGTTTTTTTCCCCCTGGTTATCTTCTTCTCTCCTCTTCTCCTCTTGGTCTCCATGCCAACAGCCTTGGTCAGAGAAAACTTCTCAAAACAAATCTCATTCATTAACCCTCTCTAACCCACAGACCAGCTGGGGTCCTACTATAGTGAGACTGCCGTGGAGGAGGTTTCCATCTCTCCCATCCCTCTTTCCCATCCCTTCACCTTCACACTGCTCAGTGTTGGTTGTCTTTGCAGATCACAGGTGCTACAACAGCACGGGCGTGGATTACCGGGGCACGGTGAGCGTGACGCGCTCGGGGCGGCAGTGCCAGCCCTGGAACTCCCAGTACCCCCACACCCACACCTTCACTGCTGCCAGGTACCCCGAGCTCAACGGGGGCCACTCCTACTGCAGGAACCCTGGCAACCAGAAGGATGCCCCGTGGTGCTTCACCTTGGATGAGAACTTCAAGTCGGAGCTCTGCGATGTCCCAGCCTGTGGTAATGCCTCAGTTGGGTTGGGTTGGAGTTTGGGGGCAAAAAGGGGAAGGGTTTGGTGCACAAAGTGTCTTTGGTGATTCCCTGGGGACAGAGCTGTAGGAAAGGCTGGCTGGCCCTCCTCTAAGGACACCTTGCTGCCCCTGCAGTGACAAAGTGGTGGCATGAAAATCATTTCCTGGGGAATGGCTGTGCACTGCCAGCTCAGGTGTTCCTGACTTTCCAGGCTGTTGTTCCAATCAGTACAAATCCTTAGGGCAAATTAAATCATTGAAAGATGGAATTGTTTAGGTTGGAAAAGCCCTCGAGTCCAACCATCCCCAGCACTGCCAAGGCCACCACTGCCCCATGTCCCCAAGTGCTGCATCCACACAGCTTTTAAATCCCTTTTTAAATCCCTTTTTAGACCCCACCACTGCTGTGCTAAGACTGGACAACCCTTTCAGTGGAGAAATTTTCCCTCATGTCCAATCTAAACATCCTCTGGTGTAACTTGAGGCCATTTCCTCTTCTCCTGTCCCTCTTCCCTGTTCCCAGATCCCAAATCCTCCCTGGCTGTCACCTCCTGTCAGGGAGTTGTGCAGAGCCACAAGGGCCCCCCTGAGCCTCCTTTTCTCCAGGCTGAGCCCCTTCCCAGCTCCTTCAGGAATTCTCCAGCCCCTTCCCAGCTCTGTTCCCTTCCCTGGACACACTCCAGCCCCTCCATGGCTTTCTTCTTGTGAGGGGCCCAAAAATAGGGAGAGGGTTTGAGATGCAATGATAGAGCCCAGACTATCTACCCTTTCAGTAAGAACATAATTTAGATCCCATTTTGGCATCGATTCCCATCTTTCCATTAATTGAAAAAGACTTTGGAGCAGACTCAGAACATGTCTCACTGCAGGAATGTTCATAACCATAACCAGAAAAAATTTAATTTGGTTCTGGCTATGGAGCAGGAACATCAAAGGTATCTCATTTCCAAGGGGAAAGGTAAATGTTACTGTGACAACTTGTAGGCAACATCAAATTTTGTGTGAAACTTTGAATTTCCATAACATTTCTGGGTACACTTCTGGCATGTCCATGCAAATAGCTGTATTCTTTTCCTTGGCCTGTTATCAATATTGTTATTTCTACGTGCAGATAGAACAATTAGGACACATCTGTTCAGGTCTTCCATTCACTGCCCCCCAGGTCTCTGAAAAGCAGAATCAAATGAGAGCTGAATCTCCCTTTTTGTTCATTTGGCAAACCCAAAATGCAGCCAGGGCAGTTCTGTAAACACAAACTTCAATTCTATTTTAGAGGACCTGGCAATGCCACCTCTATTTTTTAAACAAGGCCTGAACTGTGCTGGCAGTGCTGGTTTAAGAGTTGGACTTGCTGATCTCTGAGGGCTTTTCCAGCCTCAATAATCCTGTGATTTTCCCCACATTTTTCAAATCCTATATCTCTTCTGCTGTTATTTCAACAGAAAAAACCCCAAAAAACTATCCTGGAGATTCTTGTGCCAGTCCCCTCTAGCTGGGCTCTGAGATGCCAGGCCTAGCTGAGCTTTTGATCTGGGATACCAGGACTCTTTTGGAGCCAAATTCTCTGATTTTCAAGCTTTGCTTGATAATAACTGAGATAGGCTGGCTGGGCTGGAGAATTCTTGACAAAGGTTTTAATTGCCAAAACCTCTCACTGCTGCCTTAAATGGTATTCGTTGTTCTGTGGCTTTATTATTCTAAATACAAACAGGGCTGGGATCAGGTGAGCAGTAATTGAATTGTTAAGTGCTAATCTGCATATTAAAACCAGAATTCTGTGTGGGACTTGCATTCTGCTGGTTTTGCACTGGCTGAAAGAGCCATTTCAGACCCATTTTAATCAGTATTGTGCATTCTGCCTCACCAGGACATGCCGAGATGGGAAATGGATTTAATTAGGGTGGCTCCCAAGAAGCCCATTAACCTAATGAGGCTTCACAGCGGGGGCTGCTACTTAATAAGAATAATAATTGCTTTTGACTGGAACAGCTCAGGTGATGAACTGGTGCCCAGGTCTCCCTCTGCCTCGTGCTGCTGCTTTCTTTTCCTTTCTTCAACTGTATCTCACAAGCTGGGAGAGATTTGTTTCATCAGAGTTTGTCAACCTGATTGTGGGCAGATGTGAAACACGGGGTAATTCGAGCATGAGGCTTAGCAAAGCCAAGCCTAAGAAGGTCGGGAAGGACAGGGAAGGGCAGTGTGTGAATCCCTGCTTCTCTGGGAACAAGGAAAATGTCCTGGGCATGGTGCTTTAGTCCTCCCCTGTTTCCCAAACGCTGTAGGAATATTTGGGCTACCTCTCCTCTCAATTAAAAACCAGATGGCACAACTTAATCAGAGAGGGATGATCAGAGAGGAGCGTGGGGAGAGGAGAGGACAGAGTGGGCTGGAAAGAGGAGAGGGGTTGTGCAAAGTGACATTCAGAACCATTTGAACTTTGCCTCTGTCACAATTTGAGTCGAGCCCAAGCTTCAGATCAAGTTCATGTTTAATGAAGTGCATAAAAGAGATCTGTGTGGGCTGCTAAGCACTTGTACAAATCCAGCCTGGAAAACACAGACAAACAAACTGGAGTGACCCTGCAGGGATAATAAAACATTCCCCGTTCTCCCAGACTCCCTAAGGCAGCCTCAGGCATTCCCAATTCCCTGGGAAACAGCCAGGGCAGCCTGGGCTCCAGGATCCTGAGTTCCCCTGAAGTGAGTGAGTAAATCCGGGTGTAATTCCACCCTAAACCTTGGGAATGCTCCTGGATGGGGGATCTGGCCTTGTCCCTGTGTCTGGATCACTCAGGATGGAGGATCTGTCCCTGTCCCTGTGCCCAGGGCACTTGGGATGGGGGATCTGTCCCTGTCCCTGTGCCCAGGGCACTTGGGATGGGGGATCTGTCCCTGTCCCTGGATCATCAGGATGGGGGATCTGTCCCTGGATCACTCAGGATGGGGATCTGTCCCTGTCCCTGTCCCTGTGCCTGGATCACTCAGGATGGGGATCTGTCCTTGTTATCCCAGCGGGAGCTCCCTGAGCTCCTCCCAGAGCCTCTCCCCTCTCCCGCTGCTTTTCCCTCCCGCAGCATTTCCCGGGAAGCTGGAGCCATGCAGGGGATGCAGTGCTGGGTACCCTGGGCAGTGACAAAGAGAGGATCCTGTTTCCAAAATGCTCTGGGAGGAGCCCTGAGAGGGAGCAGGGATTGCAGGGAGCCCTTGGACTGTGTTACACCATCCTCCAGATTCCTCCCTCTTATCCCTGCTCCAGCTTTCCTGGCACTCACACTGCTTGCCTGGTTCTGCTTCTACTGAACTGTTCTTTTTTCACTTCCATCTGCTTGGATTTGCTTTTTTTGGTGGAAAAGGAATGGCTGAACCTTTAAAGGGAGGCAGCTCGATCCAGAGTGTTCTCCTTTAAATTGTCTCAAAATAAGGGGTTTGTATTCCCACCAGAGCTTTTCTTGGGATCACAGAATGGTCTGACTTGGAAGGGACTTTAAAAATCATTTAGTTCCAACTCCCTGCTGTGGGAAGGGCACCTTCCACAAGCTTCTTCCATAAGGTGTTTTTAAAATTCCCTTTTCTGTGGATCTGTTAAGCCATGATTTAATTTCAGCCCAAGCCAAGGCCACCTCATAGCATTCCATTATTTCCTGCCCATCAGTAGGTTTGACCTGACAGGGACAGCTCCTGTGCGTCCTCACAGAACTGTTACTCCACAAAATAATTTTTCCATTTAATATTAATTAAATAAAACAGCATCAAAGTGGATTTCAGAAAGATAAAAAGGATGTTTTATTCTTTTTAACACTTTTAGCTGACCCAGGGATGTGTTTGACTCTGTGAGATGCTTCATTCCTTTGTTGTTTTTTTTTTTCTCTTTCTGAACCAGATTACAAGGATTCCAAGGAAAAGAACAAAATGGAAATCCTGTACATCCTGGTGCCAAGTGTCACCATCCCCCTGGCCATAGCCTTGCTCTTCTTCTTCATCTGCATCTGTCGCAACAACCAGAAATCCTCGTCCCCTCCAGTGCAGAGGCAGCCAAAACACGTCCGGGGTCAGAACGTGGAGATGTCCATGCTCAACGCCTACAAACCAAAGGTAAACCCCAATTTCTGCTCCCACACTCTCTGTCTCCACAGGCAGGGAGGGAAATGCTTCAAACAACCCAGCACTGGAATATTCAGGTGGTTCCTGGCCTGTGATTTGTGTGATTTTTGTTGGGAGGGTTTTCTCAGCAGCAGCAGCATGTGCTGGACCAAGGGGATAATTCCTGTGTCCTCTGGAGAAATAATGGAGGTTTTGTGTCATAAAGCAAGGAAGCCCTTCCTGAAGCATCTCTAAAACACCTCATTGAAGTGAGGGAGTAATGCAGGTAAAGATGTGATTCAGCATTTCCTCAGGAGAGCTTTTCATGGCTCTGCTCAGTTCATCTGTCACCTTTCACTCAGCTAAAAATCACCTTTGGAAAGATTTGTTCCTTGGCTTTTCAGGCTTACCCATGGCCTCAGTTAAAAGCAGAAATGACCAAAACAGCCCCAAAACTCTGCCTGCAGCACAGCTCCTGCTGCTGGTGTTTGGCTTCACCACAGCCCCACGTTCAGGAACAATTTTAAAAATCATTTTGATTTAAATGTGATCAGCCTCGTGCCCCTGATTTCCTGGTGGGATGTGCAGAGCTGGCTGTGTCACCCAGGGCAGGGCTGGAAGTGCCTCCTGCCATCCACAGGCACAGGAATTCCCTGGAAAAACATTTCCCTTGTGTTTCAAACCATCCTTCCAGCTCGGGATATTTTATGGTTCTTCAAGAACTTGATGGGCTTTGTTCATTTGGAATTTGGTGGGCTTTGTTCTTTTGGAGCATTTTAGAGTGAAAAAACCTGTATCTCAATCCCACACACACTGGCCTGGTGAATTTATCTTCATTTTCCTTGGAAGTTCCCAATTCCAGCTTTCCTGTAGAGCTTGGAGTAGCTTTATCTCAAAATGTTGGTAGCAGTAAAAAAACTTTTAATAAAGTCAGTGTCCAAACTGCATCTTGCATCCAACCTCCTGGAATATTTTGTTAAATTTGGAGTTGCTTCTTGCTCCCTGTTCTGCTGGGAATTTGGGGTTCAGTCCTGGCTAAACTGAAGATAATGGGAATGCCAGCATCCTTTTATTGAGGATGCAATTCCCACCTTTCCTGCTGGCACACACAGCACAGGAAAACAGAAATTCCTGGAAGTATTTGGAAATATTGACCACTCTCTTTCCTTTCAATTTGCAAGTCATGTGCTGCAAGAATATTTTCATTTTATTTATGCTAATTCAGGATTTTCCCACAGGGAAAGCCAGCTCTCCCTGTCTCCAGTGTTTTGATTGCCTTTCAAACAATATTTTCAAGGAAAGGAAATGGAATCTTATTTTTAAAATTGATGTCAGCTTTGGGTGAAAACACATTTAAGCTTCAAGCTCCCACTGAGGCAATTGTTTGCTTGGATAAATAGGAATGTTAGCATTTCCTCCAGTTTTAAGGGATTTTAATTGCCTTCAAAAATATAATAAATTAAGGACATCTTGTCCTGGAGCTGCAGAAGAGGTGGAAGGGGTGGGTTTCCCTTTCCCTCTCCCCTGACCTGCTGCCTCTTGTGTATTTTACACTTCCCTACATTTTGGACACCGGTGTGTGACAAATACTTGTCAAACAAAAGCTGAGCAGATTTACAACTGCTTCACTCCAAATGAGCCCTTCCTGCCAAAACTTTATGACTTCATTTTCTTCCCCCAGTTTTCCACTCTGTTGGTTCAAACAGACAGACCCAGGCTCAGGTCAGACAGAGGTCATTTCACTTTCATTACTAAAATATAATTTACAATATGCCAGACCTAAACAAGTTTTGGCCTAAAGGATTTGGATAATATAAACCATCTGTTCCTCAACAATATAGCTAATTTCCTGCCATCACTGTGCAGTCTACTGGGTTGCCTGCTTAAATGGCTTTATTACTATTATTATTATTATTATTAATGCAGTGTTTGTCTAGAAGTCAAAAGTGATCAATACAATTAGAATTAATTCATCCTAAAACAGCTTTTTTTCCATGATTATTTGAAATGTCAGGTTTTTTCCCACATTGCCACTGGAAAGCTGGCCTTGCATGATTTCAGGAATGCAAATGGCAATGTTTACACTAATTTACAGAACCTAGATCCCAAACTCATTAACCTTAAATTACTACCTGTGGATTTACTGAGGGCCCTATACGAGTGGGTTTGGGTGTTACAAGCACAAGTGGAAGTTGGGAATAATCCAGGTTCTTTATGGCCCAGGAGTGAATATCTGCACACCAAAGGGCAATAAATGTTTAAAAGGTTTGCCTTTCTCCTTTGAGAAACTCACTGTCAGAGTTTCAGGGTGGAACAGAAATAGTGGGAACAGAAACAGACTCTGCTGTACCTGCAAGGGTTAAGAGCAAAGTCAAGGGAGAATTGGCTCCAAGGACATGTTTTTTAAAACAAAACCATTTTTTTTTCCTGCTAAAACTCCAAGGCCTGGCTCAGAAAACACTTCATGGCCCTCTCAGAGCATGGGAATTACCTCAATTCCTGAAATTAGTCACATTCAATCAGAAGCACAGAAATGCCCAAGGCCAAATGCCGAGATGCTGATGGTTCCTGCATATATTTGGATCCAAAACTTGTATCTGACCTTGTGGGGAGGATGGGAAGGAATTCCTTCTGTTACCTTTTGGAGTGTGGTGATCCATTTGGATGCTGCTGTTGCTTGGGCTGTGCCTGGCACCAGGGGCATCATGGTGTGCATCTCCTTGGCTCCCACACATCCTGCACCAAGAGATTGCACTTTCAGAAGTGAAATCAGCGTTTTCAGTGCTGATGTGTCTCTGGTGTTTCTCCCACAGAGCAAAGCCAAGGAGCTGCCCCTCTCCGCCGTTCGCTTCATGGAGGAGCTGGGGGAATGCGCTTTTGGGAAGATCTACAAGGGCCACCTCTACCTGCCAGGCATGGACCACGCCCAGCTGGTGGCCATCAAGACCCTCAAGGACTTCAACAACCCTCAGCAGTGGGCGGAATTCCAGCAGGAAGCGTCGCTGATGGCCGAGCTGCACCACCCCAACATCGTGTGCCTGCTGGGGGTGGTGACCCAGGAGCAGCCCGTGTGCCTCCTGTTCGAGTACACCAACCAGGGCGACCTGCACGAGTTCCTGGTCATGCGCTCGCCCCACTCCGACGTGGGCTGCAGCAGCGACGAGGACGGCACCGTCAAATCCAGCCTGGACCACGGGGATTTCCTGCACATCGCCGTGCAGATCGCCGCCGGCATGGAGTACCTGGCCGGCCACTTCTTCGTGCACAAGGACCTGGCAGCTCGCAACATCCTGATCGGGGAGCAGCTCCACGTGAAGATCTCCGACCTGGGGCTCTCCAGGGAGATCTACTCAGCTGATTATTACAGGGTGCAGAACAAGTCCCTGCTGCCCATCCGCTGGATGCCCCCCGAGGCCATCATGTACGGCAAGTTCTCCTCCGACTCCGACATCTGGTCCTTCGGGGTGGTGCTGTGGGAAATCTTCAGCTTCGGCCTCCAGCCCTATTACGGATTCAGCAACCAGGAGGTGATCGAGATGATCCGCAAGCGGCAGCTGCTGCCGTGCTCCGAGGACTGTCCCCCCAGGATGTACGGCCTGATGACGGAGTGCTGGCACGACCTGCCCTCCCGCCGGCCGCGCTTCAAGGAGATCCACGCCCGCCTGCGCTCCTGGGAGGGCCTGTCCAGCCACACCAGCTCCACCACCCCCTCGGGGGGCAACGCCACCACCCAGACCACATCCCTGAGCGCCAGCCCTGTCAGCAACCTCAGCAACCCCAGGTACCCCAACTACATGTTCCCAGCTCAGGGCATCCCCCAGGGCCAGCTGGCGGGGTTCATGGGGCCGCCCCTGGCTCAGAACCAGCGCTACATCCCCATCAACGGGTTCCCCATCCCGCCGGGCTACGCCGCCTTCCCTGCGCCCCACTACGCCCCGCAGGGCCCCCCCAGGGTGATCCAGCACTGTCCCCCTCCCAAGAGCCGCTCCCCCAGCAGCGCCAGCGGCTCCACCAGCACGGGCCACGTCACCAGCCTGCCGTCCTCGGGCTCCAACCAGGAAGCCAACATTCCCCTGCTGTCCCACATGGCCATTCCCAGCCACCCCGCGGGCATGGGCATGGCGGTGTTTGGCAATAAAACTCAAAAACCGTACAAAATTGACTCCAAGCAGTCTTCCCTGCTGGGAGACTCCAGCATGCACGGACCCAACGACTCGGTGATTTCGGCGGAGTTGTAAATACACGAGGCCTTTGTAAATAGGACTCTTCACACACAGACTCGGAAGGGGGAGGAAAGATATTTTCTTTTTTTTTTTTTCCTATTCAAATATTTTATTAAAGATCCTTTTCTGATTGTTGTTGTTGTTGGACAGACGTTGCAGCAAAAGTGTCTTCTGTGAAGTTTCACTGCTCGCCAGGATGGGCAGGCACAACCAGACAGATCCTCCTGGTGGGAATCCTCAGCCTTGGCCACGTTCCTCCAAGTGCCACCGACAACTCAAAGAGGGGAAGAGGGAATTTGAGGGGTTTTTAAAAATAAAAACATTTTATCCGATGCTTTTTCACAGCTTTTTAAACCTCCGGCATGGTTTAAATCACAGGAACTTTTTTTTTAGTACTGAAAACCATATTTTAATATTTGTCTCTTTTTTTAGGAGATGCAAAGATTCGGAGATCTGGGTGTGCAATTTCAGTGCCAATAGGGAAAATATTTGTAAATGTTGCAGTCGAGGATTGTGTTTCAAATAAATGATCTGAGAGCTGAATCAATTACTTCAGGTGGGATTTTGGTCTTTGGTTTAGCTGGGAGTCTGAGCTCAAATTCAGACCAAGAAAATGTCATTTATGTGACAGCACAAATGCTGGAGTTATCAGCTTGCAGTCTACAAACCTCATCTGCTGCTGGCTGCTAAGGACAGCTGGAGTTCTTAAGGAATTGCCTTAAAGGAAATGAAATTAAAGGGCTTTAATTTCAGAACCTGAATCAGCTTCTTCAAAGATAACATTTCATGATCTAGTCGCTCAAGCAGGAATTTTGTATCCTTTTGTTGCTATGCAACTGTGTAATGGAAAAGCGCCAAACCACAATTTTCTATATGACAATCAGTTTTCCCAGGAATATTTATTGTGTAATTTCAGTGACTCTGACTCCAGTAACCCTGGAAAAAGGGAGACTCGCATTCCATCAGGCAGCAAATCCATCGATAGCAATTGTGTCTAATAATGTGAATTAGTGCTGATTTTCCACTTAGAAATGCACCATTTGTGTCATTAAAAAACCCATTCAGGTAGAACCAGTCGAGATTCTTCATTTGAAACCACTTTAATGAGTTACACACGTGCTGTGTACGGTACGTTCTCCACAGACTCTTTTTTTTTGTACTGAATAATATTTTTATTGTCCACAAAAACAATCTTTTTGCTCAGTTGGCAATGTTGTATAATAGGACTTTATTTTTATCTTTTTGCACAGAAGTGTGTGATGATGTTTTTGTACAGCAGAAGTGAAAATACATCTCTGCATTTTATATCTTGGGCTGTTTCTTTTGATTTTTACCCTGATGTAGATGTTCCTGAAATATATTATGGTGATACTCAGCCACTACCTTATACAAATATCTTTCTTTGTTTTCACTGCATGCGTTTAATCACTGTATTACTTGATGATTGAGTTGTTAATTACGGGCATTTCAATTAGGCAAGCATGAAAAAAAAATAATGTAACAACAAAGGCTATTTTATAATTGAGATATGTGCATTTTTGTATTTCACGTGCCAGAGATGATATTAAACACTGATTATTTTATGCTGCTGTTTATTAAAACATTGTTTTACCACGAACACATGGGCATTTCCTCCATCCTGAAGGACCTGGAAGGATTTCCCTCCCCTGGCTCCCAGTTACCAGGGAAGCTGAGCTGGCATCAGCCAGACATCCTTTAATCAGGAATTAGGAATAACCTAATCCTTAAGGAGCAGCAGTGGGATCATAAAATAATCCCTCACACACTTTGTGGTTTTATGTTCAAGCCACTCACGGCTCAGTTTGAGGTTTTTCCTTTATTTCAAAGCTGGGTCCTTGAGGTTAAAGTATTTTTAGATATGAACCAGCTCTGAACAGCACACCTGGAAAGCCTTGGGAAGAGCTCCCTCTCAGCAGGAAAATCTGGGAATTCTGAGGCTGAAATCACAGTCTGGCTCACACCAGATGCAAAGGGAGGTAACACAGAGCGGCAGGAACTCCTCAGGGAGAGATGAGAGGGAAAAACCTAAAGAAACTGGTGAGGTAATGTGGAAAATAAATGTTGCCAGAAATGAAGGAATCGCTCCTCAGGTGGGAATGCAGACATGGGATGAAAGCTGATTTTGTGGCAAACAAAGGGAGAGGGAATGTTCCAGATGCTAAATCATCATCCCTTCCTTCTTCAAGGAGAGAGCACAGCCAAGGCTGTTGGAAATGCAGTCTTGGCTGGATGGAGAAGCTCTGGAGGATTGGGAATAAAACTCTGGATAAACAGTGTTTACTGAGCTTCAGCCTGGACAATCTCATCCCCCCCAGGCTGGTTGTGTTGCTGTAAAAGAGAACAAGTATTTGCTGATTTAAAGACCACTGTGGCAGAGCCTGAAATGGGGATTTGGATCCTTTTTTTCCCACAGAGGGGAAATTCTGGGCTGGAATTCTGCATTCTCTGGATTGAGAGGAAAAGCCCAGAGCTGCCTGTGCAGAAATGGGGGCTGGAAAGCTCCAAACTCTCCAGGATCTGTTTGACTCCAAGCACAAACTCCTGCTGGATCCAAGGCTCTGCAATGTGATTTTACCTCCCACATGCACTGGCTCTTGTTCCTGCACATTCATCAGGAGGAATTTGGCTTTTGGGCAGGATTCAGCCTCCTTGGGGTGTCTGAGCTTTGGCTTTGCCTCCTCCAAACGGGGTTGAGCATCCAAAGGAGATGGTTTGGCTTGGGAGGGACCTTAAATCCCACCCTATTCCATGGGCAGGAACAATGTCACTGTCCCAGGCTGCTCCAGCCTGGCCTTGGACACTTCCAGAGACCCAGGGATCCACAGCTGCTCTGGGAATTCTATTCCACCCTCCCAGGGAAAAATTCCTTCCCAATATCCCATTTGATTTGAGGGATTTGGTGGTGCAATCCCAGCTCCCAGGTGGTTCTGGTGTGAGCACAGAGGTTTTAAANATTTCCAGGAAAATCCTCAATTCCATTTCCTTGTCCTGTGATCTGCATTCACCAGGAGAGCCCTGGAACATCCACACAGCTCAAATCCTGCCAGGAGAGCCCTGAAACATCCACACAGCTCAAATCCTGCCAGGAGAGCCCTGAAACATCCACACAGCTCAAATCCTGCCAGGAGAGCCCTGGAACATCCACACAGGTCAAATCCTGCCAGGAGAGCCCTGAAACATCCACACAGCTCAAATCCTGCCAGGAGAGCACTCCAAGCACAAACTCCTGCTGGATCCAAGGCTCTGCAATGTGATTTTACCTCCCACATGCACTGGCTCTTGTTCCTGCACATTCATCAGGAGGAATTTGGCTTTTGGGCAGGATTCAGCCTCCTTGGGGTGTCTGAGCTTTGGCTTTGCCTCCTCCAAACGGGGTTGAGCATCCAAAGGAGATGGTTTGGCTTGGGAGGGACCTTAAATCCCACCCTATTCCATGGGCAGGAACAATGTCACTGTCCCAGGCTGCTCCAGCCTGGCCTTGGACACTTCCAGAGACCCAGGGATCCACAGCTGCTCTGGGAATTCTATTCCACCCTCCCAGGGAAAAATTCCTTCCCAATATCCCATTTGATTTGAGGGATTTGGTGGTGCAATCCCAGCTCCCAGGTGGTTCTGGTGTGAGCACAGAGGTTTTAAAGCAGAGTCCTGAGCCAGCAAAGACATTTGAACACTGTTGCTGTAAAAAACATTTTTGCACAAAAACCCAATATTTTTTCAAAACCACTAGACAAAAAAAAGGTCAAATTTTCATTTGCAGAAAAACATGACAGCATCTTTCTTGCGTGGTACAATATTTTAACCAGTGTTTCTTTATGAATTCATGGTTCTGTGGTCAGGGGGTGGAAGGAGCAGCTGGTTCTGCTGCAGAACATCCATGGGAAAAACAGGAAAATTCCCTCTCCATGGGCCTGGAGCCTCTCAAAGATGTGATGTCTGTGGAATCCAAGCAGCAATTTTTATCTTGCTGTGGGCTATCTTTTATAGGAGCAGAGAGAATATTGCCCCCAGGTTGGTCACTCTCCAGCCCATCGTATTTCTGCCTGTTTGATCTCCCCCAGATTAAAGTTCAGCCCATTGCAGGACAGTTTATATTGCTGAGGTAATAGAAAACTATTAAAAACAGAGAGAGACACAATAGTGGGGCTGCACATCAAAAGCTCTTAAAGACAAAGGAGGGAAAATTGACTCGAAACTGGAATTATTGGAAGCATCTGTGGTGTCTTTTATTTCCCATTTAACAGTGCAGCACATTTGGGAATGGTGTTGGGCCGGTTCTGGGCCTTCATTTGCCTGCTCCTACCCTAAACCCTGTGGTTTATCTGCTCCTGCAGAGGGAACAGCAGCTCTTGGTAAATGAATTTTGACCTTGAGACACAAAGGAAGATTCTGCAGTGCTGTAACCTTCAGCTGTGTGGAGAATTTGGGTTATTTCTATGGAATTTAAAAGCAGGAATCTCTGTTAGGTTTATAAGGAACACGTGGGTTTATAAACCATGAGCTGTGCTGGGAGCAGGATCTGCATCTGTTGAAGCTGTGGGGAATATCTGTGTAAATCCAAAGGGTTTGTTGGGTATTTCCAGAGCTTCTCAAGAACCCAATCACATTTTGGAGCAGCCAGGATAATGATGCTCCCCAATCCCCTCCAATGAGTGATGGATCCACCCTGAGCTGTGGAAGGCAGAGCCTTGGGGTGGGTCCAAAGCTGGGCTTTGGATTTCCAGCAAAGCTGAGGGTGGTTCAGCCCCTGGCTCCAGGTGGAGCCACTGGGAATGGGCAAAACATCCCATCCATGGAAAAAATCCCCTTTAATGGGAGCTCAGCTGCCTTTGCTCACAAATCCCTGCAGCTGGGATGGGGCAATCCCAGCACAAAGAGGGGGAGAGGAGCCCTGGGAGGAGGATGTGGGGTGGGTGAGATCCACCTGCCCCGTCTGTGCTGGGATCCAGAACCTGCTGAGCCAGTCTGGGCAGCAGGAGAGGGGGAATTCTGCTCCTCTGCCCCAGCCCTGGGGAACAACAGCAGGAGGAGCTGGAGCTGCTGGAGAGATTCCAGAGGAATCCATGGAGCTGCTGCAGGGCTGGAGCCCCTCTGGAGCCAGGCTGGGAGAGCTGGGGGTGCTCACCTGGAGAGGAGAAGGATCCAGGGAGAGCTCAGAGCCCCTGGCAGGGCCTGGAGGGGCTCCAGGAGAGCTGGAGAGGGACTGGGGACAAGGCATGGAGGGACAGCACACAGGGAATGGCTTTAATGCTGAATTCCAGGTTCCTGCTGGAATGACCATCCCACAAATCCATATCTAAACCTTTGCTGCTCCATCTCTGCTCTCAATCTGTTTTTCCATGCATTTGGGCAGCTCTTCTGCCTTGGAAAATACCTGTGCCAAGGCATGAAGGATAGTGCTGGGCAAGGAGGAGGAGGAAATGGGATCACTGGATTTTTAATGTGACTGCACACAGCGATGCTGCCCTGCCCTGTGGATGGGTCATTCCCTCTTTTCCCAGCTGCTTGTGGAGCTGAACCATTCCAGGAACTCCCAGGAGGAGTTCAGGCTGCTCAGAGAGCAGCAGGTCCCAGTGGCAGCAGGAAAAGCCCTGTGGGATGCTGAGTGTGTGGAACCACCCTCACCCCAGCTGGAAAACCCTGTGTGTGTCCTGTGTGCCAGAGATTGAGGGGTCACATCCAGGGAAGCCAACTGGGGAGTGCAGGATAAATAAAAATAATAAATGAAAATGGTCTGGGCACTAAATTATGGTATGGCAATAATCAGTGGCAGAAATGGAATAATTATTTCAAAATAGGGTCAAGTAAGTAATAAACTGAAAGGAGGGATATTTTCCCCAAATGTAGTTGGCATCAAATGGATGAGATATTGGTAAAAGTTAATTTTAACTTGTGTTGGACATTATTTTCTGCTGACAAAATCTCTGGTCCTAAGGAAACGCCTTCCTCAGCAGCCAAGCTGTGGGATTGCACAAGGAGCCATAAACTCAACATTTCCCAACTTCCCAATTCCTGAGAGCTCAGCAGTGCAGCAGAAATTCTGCTCCATTCCAGCACTGCTGTGTGGGCAAGTCCTTGGGGAAGTAATTTATGTCTTTATTTCCTTATCTCGAGCTTCCTCTCAGCCCTGAGCAGTCACAGATGGCTCAGGAGAGCAGGACCAGCCCCGGGGGTGCTCTGATCCCACAAAAACTGCTCTGGGGCAGTGCTGGGTCACCCCAGGCTGGTGCTCAAGGGTGAATCATGAACCTTCTCCCAGGTTCTGCAGCTGGCAGGGATTTGGGGAGATCTGCTTTGCTTTCCCTGCTGCTGCTGGAGGCACTGGGGTTTATTCCCTGCTGGCAGCTCCTGGAAATGTCCCTGTCCCAAGCAGCCTGTGGAGGGTGACAGGAATGCAGATGTTGGGAGCATCCAGGTGTTGGGCTGATCCTGCAGGGATTCCAAACACTTTGGTCCGTGTTAACTCGAGGTGGAAGCTCCTCACCGGGGAGGAGAGGCCAGATTTGGCAAATTGGCAAAAAAATCAGGGAATCCCTGAGGCTGGAAAAGCCCTCCAGGATCGAGTCCAGCTGCTCCCCCAGCACTGCCCAATGTCCCCAAGTGCCACATCCACAGGGATTTCAAATCCCTCCAGGGACTGGGATTCCACCCAATTCCTTTTCCACGAAGGAATTTTCCCAAATATCCACCCTGACCTCCCCTGGCCCAGCTTGGGGCTGGTCCCCATCCTGTCCCTGTTCCCAGATCCCAAATCCCCCTGGCTGTCCCCTCCTGTCAGGGAGTTGTGCAGAGCCACAAGGGCCCCCCTGAGCCTCCTTTTCTCCAGGCTGAGCTGGAACCTCAGAGAGGAATTTGTGAATTCCTGAAGAATCAGAGCAGAGGAGAATGGGGTAGGAAAGAGCCATGGGAATAAAAAATCCTGGGAATAACAAACCCTGGGTGGTGCTGCTGTGTCTCCCTCCAGGATAAGAACCATGGGGCACCTTCCAGGTAGGATTTGCTCCATGTTTCTGTTCATTTTATCAGGGAATTTGTCATCAGTGTTTGCTGAGATACAACAGGGAACTGCAGAGCTGTTGTTCCAACCTGGCCAAATTAAATATCCCAAAGTCTTGGATAAAGTGAGACGTGTTAACAGGAGAGATTTATTCAGCATAGAAAAATTGGAATTTATCTGGGAAACCAGGCAAACACCCCAGAGACAGAAAGGTTGAGTTGTTTAAAAATACAAGATATGCATGGCAAACAACCTGTGGTCCCTTTAGTGCCTGGTGACAAAGCTGCTTTATCTCAGAATTCCACAGGGGCTGGATGCTCTCCCCTCATGCCATGGATCAGTTTGGGAAGCCATGGACTGACTTCTTCAGCAGCTCTGAGAAGCAGAAAAAAAGAAAAGAATATTTCACTAGAAAATTTCACTATTTTCACTAGAAAATTTCACTTGTGACCAGGTGAGGAAACTGATGGAGATTTGTGTATTCTCTGCTGGAAAACATGAAGATTTATTTTCTATAATGGCTGCAAATGTTAAAATCCAAACTCCCAAGCTGGGATGAGCAGGGTCTGTGGCTGTTCAGGAAAAATTCCCATTCCCTCCTGCATCCCTGGCAGCTCCTGCAGTCCAGGGGGAGCAGATGATGACAGGAATGGCTGGGCTGGAGCTGTGGCCAGGACTCATTCCCAGATCCAGCAGGGAAGGGCTTGCTTTGATCCTTGGATTTACACTCCATTATCTCCTGGGGGTCAGCTGCTCCAGAGGCAAGGCCCCAGCAGCTCCCTGCACTTCAGAAAGGGCTTGGAGGCAGCTGATAATTTCACTTTAAAGTTTTCTGATCAGCCAGTCTTGATCAGGAGTGTGGGGATGAGTTTTAAGGTCGGTGATAAAGTGTTTTATTTTGCCACGTGGGTCTCTGTTATTTCCTGTCCTCTGCTTTTGTTGGGTTTGGGGGTTTTTAGGACAAATTAATCCAGATTTTTGTCTCAGAGCTCTCTCAGCCTTTCTTTCTGTCCTCATTCCCACCACATGAAATGATCCTCTCCCCTCCTGAGGATATCCCTCCATGTCTGTAGGATTTTTCCAAACAGCTTCATTTTAATGATGAGCAAAACAAATTGTGGAGTCTTGTGTCATTCCTGGCTCTTCCCTGGGAATTAGAACGGAATGAGGGGGAAATTAAGGGAGTGAGAAGATCATGGCCAGATCCAAAGGAAGAGCTTGCTGTGATTCTTGTGGGCACAAAGCAGCCAGTGCAGCACTTCAGAGCTGTATAATTGTACTAATTAAGAATTAAATCAGGGCTTTGTAGAGCCTTGGGTGTTCTGGTCTCTCTAGGGGATGATTTCAAATACATTGGCAGAAAATAGAGCAAACAGGCAGAGCAGAAAAGGGGAAAAAAACAACATAACTTTATTTAGGGAAATCGTTTTGCAGTGTGTTTGGAAGAGGCTGCACCCAGAAGGTAATGGTGTATCTTTTTAATTTTTTTATTTATTAATATTTAAAAATTACTTAAAATATTTTTTAGGAAACAAAATCAACACGCTCATTATTCATAAATCAATGGTAAGAATTATTCAGACTTCCCAAACCATTCTAAAACCTGTACATTTGAACGCTGAGTGAATTGCAATGAACAAGAATTTGAGTTTGGAAAGCAAAAGTTGTAGTGGGGAATCAGCCCCAGTGCCCTGGAGGTCAGAGCTGAGATAAAGCTGGGATTTGGGAATTTGGGATTTGGGAAGTGCTGCTGTTTTCTCCCTGACACCCTGGCTGGGTTCTCCACCCCCCAGTCCCAGCCCAGCACAAATCCAAAACCACCGGCTGGATTTCAAGGGAATAAAGAGAAAACAAAAATCTCTGTGTACTAAACCCCTCATCCAAGAGTCTCCTCCTGCTCAGGTGCTCCTGAGGAATGGAGGAAAAAACCCTTTTTTTTCCCCAAAGGCAGGTCCCTAAAATTCCCTCACGTCCAGAGATGTCCATTCCTGCCATTCCTTCCCGGCCAGCCCTGGAGGGAGGGTTCAGCAGGGAATGCTCCTCCCTGGGATTCTCAGATGTGAATCCTCTTCTCCAAGCTTTTAAAGGATGGCTGTGGGCTGGGAGATCCCAGAGGTTCAGTTTTACAGGGATCAGCTGCCAGCAGGGATGTCCTGGAGGGAAAGCTGGACAGAACTTCTCTCATTTTGCTCAGCAGGAGGAGGGAGGCAGCAGGGATGGATCCCAGTTTTTTGTTCCAGTGGCACAAAATGTCCAGAGCCTGGTGATGCTGGGAGGGTGGGGAGGCCCTGGAACGGTTTTCCCAAAAAATCTGTGGCTGCCCTTGGATCACTGGCAGTGTCCAAGGCCAGCTTGGATGGGGCTTGGAGCAGCCTGGGATCGTGGAAAGGTGTCCCTGCCATGGCAGGGGTGGCACTGGGTGGGATTTAAAGTCCCTCCCAACCCAGGATTTTATGATTTTCTGAGAAAATTCAGTAATTTTCCCAAGAGCCTTGGCCTGCAGAGAATATTTTTTATGTTCATGTTTCCTGCAACTTTTATTTTTGTAGTGGGGGAAACCAGTCCCTGGATTTTGTGGTATCCTGGGAAAGCAGGAAGTTCCTCCTGTGTGACCAAGTCAGCTCAGCCTCATTGAGCAGGATTGGTTCATGCCAGTGGGATCTGGGTGAGAAATCCTTTAAAATCCCTGTTTTCCATTGTAGGACTCCCTGGCATTGGGAAGGAATGTGTTTCTTCACTGAAGCATCACCAGCCACTCAAAAGGACAAATCCCAACAAAATTTCTGCTCCCCCTGCCACCATTTCACAAAACCCAGCCCAAATCCAGGAGCTTTGGGTCTGTGGACCAAAGAGAGCAATGATTTTCTTTTCCCTGCTAGTGAATATTCCCAATTATTTCATTTCCTATGGAGACTTTTGGCAAGCAGTTCCCTCCCCAGCCCCTGCCAGCAGCTCTTGCTCCTAAATGAAACAAGTTCTTGGCCTGGCAGGAGCAGCAAATTTGTCATCATTGGGCCCTGTGATATTTTCATTTGCCCCAATCAATGACATTTATTTCAGGCAATCCATATTCCAAGGGCATTTATAATATTAATAAACAACACAGGGAAAGCAGGGAATTCTCTCAGAGGAAAACAAAACCCTTGGGTCATTTTTATGGTGCATTTCTTTCTGTGTGTGTGGCATCACTGTTGAAATATTCTTGAAATTAACTTTGGAATGAGCAAATGGAGTCAGATTCCTTGTCCTGGTTCAGCTGCCTTTGGTTCCCTCTGGAATTTGGCAGCCCTTGGCCTGCTGACAATTTTCTTAAGGACAAGAAGTTCTCAGCCCTGGAAATCCAAGAGCAGTGGATTCCTAACCCAGTCTATTTCCAGACTCAGAAAAGGGGATGTGGCTGGGACATGGAGGATAAAAACCTCACCCTGCTGGATTTAAATTCCAATTCCCACTGGTGGAATCAGGATTTCAGTGCAGGATTTTTGCTCAGGCAGAGAATCAGATTCCATGCAAACCCCAAATATCTCCAGTTTGTCCTCAAAGCCTGGCTGGGTCTGGTGTGTTGTTGATGCTCAGGTACAGCTTCCAGAGGTTTCATCACCAATTCCAAGCGTGGAAGGGAAGGAAATTGAAGAAATTGTTTCCTTCCATGGGCACAGCTTTCAATTTTTGCTAAAAGCAAAAAGCCTCTGGCAAGCAGCTTTTGACATTTTCCAGGGCAGGGATGACAAGGCAGGTTGGAAGGATATCAAAGAGACCAAAACATGGATCAGGGAGCTCAGGAGACCTCGTTTGTTCTTCCTTTCATTGTGTCCTCCTGAAGGATGGGACAGCAACGGGGTCACAGGAATTCCAGAGCTCAGCCAGGGGGAGATTCAGGGATTTGTTATCTATAAAATACCCAAAATGTTTTGTTTTCACTTTGATCTGCCCCCCAAGCCAGGATTTTTATGGAAGCAGAGTGATGAGGAGGGGACAGGGCACAGCTCTGGTTGTCCCTGTGGAGATGAATCCTGTGGGATTTCCAGGTTTGTGGCGGGGGCCAGCAAAGGGAAAATCCTGAATTTTCCTCCTTCCCATCAAAACCTCCTGCTAAAGAAATGTTGTGGATTCTGAGCTGTTGCAGAAATGTTCTCAGGTGGATTGAGGGAGGTGCTTGGAGCTCCCAGGGGAGCTGATCCAGGTGGGATGAGATAATCCAGTGTGGCTCCTGTCAGAAAGGAGAATCCCAAAAACCCAGACTGGGTTGGGAGGATCTTAAATCCCATCCAGTGCCATCCCTGCCATGGCAGGGACACTTCCACTGTCCCAAGGTCTCCAACCTGGCCTTGCCTTGGACACTTCCAGGGATCCAGGGACAGCCACAGATTTTTTGGGAATTCCATCCCAGCTCCTCCCCACCTTCACAGGGAACAATTCCTTCCCAAAATCCCATCTCCCTCCCACTTCTTCCAGTTTAAAGCTGTTCCCCCTTTTCCTGTCACTCTCTGCCTGTGCAAAAACATCTCCCTCCTTTTCAAATTCCCCTTCAAAGACTGGAAGGAGCTCTGAGATCTCCCTGGAACTTTCCCTTCCCCAGGGTTTTCCAGCCTGGAGAAGTTCCCAGCAGCAGCCCCAGCAGGGGTCCTTTATTTCTTTATATATATTTTTTTTTTTTTTTTTTTTTTTTTTTTTTGGGTGATCCCTCAGTTCCCAGCAGGATCCGGTGGAGCCTGGGCAGGGATGGGAACGTGTGGATAAAATCAGGAGGGATGTGGGGTCGGGCTGTCCTGGAGCTGGGAATTGCTTTACCTCAGGCTGTGCTTCCTCTATTTTCATTTAGTGAAAGATAAAACAGGAATGGAGCAAATCCAAGGCAGGATCCAGGTGGGATGGGATGAACCACAAAGGAATCAAGGTGAAACAGAAACTTTTCTTCATTTATTCCCAATGTTTGTGCACTCACTTCCAAACCCAGGTAAAAAGCTCCTGCAAAAACACCAAATGGATCTCACAAAACTTGACCTCATGGCAAAAATATGTCTTCCCTTGGCTCTGCTCGGCCTCATGAATGATTTTAAACAGAATTTTATTTTCCTTGGAGGAGGAGGGAAAGGCAGAATATTAAAATAATCTTTGCTTGTGCTTTTCACAGCAGCAATGAAGAGACAGAGCGAGCCCTTGTGGAAATCCTTCCCCTTGGGCTTGGGGAGCTTTGGGCACTCTTCTCCTTCTGCCACTTTCCAATCTTAATAAATGTTAATATTTAAATCATTCAGGGGTTTAGATCACCTTCACTGATCGCTGTCTTTAGTGGAAGTTTCACAAGAGCCTGTGTTAGCCAATAAATTCTGCAGTGGCCAGAAACTCCTCCCTCCAGACGAGGATAAAGGTGACAAAACTTCGTGAATTTTACTCCTGGATTCTCCTGTGGCTTAGCAAGTGGGAAAAAAAACCATAAAATAAATCAAGGAATTTGCAAAGCCAGGATGCTGCCTGGTGTCTCAGAGGGGGCTGGAATTTCCCTCCTCTTTTTTTCCTAACTCTGGAACTGTTAAAAAATTCCCTTTTCCCTTCGGATCCCGTTTGTTTTCAACATCAATTAGCAGGAAGGGACCATTTCATTGGAGTTCAAGTCTCCAGGTGAAATTCCCGGTATTTTTTTCCCTCTGCCAAGAAGCCCCAGAACACAGAATTAATTCCTGTCTTTACCAGAACCCCTTTGTCCCATTCCTTTGGTTATTATTTCACGGTTCCTTTTTGTGCCCAACAAAACCTGGAGCTGCTTCCCCTCCCCTGGCAGGAATTCTTTTCTCTCCCCCCACTCAGATCAGAAGGACCAGAGAGGAAATTGCGATTTTTCCCGATTTTGGGAGAATGGGAACATCCCGGTGCCACCTGGCGGCAGCAGATCCTGGGATTTGGGGAGGTTTTTTAGGAGATTCCTCCTCGCCTTTGAACTGCTGGGGGAGGGGGGTTTGTTTGGTGGTTTTGGTTTTTGGTTTTGTTTTTTTTGGGTTTTTTGGTTTGGGGTTTTTTTTTGTTTGTTTGTAGTTTTTTGGGGTTTTTTTAATTTGTTTTTTTTGTTGTTGTTTTTTTGGGGTTTTTTTGTTTTTTGTTGTTTTTTTTGTTTTGTTTTGGTGTTTTTGTTTTTGGTGGTTTTTTTGTTCTTTTTGGGTTTTTTTGTTTGTTTTTGGTGTTTTGTTGTGTTGTTGTTTTTGTTGTTTTTTGGTGGTTTTTTGTGTTTTTGTTTTATTTTGTTTTGGGTTTTGGGTTTTTTTTGTTCTTGTTTTTGTTGGTTTTCGGGTGGTTTTTTTTGTTTGTTTTGTTTTCGTGGGTTTTTTTGTTGTTTTTTGTTTGATTTTTCTTGTTTTGGGGGTTTTTTGTGTCTTGTTTTGTTAGGTTGGTTTTTGGCTTTTTTTTGTTTGTTTNTTTTGTTGTTGTTGTTATTTTTGTTTGCTTTTTGTGGGGGGTTTTTTGTGGGTTTTTTGGTTGGTTTTTTGTTGTTTTTTTTTCTTTTTTTTGTTGGTTTGTTTTTTTTGTGTTGTTTTTATTCCCTCAATTACAAACAGCTCCCAAAACTCGCCGGGCTGTTCAAAGCTCTGAACCCCCGGCAGGGGATGGGAGAGCAGAGAGGCCAAAAATCTGCTGGAAAAGCAGCAAACTTCATTTCAGGGCTGCGGGGAGGAAAATGTTTCTACTCAAACATTTCCTTTTCCTCGGGAAATGAGGGCTCCAAATTCCATTTCTGCCGTGGCACAGGTTCGAAATCCGGGGGTGGAAAACATTTCATGGTCCTGAGAGCGCTGTGCCCCTCTGGAGCTTTCACATCCTCACTAATTATTCCGTTTTTAATTAGTGCCAACCTCTGGGAAAGAGGGATTTGTCCTGGTGTCCAGTTTGCTGCACATGTCCCCCAGGATTTGTTAAAGGAATGATGGTGACACACAGGGAAATGGGGATGAGCCAGGAATTATCACCTGGCTTATTTAATTAACCTGGAGATTAATTATTGAATTATTGAATTAACCTGGAGAGCTCTCAGGGTGGGAGTGGAGTCTGGAATCAGCTCTGGGAATTTGGGGGGTGATGTGAGGGACAAAAATGGGAGTGAAAACCAAAATTCCAGAGAGCTCCTTGAGCACATGGAAGGGACGGGAAAAGGGGAATGATTCCCAGTGCCAGAGGGAAGGATTGGATTTTGGGATTTTGGGATATATTGGGATATTGGGATATTGGAAGGAATTCCTGGCTGGAATAGAACTCCCAGAGCATCTGTGGCTGCCCCTGGATCCCTGGCAGTGTCAGGGAAAATCCAGGCTGGATTTTTCCTTCTCCCTCTGGAATGTCACCGCACCACCGGGATCACCTCCCTGACCCCACGGAAATTTGGGAAGCGCGGCCAGGTGGGGTTTGTGGATTTTGCGGAGCTTTATTTGGGTTTTTATGGCTCTTTTGCCATCTCGTGGCTGCCGAGGGAAGGGAGGGAGCGGCGGCTCCATCCCGAGGATTCCCGGATTTCCTCGGGGAAATTAAACATCTGTCAATTAAACATCGGGTTCACAGCGGCACCTTCAGGAACCGCTTCCCTCCGCTGGGAAAATTAATATTACAGGAAGATAAAAAATACCCTCCAAAACCCCCAGGCTCTGGAATTCCAGAATGGTTTGGATTGGGAGGGACCTCAAACCCATCCAGTGCCAACTCCCACTGTCCCAGTTTGTTCCAAGCCCTGTCCAACCTGGATTTGGAATTTCCACCATTATATAAAATTGCCTGAAATAAGTGTCTACTACATGGATTTTATCCATCAAGCCGTGGTTTTTTTACAGCTGCTTCCATTTTCCAGGTAAAACAGCACTGCCAGGGTTGGGAAATGGGAAAATCAGTTCCATAACCTGAAGCATTTCAGCCACATGTGAAAAATATAAATTTCCTCATTCCCCTTCTTTCCCCTCACTTTAGTACACAAAGCAAAGAGTTTAGTGGTTTGGAGCATTGTGATTTTCTGACATTCAAGGCCCATGACATCACGAACTGGCTGCAAATTAGTCAGAAACCCCATTTAAAAATAACCCCCTTTCCTCAATAGATCTGGGCCTTGTTTGGGCTGGAGCATCTGGGCTCCATTACCCCACAAAAAACAAATTACAGCCCTGTCCACACAGCAGAGCCCTGCAGCTACAGGACAGCAAAGGGCTGCTGCTGACGGAATTGTTAATGTCCATTCTGCTGGCAGGGAGATTTCATCTCCTGCAGCACAGAAGTGTCAGAGCTCTGGAAAGGAACTCCGTTTGGGACAGGTTAAAAAGCAACTCCAAGGAGAAATTTGGGAAAAGAGTTCAGGTTAATGGGCAGATTGGAGGCAGAGCTGTCAGGCAGATGAAAAATGTGGTTTATTGCATTATTCTGCAACTTGTTACACAAATATTTCCCTGTCTATAGCCCATGTGAAGTTGTGTGCTCCCAGCAGATGCAGTTTCATGGATCAGGACAAATTTGAGGCTGCATTTAAAATGAAAAGGATGGTTTGGATTGGTTTAGGAGTGTCCCTTCTCCTTTTTCTGGATTCCTTCAGTCACTGCTGATCTTCCTGGTTTCAAAGCACCACTAGGATGTGCCTGAGATCCTCTTGGGAAGGCGAAGACCCCATGAGGATCTCTGTGGAAATGTTGCACTGTTCCTGAAGCAAGGCAGGAGCCTCAGAATTTACCAATAAATTCACTTCCCTGAGAAAATTCCCACATTAGCCCTAGGAAGACTCGAGGAGTTGTTACATTTTGTGTTTTGTCATCTCTGATGGGCTGGATTGGGCAAGGAGCAGGGGATGAGCTG
The DNA here is from genome assembly GCA_013397075.1 of Rhabdornis inornatus. Taxonomy (NCBI): domain Eukaryota; kingdom Metazoa; phylum Chordata; class Aves; order Passeriformes; family Rhabdornithidae; genus Rhabdornis; species Rhabdornis inornatus. The sequence continues at coordinate 749,297 of VWZS01000175.1, forward strand.
CAGCCTGAGCTGGACACCTGGAAAAGGAATAAACAGAGCAGGAGCCAGGTCCCAACACCTGGAAAAAAAAACAGAGCAGGAGCCAGGTCCCAACACCTGGAAAAGGAATAAACAGAGCAGGAGCCAGGTCTCAACACCTGGAAAAGGAATAAACAGAGCAGGAGCCAGGCCTGAGCAGGTCTGGGCTCTGCAGGAGGGATCCTTGGATGGGGATCTCCAGGAAGAATTCCCAGCCAGGAATGCCAACAATCCATGGCTGGGCTTTGTGCTCAGCCTGGAGCAGGTGAGATCCCTTTAATCCTTCCTGTGGGAATTACCCCCAGCACCAACCCCTGCAGCTTTTCCAGGGAAAATCCAGCTCCAGGATTTTCACCTGCAGGGGGGATGGAACACGGAACTGAGGTTTAAATTCCACTTCTTTGTGAGCTCTTATCTGTGCCCTTTGCTCTGGGGATCCCTCCCGGGCACGGCTGCTCCCACCCCCGTCCCTGCTCCGGGAAGGGACGCCTGTGTCCCACGGGGTGGCATTCAGGGACATCAGCCAACACCTGGGGAAGCCTCCCAGCTGCAGCTTCCCTCTGGACCGGGCTCTGGTTTAGTCACTGGCATTCCAGGAGAGAGCTGGAACCTCTCCAGGTGCTGCAGGCGCCACCAGGGCTGCCAAGGATGAGAGAATTCCAACTCCTTCCCCGTCCTTCTCCTCCCTGTCCTCTAGATGGCCCCGTGACCCTGCCTGGGACACACTGCTGCTCCGTGCAGGAGAGAGGGAGGGAAGGATGATGGATGATGGATGAT
>VWZS01000176.1:0-44503 GCA_013397075.1 Rhabdornis inornatus
TAATGATAGGTTTTTTTAACTGCGAATGTTTGATTAAAAAAATTATTGACAGTACCTTAATTTGTATCTGAATGGTTGCAAAGACTGCAGTAACTGTGAAGAGTCCTTCATCCACACCAGTAGGGTGCAATTCCCAGGCCTGATAGGGCAGATTCAGGTGAGCATCCTGGAGAAGGGCTACTGTATAAAAGGCACCCATCCTAAAGGAGATGCTCTTTTCTTCTGCTTCATAAGTTATGTTGCTGATGCCATCAATTCTCCACTGCTGGCCTGGACAAAGAGGATGGGAAGATACAATGATGTACATGGAAGGCTTCTGCCAGTAATGCTGAAGTAAAACAAACAAAAAAAAAAGTAATAATAATTGATTTGGGGATTTTAAGGTTTTTTTTAACATTGAAGTCCCCAAACTATTTCTGGGCTCCAAACTGGCCCTTATATTTACAGCTGGATTGTAACAACAGTCCAACTCAGGTATAAATTCCACTATTGAATTTTAAAATAAATTTCTGTCCCTAGTTCATACCTGCAGGCTCCCATCGGGCTACCACAGGCACTTTAAAATAAATCACATTATCAGGAAGCCTCAGGGTTATCTGTACTGCTTCCTGTGTGCCATCTTCAGCCTCTCCTGGGGAATACGGATACACCTCCAATCCAACATCCAGCAGCTTTGGCAAGAGAGGAAAAGGACAGATAAGGGGTTTATCAGAAAATGCAGTTTTTTTTTGAGTTCATCTAACCAGTGTAAAGTTTTTTAATGCAGTATTTAAAAGGGTTTGCTAATATTGCACATTTCCAACTACAACTTTGAAGGCAATAAAAGAGTAGCTACCCTGAGACCTTGAAACCCTTCCTGCTACTGCGGGCACCCTCAAGGCAGGGTGGCACAGCCATTTCTAACAGAGCCACAGCCTCAGAAAGCAGGAGCAGCTGGGAGGCAGAAGCAGCTGTAATTCCACTCTGTCCCCAGTGTCAGAGGGAAGGAGAGCTCACAGGGGGCTGGGGATGAACAGCCCAGGGCTCTTCCCCTGCCCACAGTCCTGCTCTCTGAGTCTGGCTTATTGGGAATTCTGCTTATTAAAGGTTTCCAGCTTCACTTTAATGAGTTTGCCTCGTTAATTTGCTGCTCAGGAAGTCGTGTCCAGTGCACGTGGCAGCAGTGACAAACCTCAGGAGCAGCTCCTCAGAGGTGCCAGGGCTGATCCCTGTCCTCCCTCACCTCCACCATGCTCCAGTCCCCGACGTCCTGGGCCTGGGGCGGCAGCTGCAGGGCATCGATGTGGTACACACCCCCCACGGGCACCAGCTGCTGCAGATCAACAACCCTTGGTGCCTCTTCTCTGCCTCCTGGCTCCTCCTGCAGCAGTGCTTTCTCTTCTGCAAAATTCACCAGACAGCAGGAGTTAAGCCGGTGCTCCAGCTCACGGGCATTTCCCACCTCTCCTGATCCTCACTGTGTGCTGGGAGTGCTTCACTGCAGCACCTCAGCCCCATCTGCTGGTGCTCTTCAGTCGTCACCGACATGTGGGGAAAGGCAGAGAGCTGGGCAGTGAAAAGCTCTTCTTGGTTTGGGGCTGAGCTTTTGGATCTGTGGCCAGTTCCAATCTTTAGGAATAAGGTTTTACTGACAAAATGAGTCCATCATTACCCACAGAAGAATTTCACAAGCACAATAATACAGTAGGTTCTGGACGGGTTTAGTAAGATTGTATTGATATGAAAAGAAATGAAGGAAATAAAAAGATATATAAAAATAAGGCACCAAAAGGTCACGTGCTGAAGGAGAAAGATGGTAATTAGGAAGAGCAAGAGGGATTTAACATGAAACACAATTTTCAGAAAACAAAGGATTCCTTTTTTTTCTATGCATAATTATGTATATATCACAAATGTATGAAGTTAAGGTTTAATTAGCTGGAAAAACTAAAACACTGTGGACAAAAATGGCCATAAATATTTTCTTTATAAAAACCAAACCAGCCCATATAAAATATCACATGGGATGGTACAGGAGCAAAGAAGTTACTGGTGACAGAAATCAAGAAGAAAGTGTTCAATACTGTAAAAACAGCTACCGTAATTGTTATGAAATTTGCTCTGAGAGAATAAGACCATATCAAAAAATGACAACTCTCTCTATAAATTGTCTTCAAGCTTAAAAAAAAAAAAGAGTCAAAACAGTGTTAATTTTATGTCAGATTTAGTTACATTCTGCAGAGGTTTTACTCTACTGTATCACACACCACCATAATACCCTTTTGCAGTTATTCTGAACAACAAACTTACCAGAAGTAAAAAAAAAATTCACTGCATTTTACAGTGGTAGCTTGCACTTTAACTTGTTTTTTTAATAATAATATAAGTATCTTCTAAAGAAACTATTTATTGTCCCAAGGTAATTTATCTCCTTAACAGTGGTACAATAAGGATAAATCCAGAGAAACAGTCACTCTTCTCTGTTGTTGCATTTCTGGTTTTTAACCCTCATTTACCTGGCTCCTTGTTTTGAACTTAAGGTAACTGAGCATCCTTTCACTGCTATTCTCAAAAGTGATTGAAAGGGTTTGCAAACCATAAGCATGCCAGAAAAAGCAGCTTTTTCCTTCTTTCCTTATTAAAACAGATGAACAAGCTGGAAAATACTCAGGTATATTTGGTATCTGTGCACATCCACTTCACCTAATACTGTGGCAGGGGTTTTCAAAGCTTGACAGAAGTAAAATACAAATTCCTCCATATGAGGCCCAAGTCCTTTTTATTCTCTTGAAAGCCTTGCTTTTGGGGTCTAGTCTGACAACTGGTTCTCTGGACTGTGCTCAGTCCAAAGTGTTGTAGAGTGGGGTTTGGTTTTTTACCAGAAGAAAAAGGCTCTAAAGTGGAGCTAAATTATGCTAATAGTTGTTTGCAGGTGTTTTATTTAAGTCAGTACCACAAGAAAACTCACTGTTATTAAACCAAAGGACAACACCATAACACTGGAGAAATCTGCAACTTATGTGGGACAGATAAGCAGTTTTATTTCCTAGAATTAGGGCCTCTCAGTTAAGCACCCATAATACTCAGTAACACCCCATACTACACAAATGCCTACCTTGATATGCATTGGAATCATCATAGATTGTGTGTCTCACCCATACACAGGTATAATAATACACATATGTATATAAATATGATAAACATGTACATAAGCATAAATAATAAATAAATAAATAAATAAAAACAACTGTGGCGACAAACTCCATTTTCCTGTCTGTCCTGTTATCTCTCCACATTTAACAATCATTAATAAAAATGTCAACAAAACCCAAGTGTTATCAAAACATCCCTATATTTATAAACTTTGGAGAGGTTGCAGTGTTCCCATGGATCACAGAATGGCCTGGGTTGGAAGAGACCTTAAAGTCCAGTCCCAGCCCCCTGGACACCTTCTACTATCCCAGGCTGCTCCAGAGCCCCATCCAGCCTGGCCTTGGACACTGCCATGGCAGCCACAGCTGCTCTGGGTAACCTGTGCCAGGGCCTCCCCAAACTCACAGGGAACAATTTTTAACATATAAAATACTTAGCCTAAGTACTTTTGTAGTGCTGCACATGAAAAATAACCAAATACCTTGTGATGTCACATCCAAAATGTCTGAATTCTTCTCAGTTTCCTCCTCTGTCTCTTTTGCATCATCTGTGTTACTGCTGTTTTCTTTCAGTGAGGCAGCACTCTCCTAGACAAAAAGCAAGAGACATTTTTCCATTAGTCAGAGACAAACACAATGAAGAAGGTACCACCTCCTTCAAGGAGGCCCAAGAAGAAGGGATACAGAAACATTTGTACCAATCTTGCTACAGTGTCAAGACTTTAAGAGAAATAATTTCTACCTAGCTAGCAAAAATATTTTTATTAAAGTACTCTCTAATTTGGAACTAGATTTATAGACACAAATTAATTATTTCATTTCCACAGCAAATTCCATCTTGAGCTCCCTGAGTACCAAACAAGCACCCCAACACTTTTTCAGGAGAGTATGCACTCAAAAGTTGTGGTTTTGCTGATTTTACAGCCAGCAGAGTTGCCCAAAGTAAAATGCAAGTCGAGGCTGAATCCAAACCAACACTGAAACTGTACCAGAACCCACCTGCAGCTTTGGCCTGTGCCTAGCCCATGATACTTTTCCCCTTTCACACTGTATTTCACTGTATTTACACACAGGAATGTGGGGGAGCTCAAGGCACAGCCAGACAGGAAGATGCTGAGATAAATTCCCTTGGATTTCCAGACAAATATCCAACCCAGACACAGATGCATCCATGCCACAGCAGACTCCTCTGGAAGCACAGCACCTTCTATGCCCTGTGGGAAGAACACACATCTCCTCAAGCAGGACAGGAAGGTGAGAGGACAGAAGCTGAGAGAAGTGGAGCCTTCAGTGGGAAGAGGAAAATTCACAAAATGGATTGAGAGTAAGGGCACAAGACCTGGGAAAGAAAAAGAGAAGGAATAAAATAAAGGAGCTTAAATAAAGTCTGAGAAAAGTAAGTGAAAAGTGCCAAAAGATAAGATTTGTCATACAAAAAGAGGAAAAAAGGAACCAAGAGAAGTAGTATTTCAAGCACTGATTCATTACAAAGGTGGGACTGAAAAGGACAAAAGCCATGATCATGAACAGAGGTTCAATCCCTGTTTGAATCCTGTATAGATCCCAGAATTTATTCACTTAAGAGCTGGACTCAAGGATCCTTGTGGATCCTTTCAACACAGAATAACCTGTAAAATTGCTCCAAACATACTAAGAAGGCCTAAAATGTGTTATTTTGTCAGTTATTGCTGCATAAATTTTAGGTAGAGAACACAGGGCACTTATTTGAAAGTCACAGGTGATACACAAAGTGAAATCCATACATGTTTGTCCATACAAAGCAGTATGGACAATACAAAACCAAACAACCTCCATCACACCTAAAGCAAACATATTCCATGGAAGAGAGCTGAGGAAGAGGACAGGCAGCCAGAAATAATATTTGAAAAGCCCTCTAACAGCAAAGGGTCAGCACACAGACATGGAGCAGCCAGGCACAGCTGACACCTGCTGAACTCTGAATCTTACTCTGCATGCTGCAAATTTTCCTAAAATTGGATTCCTGCAGGGATTTTGTGGGGCTGTCAGTTTTGCAGAAGCAGAATCCATTTATCTGTACATATGCCAGAGATTTATAGAAATATCTTGCAATGGCACTTCATGCTTGATCCTACTCTTAAACCACCAACCAAATGCCAACTGCACACCCTGTCCAAACTTCCCTTTCTACCTTCCATCCTCTTGAGATGATCTATGACACTATTGACATAAGCTGCCTTTTCCTATGAAACATTTAAGGATTTGGCTGTCCTGCACAGGACACTGTGACTGAGCTCCAAGTTAACATGAGCAGTGTAGGGTATCCTTTGAGGAGTTTCTTTACCTACCTTTCTCCCATTAGAAGATGTTTGTTCTGCAGCACACGTGCTGGAGTCTTCCCTGCCCTTCTCCTCCTCTTCTCCTGGTTCTTGCCCAGTGCCTTTTGGATGCTCAGCTAACTCCTCACTGTCTGAGGCCTCCTGCCTTGGCAGCCCTTGGCACTGCACCCACAGGGGAGACACGTGGTCATAGCGGGTGTGCAGCACACGAACAGCCACGCTGCTCAGAGCCAGGGATTTGGGCAGGTCAAAGCCATGCCCTGCCTCCTGGAACACATAGCTCTTGAACCTGGGAAAGGCAGTGACAACAATAACAGGCCCTGGTAAGATTGGCAGCACTTCATTTGGTGTTTCCTCACAAACGGTCAAATCTGTTTTGGGATTTATCGCATCGTCCGAGAAATATTGTGGGATGTCACAGTGCTTGTGCTGGCAGCTGTCTGTAAGACCTTCCAGCAAAGCCACAACTGCATCAAGGGGATCAGAAGTTTCAAAAATAAGTCCTGACAGGATGACAATGAGGCAGGATCAGATGGCAACTCTTCTAGAAACTACAATCCTGGTAAAACTCACTGATCTATTGGGAAAATCCCTGCAGAGCTGTCTGTGTTACATCACTCTCAGCACCTTTCAAAATAATTCTAATAATACTTATTTTTGGATAAGATAAGCTGGTCACAAGTTCTAAAAGTCTTCTAGTAAAACAACACTTATTATTTTAATTGTTGGTTGAATATTTTAAGTGCATCTCTCTGCTGGCCGAAAGCCTTTAACAGTTAACCCATATGAGCTCTTCCTGCAGGTCAGTCTGACATTGCTCAGCACACACCCTTCTACTTATCTTAACAAAACTCACAGCAACAGGTCCTTAGTCAAGCCAAAATCCATTTAATAAATTATTCCTTATATTTATGGAGTGGGAGTAGGAAGTCTGCTCAAAAATCTCATTTTGGAAATGTACCATTTAAATTGTAATCCAATAAAAACACAAAACTTACATTCAGAAATGACAGTGCATCTCAGGCCCTAAAATATTTTCTCTAAGTGAGCACAAAGTATCATTCACTGCTTTGCAAGCAACTGGAACAACTTAGAAAATATTAAATGCATCAGTAAGAAACACTGCTTCCAGAGGAATTTTAATTCTCTATATAAGCTTTATTGTTTTTCTCCCAAATTTGTTCTGGCAGTGACAGAGTTCTGCTGTTGCATTTTAAGAAAGAAATTTATATATCTCTAAACCACTCCTTAGCAACAGTCAGCACTGAGTCTGCAGAATTGCACAATGGATGCTATTCAACAACAACAACAAAAAAAAAAAAAAAAGAAGAAGAGAAATTGATTCTTGGTGTTTACTCAACAACAAAGCCAGGCCTCATTTCAAATTAATAATTTCAGTGTACCTTGCTTTCTTCTTCAGATTAACCCAAATACAGAAAGTACTATTTTTATCCTTTATGGCTGTGTGCATATTCCCAGTTTCAGCATCTTCATACATACTAGCTGTCTACAAAAAGAGAAAACCAACCAATTAAATAATGTATTACTTATTTCACCTTGATTTACCTACATGTACTTGAATAAATAAATAAAAAATACATGTAGGAATAAAATATACCAGGCCAAGCCCAGCTGTGTTTTATTTATGTACTACAGCACAACAGTTATAAACTCAAATCTGTTTCTTAAAATTTGAACTACATTCCTCTTTTTCCTCTGACTTCATAAATTCTGTGAGCTAAGTACTGCCAAATAGGGGTTCTTCCATTATTTCCCTAATTCTCAGGATAATTTATAAAAAACAGAAAAAGGATTTACTGGGCAATAATGGACTCCTATCCCAGAGCCACTGCACAGATTATTTTATCATTTAGGCAACATCAAACTTGTGAAATACTAATTATATTTGGAGCTTAATCCTACATTCAGTAAACAATAATTCAACATTTCTTAATTTGCAGGAGGTTTTGACTGTGCACATACAACTGGTTCACTATTTCACTAATATTCCTTTGCTGAACATACCTTATATATATGATTGGTATTCTTGAAATAGCAAGGTCACTATCTACATATGCAGCTCAAAAAATCGATTCTCCAGCACAATTTCATTTTCTTGTTTGATTGCTCTTCACCTTTCCCAAGAGCACAGTTTCAAAAGTATTTTAATCACACGAACTTGTTGTTAAAAAATGTCTACAAGGCAACATTATGAGCTGCTTTTCACATCTACATTTTTTTGGTACAGTCAACAAATCTTATACAGCACCTCTTGTTTTCATCACCTCCAAATCTCCCAAAATTTCCCAGTAATTTATTCTTGTCTGACTTAATGATGAGATTTTTCCACTGTAAAGTTCATATTTTCAGGAGTTTTGAATAATTACAAAGTCTGGCAAGTGCTATAAACACGATTTGGAAACTCACAGACTCATCTCTGTGACAGTTCAGGACCAAACAAAGCCAACCATTATTAAAGGACACTTTGAGTTAAACTTATGTGCACATATCACAACTTTGAAATCTGAATCTTTGAAATCTGAATCTGAATTTTTGAAACCAACTGAGTAAATCTCACTTTGAGCAGGTTCTGTGTAGCCTCGTTGTACTTCTTACGAAGCAGATCCTGCAACTGTAGAATAAATTCCTGGTACTGGTCTCGTTGTTTTTCTGTGATCTCATCTGGTGATGTCTCCAACAGAAGAGACTCCAACTTCTCAATCAACTAGAAGACATTTACATGGGAAAAGTATCTGTTTTGACACCATCCTTAACATATTGTGTGTTCTGCCATAAAAAATGAGGCAAACCTACTTCCTTTGTACCTAAAGAGATTTTAGTCACAAAAACAACTTTTTTTTAATAGACAGATAGGAAATCTAACTCAGAACCAAACCTGCCCAATGAAACCTGTATTACACATGCAAGTTTCCCCTCCCCAGTTTCCAGAAGACCCCATTTAACTTCTTGAAAAACACCATAAAGTCAGCATAAATGAAAATAAAATCCTAGATTTATAGAGCAGGCACAGATTGCTTAAAACTGCTTCACAAGCTATCAGTGGCTGGTGACTTCTGTTGGTAAAAATGAATTCTGGGAACTTTTGCTCTTACATGACATTTTACTGGCTCAAGTGTTACAAAATGAAGCTGTTGTCCACCAAAGCATTTGTATCTGACATGAGCTTGTATGCTCTGGTTTAAAATGGAAGGGAATATGGGTGTTAGAATGCTAGACCTCAGTGTAGAAATACAGCACACAAATCCCTTAAATGCATATTGAAAGTCAATACACATCTTCAGGGTTAACAACAAATCTGTAATTAAAGAAAAACTTCTAGGTGTTGAAGGTCTTTCAGTCATTTGGCCATGAAAAAAGGGAAACCAGAGTTACAGGGGGCTGTTAAGGATATGTTAAGCTTAAACTGAAATACACCATTTTAACACTTACATTTAGGACCACTTCCTCCTTCTCCATCACAAGCTGAACATCCTCATCTTGGTTATCATGCCACAAGCTCATGAAAGTGTTGACTTCCTGAGGTACAGTGGGGTCAGGAGTCCCATCACAGCTGAGGTAATGCTCCCACTACAGAAGAGTTCAGAGAAAAGTGGATGCAGGTGTGCTGCACACTGCTATTACAAGAAAAAGGGGGATTCTGGAAGACAAATATATTATAGTGACAAATTCACACCTGCATCTAAACTGGATTCTAACACCACCTGGTTTATTATCCCTATGCCAGGAAAAAAAGGTTTACTTTAATATTAATCTGTCTGCCCACTTCAAACTTGCTGTTTATACCTATTTATCAGTGAGTTCTGCTCTGCTCCACAAAAGCAATGAATTCAGTACCTGCCACAAGGGAGGGGCTGGAAGAATAAAATGACTGAGAACAGAAACGAGGAGGGTGCAGTTGGAAGTGGCAGGTGGGTCTTGGACCAGATTCTGCCAAGAAAACAGAAAATTCCTGCACTGGCAATAATGTTAATTAAGAGCCTCTACTGTAACATGTTTACTCCTCCTTTCTCTGCCCCTGAAGGAGATTTCCTCTCTCTTACCAGCATCAATTCTCCTGTTGCAGAAACCCCTGGAAAGAATGTGAAATCCTAGACTGGTGGGTTTTAAAAATAATTTTATTTTCAAATCAACTCTTGGTCATTCCTATAATTGGTGGAAAGAAAAAAAATCAGTGGCAGACTAAGCTCACTTAATGCCAAACATAAGCCTAACATTGGCTCCTGGGATCAATTTATCACCCATAATGGAATTTTTTTCATCCATAGAATAGGACATTAAGGAAACACTGCCCTCCTGTTTGCTGCAAAGATTAATAACCCTATGTTACTGAAAATTGCATTACAAATTTTAAAGCAAAAGCACTTGCAGCATTGCATTCCCAACGACTTCCATCAGCATTCCCACTGACTTCAAATAAAGCAACAATAGGTGAGTGCTGAGTGCACTGGAAACTCCTGTATAAAAGACTGATCAATTTTCAGTAATAAGACGTCTGATTTTTTTTATTTTTTTTTTTACATATTTGTACTTAAAAGAGAGCTTCACTTTTATCATCACATTCTTAGAAATAACAGCACTTCTTTTGAGAAAAAGGATGTATGTCATGGTAAGTTGTAAATGCATGTCTTCATCTAAACTGAAATTGTTCAGAAGTAGATGTGGAAACCCAGTATTTGGTATTATATATTTATTTTGCCCTAAATAATCTTAACAACAGACTAACAGAAACTCTGGTATTTCCCATAATCTACCAGTGTTTTATCAGACTTATTTTAAAATCAACAGTTCTAGTTTGTCAAAAACATCCATAAACAACAGCTGGCAATGATCTCAAGCTGTAACAAGGAAATGACAATTTCATTCAGAGAAAAATTGTTATAGTGAGAGTGGTAAAGCTGACAAAGATGCTGTGGTACCTCCAAGTTTTAAATATGTCAAAGCCCAACTGAGCACCTTGATTTAACTTCAGACTTTGCCCTGCTTGGTGCAGGAGGCTGAACTACAGGAATTTCAGAAGTCCTCTCTGACATGATTTATCCTATGATCGTGAAGTTGTTCTGCAGAGACTTTAAAAGGATTAAGCAATACACGAGACGAGGAGAAAATCCTTGTGTCCACAAGCCTGTAGGATATTAAACCTTTGGTTCATTACCTGACCAAATTTCATTACTAGACTGTTACTGAGTGATGTGTCTGCAAGATTCACAAGAGTGAAATCTGCTGTATTTCCACACCTTACCACTTCAAATTGAACTTGACAGGTACAAAATCCCATTGGGTGATGATTCAACCACCATGGATGTCACCCTAAGCTGCACACATCAACTTTTAGCTGCATTTTCATACGTTTCCAGCCCTGACCTGGGTTTGTGCCACATCCTTCAAAAATCTGGCAAACTTCTCTCTCTGAATGATGACCCGTGATATCCAGGAACCACTGAAACAAATGTTCTACAGAATTTCTTTTTAAAGCCTGGCAGAACTTTTTTTTTTTGGTGAAATGGCAGGATGAATTAAAGAAATAAAAGAGGAAGAAGAGATACCAGAACATCTGAAACTACAATTCCTCGTGACTCTTGGGCTAAGGTGTGGGGCATTGATACTTTGATCACCAAACAGGCTCCTCTTTACCCAATGCCTCTTCTGTGTGCTCCAAAGTAAAGAGGATAAGAGAGTGAGCATGGCCTGTCACTGCTTTGAGATGGAATTTGAAAAGCTGTCATAGCACACACCTACATTAAAGAACTGGAAACTCCTAAAGTCTCTCCCTTGCCAAACCTCTGGGCAGATTTTGGCAAGAAAGCTTACCTTGGCTTGTTCTCTGTAATCCATTTTCCACTGCTGTGCAGAAAGAAACTTCTGTTCCAGTGAATTAAGTTCTGCTAGTTCAGACTCCCTCTCCCCTTGATACTGTTAAAAAAATATACATCAAACAGAGCAGTTAAATATTTGGCTTATTTCCTACAATTATTTCACATAGAAGAAACAAATTGGGGATATTGAAAACTTGCTTTTTTAATGAAACATCTAATTGAGAAGACTGCAGTAGTTTGCAACATGTTATTGTCATCACAGTAGCTGCTGAGTCATATGATAAGCATAATGTGACATATGATTGTAACCTCTCACTTGAACAGTTTCCATAACAGCATCCTGGAGACAGCTCTAATGGGAGCTGCTAAAAAATGTAAGCATAATTTGGAGAAAGCATGCAAGATTGGCTTTTCCCCCCCCACTTTTAATTTCTATTATTTTAAGCTCATCTTCTCCCTAGGAGGAAAAAAATATTCTGTGAAGTACAAGAGTAGACAAGAGTGACTCTCTCAAAAAAAAATTAGTTTGTTTAAATCTTTTTTTCCTTTTTAAACACAAAAATATTTATCTGTTACCAGTTAGTTTTTGTTCTGAATGCCAGACTGCTCAGAAAAATAAATATACATAGTCTAATACATACACATATATATACAAGCACAAATCACTGTATCTGCCTGAGCAGGGAACCAATTAAGGAATTTGTACCAAAATTTGTCAGGAGGAACATGAAAAATACATTCAATTGAAAGCACAGTGGAAATGGGGAAAAAAAAAAAGCATTTAATCAAACTGAAGACACACATATCACAGAAGGTAATGTATTTAAATCTATCAAAACTGGAAAATTTCCTCAATATTGTTCCCAATGATAAGTACATAAGGAAATTAATTCCTATAAATTACTGGTGTTTTACAGACCTTGTCTCAACTTGAGAAATAGGATTAGATTTTTTCATTGAGTAAAAGACTAACCTTTGCCTCAAGCTTTTTCAAGTGCTCTCGATGCAATTTCTCCTTTTTAAGCCTTTCTGCTTCTTCTTGTTCAGCTTGTAATTGGGCCTCCTCTGAGGATTGGGAAAGAGATCAAGGGCACAACTATGCTTTCCTAAATAAAATTTAAAAAATAATTTGGCTACCAGTTGTAATGATAAAACCACTATAAAATGAGCAACATAAATGTTTATCTTTCACTGCACAGAAATCTCCCATATGAAGACAGATCCAAATTAATTTGAATCTTACTAAAACACACTGTCTCTGGAACTGTCCCTATCAGCCTGTGAGGATAAAAGTGGAAACAAGGATCAGCAAGTGCAGCAGCAGGAGTGCTCTCTCCATCTACAGCTTCAATGGACACAGGTTCTCAATCCAAAGTCCTGAGTGAAACTCAGTGCTTTAATCCCAAATTCCTCTTATTCTTTTGTACAATCACTGGTTTCCTACAATTTCAATTTTACAGCTGTTTGTTCATTTCAATCCTCTTTAGGATCTCCTACTCCACAGTTCTGGCTTCTCTTTGCTGCCATAGGGACTAGAAAATTAGAGAGGATGTGAAAACTACTACTGATTCAACCTCTAAGTCTTCAGTCTAAGATGGCACAGCCTGTGCCTCAATCCAGATGTTCCCAAACAGTGACTTGATGTCATCACCTCCAAGTAAATCATGCCAAGCGTGTGTGCTGCACTGAGGCAAGAGCAGCAGCAGTTCCCAAATCTGTGCCCACCTGAGTTGACACTCCCACAAAATCCTACCAGTGATTAGCAGTCACTTACTGGCACTCACAGCATGCCCAAGCCCCCATCAGGATGGATTAATGGCAAGTTAATTCTTCCCAACTTCCTAACTACAGTAGGAATAACTAGAGAAGAGAGTATTGCTCTGATAGGGAAGTGAGATGCAGCATCAAGGACCAGGGAATTTAGCTCACACCAGAAAAGAGAGAGGAATCATTTGTACTTGTGAAACACAGACAGCAATTCACATCTAGTTCATGATGTTACTTTCTACCCGTTTATCTAAAATAAATGATTTGTCCATCATATTCCCTCTAAATGAAGTGCACAGTACCTTTCAGTTTCCCTTCCCCTTTCTTCGATTTTCCACTTTTGCCATTGGACTTCATGTTTGCAATAAGGGAGAAGAAAACAAAGATCAGTATTATTTTAATACAATTTGGCAATTCTATAACTCTGTGACTTTGCCCTTCCAATGTGATCCCTCAATTAAGATTTCAGACTCCCTAAGCAGCCAATGAAGCCCCCAGAATAGTAATGCACATTCTGGACTCAATTTTCTTCTCCTTTTTACGATAAGGTCTTACAAATAATGTATTTTTCTATGCTACACATTCCTAAATACAGCCACAACACAAGAGTATTAAAATCTTTTAGTTTAATGTAGAAATTGAATAACAGGCAGATCTGCTAAGAAAGTAGATGCTACTTTCTTCAAACAGTTTAGGAAATACTGGAAAAAGGATTTTGGGACCAGCCTCGCATCCAGAAGCATCTAATTCACAAGACAGAATAGTGAAGAGTTTTCTTTTCTATTATAAAATCTCACTGCAACTCCAGACAGTTCACTGTTCACCTCCAGCATAATCTGAGAATAACTACATTTTAACTTTGAGGTTCTCAGAAATTATCTGACCACTGGTCCTTCACACACCAAGGGTGTTACAAATACTCTTATTTCACACTTTGATTCTGACTATCACACATTCATAAATAACTACTTGTTCACTTCACATTACATGGCATGGCAATAAATACATTGGCATAAATATATATACAAAAATGCAACTCTGAGTACAGAGATTGCCATGAAGCTGGGACAAATGCAATGGCGACAATTAAGTGTCACTGGAGTCTGAGTGCATCTTACTGCATTTGTTACCAAAGCATTCATTTGCAAAATTACCCCACAACAGAATCAGTAAAACTCACACTCCTACCCATTAGGATTTCAGGGAAGAACTTGTTCTTTCCACTTTGATAAATAAATAAATAAATAAATAAATAAACTGAAAATGGAAAATCTGCTTGTTTCAATTACTTGCAATCATGTTTTAGTCAACTTCTTTTCACATTCCTATGACTTAACAGAGCACTGAGAAGAGTGAGATGCACAGCTGGGGAGGGGTAGATAAAATTCACTATCATTGAATTAAGAATAACCCACAGGATAAACTTATGCAACTCAGTTTCCCATGGACTTCTGCCTGTTGTCCCTTCACCCCCCTTATTCTGTGTCTAGACTATGGCTCAAATAACAATCCCAGAAGCATTCAGGTTGGAAAAGACCTCCAAGATCATCAAGTCCAAGCTGTGCCTGATCCTCACCTTATCACCCAGCCCTCGATGAGCACTGAGTGCCACTTCCTTGGATAACTCCAGGTATGGCGACTCCAAACTTCCCTGGGCAGCCCCTTCCAATGCTTGACAAACCTTTCATGATGAAATTCCCGCTGATGTCCAACCTGACCCTCCCCTGGCACAGCTTGAGGCTGTTCCTCTCATCTTGTCCCTCGTTTCCTTGGAGCAGAGCCCGACTTCCCTGGCTGCCCCCTCCTGTCAGGGAGTTGTGCAGAGCCAGAAGGTTCCCTCGAGCCTCCTCTTCTCCAGGCTGAGCCCCCCCCAAGATGCTCCTGGTGCTCCAGTCCATTCCTCAGCTCCTTTCCCTTCTCTGGACACAGTCCAGCCCCTCAATGTCCATCTGCAGTGAGGGGCCCAGAACTGGACACAGGACTGAAGTGTGGCCCCACCAGTGCCCAGTATAGGACATAGTCACTGTCCTGGTCCTGCTGCCACCCCATGGCTGGGACAGAGCCAGGACATTGCCCCTCTGCCTGGACACCCGTTGCCAAGCCAAACAAACCAAACAAGCAGTGACAGCACTGCGGGAACACTTGGCCTCCTTGCAAAAGGCTCAGTGTCCTGGAGACGCCTCTTCCTCCTTCAGATTTAATTCAATGACCAGCTGCCTCAGGAAAAAAACAGAAAATCGTATTTAAAAAAAAATAAACACAACAGTGAACTATAGCGTGTTTCTGCCTACCTACCTTTTTATTCGGTTTTGGACCCTAAAAGATCAGAAGGAAAAAAAAGGAAAGGAAACATCAGATAACAACTATCAGCTAGAAAGGAATAATTAGAAAAATAATACTATTCTTTAAAAGTGGATGTGATCATCTATTGAAAAACTATAATGACAATAATTTCAATAGAAAATTAGCCACTAACACATGGCTCTTGGAATGATATTTGTTACCACGGAGCCATTCTGCCAACAAACTGTGAGCCACCTCCCGGCTTGTTCCACACGGAGCAACCACAGCAGCAAACCACTGCACAAAGACTGACACCAGGGCTCAAACATGAGACAACGCGTCCTTCAGGTGCTTCTTTCAGCCTTAAAGCCTTTTTTCCACCTCCTGGGACTTTGGTAGCTAACAAGGAACCCCCCGCTTTACTCCACCACCTCATCCTTCCCCATCCCACCACCCTTTCTTTCCCTGTCCACCGTGTAACCCGTACCCCAGGCCCCTTACCATGTTCCGCGGCGGGTGGCGGTGTCGGTGTCCCTCAGGACGCCGATCCCGTGGCGGTGCCCGTGTCCCTCAGGACGCCGATCCCGTGGCGGTGTCCCTGTCCCTCAGGATGCCGATCCCGTGGCGGTGTCCGTGTCCCTCAGGATACCGACCCCGCGGCGGTGTCCGTGTCCCTCAGGATACCGACCCCGCGGCGGGTGGCGGTGTCCNCCCTCAGCACGCCGACCCCGCGGGGGGGGGGGCGGTGTCCCTGTCCCTCAGGATGCCGCCCCCGCGGCGGGGGGGGCGGTGTCCCTGTCCCTCAGGATGCCGATCCCGCGGAGGGCGGCGATGTCCCCGTCCCTCAGGACGCCAACCCCGCGGCTCTCCGCGGGCCCCGCCCCCAGCCCCGCCCCCGGCTCAGGCCCGGCCCAGGCCGGCCGCGCTGCCGGCGCTGCCGTAAAGCGGCGCTGCCGCGGTTCCGGGTGGAGCGGGTGAGATCCCGGTCCGGCCTTGCCGGGATCCGCGGGGAACCGGGGATGGCTCCGGGGGGAGCGGGGCGGCAGGCAGGGCCAGGGGGAGGTGGCGGCCCGAGGAGGCCCCGCAGCGGGAGCTGGACTGGATTCCAGTGGCTTGCGATTTGGTTTTGGCTGCCCCGGCCCTGGCAGCGTCCAAGGCCAGGCTGGACGGGGCTCGGGACAAGCTGCGATAGTGGGAGGTGTCCCTGCGCACGGCAGGGGCTTGGGACGAGATGATCGTTAAGGTTCTTTCCAGCCCAGGCCGTCCTGTGATCTTGTGTTTACAGAAATAAAAATCAGTTACTTTGTCACTTACCCTTACGTTTTGCCCGGTGCACACTGGACTCAATTAGTAACACACTTAGAGAGTCCTTAAAAAAGCAAAATTTATGAATGCGACAATTGCAGGAATATACATGTGTATGTATAAAATAGATATATCTATATATGCAATATAGGAATGTGTAATACACAAATATATAGGAGATAAAAATTAATACATCAAAATATGTTAATATAAGCATTGCTAGATGATGCGAATATATAAATTCGCATCATATATAAATTCTATGTATTTATATATAGTATATATAATATATATGTTCATATCTATATTATATATAAATATATAAAATACTTAAATATGTATTCCTTTTCTTTTTATCACTTTGTATGTGTATATATGAAGGTACAGTTTTTTAGCAGACTGTAGAAGCAGCCAGGCCAGCAGGTACAGAATTGTAAGGATTAGAACAAAGAACAGCACAAAGTGTCACAGTTGTTGGAAGTTTCTTGCTTTCTGTTTGAGGGGGAGGGGAGAAGACAGTGAGAAGCTAAATGGAATAAAAAGTGAGAAAGAAAAAGAAAGAAGAGACAGAGTAGAACCAGAATGACAGCAAATGGGGCTCAGTAGGACACAGAAGTTTTAGGAAGGCTGAGGTGGTTTACTGACTCCCAGAGAAGGCTAATTTCAAATTGATTATCCTTCAGGTAACAAAAACCAAACAAACCAAAAAATCACACAAGGACAGAGTTCACTGAAATGTGAGAATGGCCAGTTCTTTAAGAGGTGAAGTAATAAAACTGTACAAAAATGTAAGTGTCTTAAATGCCACCAGCACTTTCCTTAACCAGAAAATGAACCCCCTTTCACTGTGCACTCAGTTAATTAAAAACACATTATTCTTTTCTCTTCAAGCTGCTGTACCTTGGAAGGGAGTATCCCAAAGGAGCAGACTACTTCAGAAGCCGTTTGAAAGCAGCTTTTCTAAAAAACAAAGATGAGACAGACCCTGAAAAAATTAAGCAACTGATTGCCCGTGGAGAATTTGTTATAAAGGAGCTGGAGGCTTTGTACTTCCTGAGGAAATACCGAGCCATGAAGCAGCGCTACTACAGCGACGACAAGCCCTGACTGTGCCTGTAACCACACACCCCCAGGAAAGGTAACAATAAAAGAGCTCTTACTGCAAAAGAAGTGAAATGTAAATCCTTCCAAGCCCTCTAGAGCACAAATCAGGGAGCTGCTTCCCCCCAGGAGTCACTTGAAGGGTTTGGGGTGTGCAGATTATGGGTAATAGGTTTTCCTCTGCTGCTTTTGACCTCCTCAAACTAAAACGTCAGGTATGAAATGATTTTGCAGGAAGGAGTGGTTGCACAGCCCTGTTCTGTTTCAATTCAATGTATGTGTTGAACAGAAACTCTTCTTACCCCACAGCTGTGTGTTTGGGTGTCAGTTCAGGGTGCTGTGCTTGTTACCTGAAAGATAACAAGCAAGAACCTGATTTTAAAAATTCTCCACATTGAATGATCAGTTTCTACTGGAAATGAGCACCCTCTCAAAAGTGAAGTTCCCAGCCCTGGAGAGGGAGTGGTGTGTTCAGTTCTGGTCTCCACAGACCAGGAAAGACAAGGAGCTACTGGAGAGAATCAAGTAGAGGCCATAAACATGAAGGGTCTGGAGCATCTCTTATGAGGAGGGACTGCAGGAGCTGGGCCTGTTTAGTCCAGGGAAGAGAAGACTGAGAAGAGATCTCATCAATGCATATAAATACCTCAAGGGTGGGTGCCAAGGGGCTGGTGCCAGGCTCTTCTCAGTGGTGCCCAGCAACAGGACAAGGAGCACGGCCATAAACATAATGCAGGAAGTTCAACCTCAGTATGAGGAAGAATTTCTTCCTCATACTGAAACACTGAGGGTGGCAGAACCCTGGAACAGCCCAGGGAGGGCCTGGAGTCTCCCTCTCTGTGGACATCCCAAACCCACCTGGGTTTGTTCCTGTGTCACCTACTCCAGGTGACCTGCCTGGGCAGGGGGATTGGATTAAATGGTCTCCAGAGGTCCCTTCCAACCCTGACTATTGTGTGATTCTGTCAAAGTAAATTCTTGAAGCTTTTAACCAGACGCACCACCTTTCTGTGTCAGGGAGACAACTGCAGGGTCTGGAAAGGGGCACGTTTGAACAATAGTGCTCTAAGCACTTGGGCCCTGAAGACAATTCCTGCTACCGCTGATTTCTGCTGTTGTGGAACTGCTGCAGCAGGAATAGAAAACTTGATCTTTGCCCCTGGAAGAAAAGTTTGGCTGGCCGTGGCTGTTTGCTCCAGGCTGTCTCTGTAGGCCTTGCTCAACTCACACTTGTGTCAGAGCTGATACTCTGTTGGGTTGGTTGGTGTTTCCACCAACTAAATGACACTGGAGAGAGAAATAATCTTTGAAGTACAGGTAAGGAATCACTGCAGGAGAGCTGTTTGCAGTAGTAAGTCTTCACACTGGCATTAAGGAGTGCTTTAAGGTCACTCAAGGAATTGCCAGGAAAGGCATCTGCAAAACCAGATTTTATATAAAAGTGAATGTGAGAAAGTCCATTCAACAAGGTTCACTCCACTGTTTACTAGGGGGTTAAAGCATACAGAGAAATAGCAAACTAAAATGTACAATCAATCAATCAACCTAAAACCAAAATCAACAACTTATTTCTGAGGATGCTGGGGATACAACAAGAGTAAGGATGGAAAAGGGCATGGATAAAAGGAATAAGGGAGATTCTCCCACTAAATCACAGAGTTCAGAGTGGACCCCCTTGCAAAACTGAGCCCCAGACCTGACCAGTGGTTTATGCCTGAAGGTTTAACACTTAACAACACTTAATCCATAACTTAGTTTAAAACAATTTAACTAAAGATTCATACAGAATTTCCTGTAAGCTCAACAGCAACTCACTCATAGGCCTGAGTTACTTGCAAATCTACAGTACTTAGAATCTCTTGAGAGCACTATCCATTGTACATTTTCTATAGCACACCCACACTCACAAACAGTCCTGAAGGAGTATGTACAAGGTATAAAATTCCCCTGGAATTCACTGAAGCACTCGCCTTGGATACCTTTGCATCTTGTCAGTGGCTGAAGGGTTGAGCCTCAAGGAAGGGGGCCATCATTCCATGCTCTGCTGTCACTGCTGGTCCTCCAAATACAGCAAACGAGAGGTCACTGGCTCTGAGGGGCCACACACAGAAGGAGACTTCTGGTCACTGCCCACTGCAGTCCAGGAGAGCTCCAAGGGCCTCACTCAGGTCCATTCTTTATAGGATCACAAGAGGTGGGTTTAGTCACACCTATCTTCCATCCTGACCACAATCCAGGTCGGTACCTTCCTTTGAAATTTCAAAAGCAAAAATCCTCTTCCACTGGAGGTGTTCTTCAGGCAGGCAAAGTAAGTTTCCAAGGCTGTTGGTTATAAGGCAGGAGCTCTTCAGACAGCCCCAATTCCTGGGAACTGTTCCTGAAGAACTCCAGAGGAGCTCAGCCCAGGTGCTGAATACAGCTGGCCTGAGGAGGAGGGAGAGGGGATGCAGCACCATCCTCACAGAATTCTAGGACAGAATTTAAAAAGTGATGGCAGAGTACAGTACCTTGTGATGAAATAAACATGCTCCAGTTCCTGCCACCACACTGATGTGAAAAACTCCTTCCACATCAACTGAGCTCCTCTGCACTTCCACCTGCTCTGAGCAGCTGCCCCTCTCAGAAACAGGGACACCAAGGGAAAGGACAGCAGCTCTGGGACAGGCAGCACCAGGAGGAGTACAAGAAAGAATGGAGAACAACTGCCAAGCACAGGAATTCATAAGATGCTCTGTTACCTGAAATTCTTACAGAGGAAAAGGAAACTGGGACAGACACAATAACTATTTTTTATTACATTACAATAAATAGGAGCAGTACAGTTTGACAAAAAAATGACAAATTCCAGATCACCTCACAGCACATACTCCTAAAAACATTAAAAATTTTAAAACAAACAGTGGTCTTTTTTTTTTTTTTCCTTTTTTTAACTTAATGTCTGGCATGACCAACATTCCTAGGTCACACAACCAAATTATGGAAAAACTGGATCACACTGCACATGTTCCACATCAAATAAAGCACAATGTACAAAATGTGCATGTTTCAGTTTACACTATACAAAAATAGTTAAAATACATTCCAGGTAAACATATTACATTAAGAAGTCATTCTAGTAAGAAGTTGGCACTCAAGAGGAAAAAGCAGAAGTATTTTCAACATGAAAACACAAGACAGTGGAATAAAGAAATGTTAGGAAAGATTTACCATCTATGTAGCTTTATGTAAACTTGAGACACAATGATTTGTTTTACAGTTTGATGGTCTTTGAAGGTAATAATTGTATTGCTTCATAGTCTAGACAAGAGCAGAAGATTGTGTGTTTCAGTATTTACCCATTATACTGTTACTGTAACAAAGCCCACACAGCAAAAAAGTAGCAAAAAATTTCAGGGCACTGAAACTGGTCAGAATAATTCCTTCTGGAGCAAACCAAGGATCCAGGTATATAGCAGAGTTACATAAAGCTACTGTAAGAAGGTGTTACTCCCTGACACGTGGCATTTTGACATGGTGACATGGGCAGTGACTCCTAGGCTCGCTCAGGAGCTGCTCTCAGGACACACAGCACCCAGGGATGTTCTGTGGAAGCATCTCAAACAGGGCAGGGCAGTGATGATGGAGCAGCTTGTGCAAGCTGCAATCCAACATGCTTCACCAAATCTCAACAAACAGGAAGACAAAACTGCACAACAGTGGCAAGGATGGGGTTGGGTTGGGGTTTTTTTCAAGTAAATAAGGGCTAATCTAAATGGATTTTTTACTAATTTAATTAGACTGGCACTACAGCTCACTTTTGCTGAAAAATCCCAACATTGGTTCATGTATAGCTTTATAGTAGAGCTATAGAAATCCACTTTTGATGAATAAGACATTTCAGCTACAAATTCTCCTAATAGCTTTTAGTTAAATTAACATCAGAATTTTAGACCAGCCCTAATCTGACATGCAGTGTGACTCAGTTACCAAAATTAAAAGTAACCTTAAGATTACTTCCATTTGCTCAAGGCTTACAACCCACTTTTGCTATGTTCTTGTATTATCAAGAGTGTATAAAATGTGCAAATAACAGTCTCCAACACATTTTAACCTTGGAAGCTCTGATATATTTTCTGACATTAAGAGTCTGTTCTTGCTCCTTATTGGTCCTTACAGTATAAAGTTAAATTCTCCTGTTACTGCTTTTCAGAATATTTCATAACCTACATTGCACATTGAAGCTGAGAGGAGTGGAGGGCTCTGGGTTTTGTGAAGGGTGGGAATGGGGGGCACAGGCAGGGAAAGGCCTGATTTCTCCCAGACACAAAGAAATTAAAGAATATGGAGCAATCCACACACTCTGTGTTCCCTGCTAGCTTTGCAGGTCCCCACCTACAATGGTCACTCTGGGATTTTTTTGTAGAAGCAAAATAATGCTTTTACAGAAATGGTCCAAGTTACACAGTGCAATTTTTACATATCTGTGTAAAATTTCCATGGAATACCTTAGGTTAGGGCAATGCTGCTATTCCCTGTTCCAAATTTTCCAGTGTCTCCAACAATCCTACTTCAATGTCTTGTGTTTTATTTTTTGGGTACACCAGTCACACCTTCCAGTGTCACTCTGCAGCTGAGCTAGCTCCTGTGAAGAAGTGCACCTTCAGGGACCAAAACTTTCCTGAAACAAACAACTCCGCATTTACAGGGAGACACCAGGAACTGGAAACACTGGAGCTACTGGCTCCTACTTCAGTGGAAAACTAGGCTACTGCAGTACCAAAAAGTGAAAGCTCCTGCAAAAATCCTGCATTAATTCCAATCAGAAAAAAAAAAAAAGTGGGGGGAGAGAAGAACAAAAATCACAAGAGAACTTAATCACAGAGAAAGACAACATTAAACTCTTGGTATAGCTTCATGACAGTCTAGACACTGGAATGCCACTCACCAACCATTGAATCAGTACTTCACAGACATCACACAAACAACACTGACTCTGGAAATCATGTTCTATGCTGACAGATTGTGCAAATTCCACACCACTTCCATGGCATAGTGGATTTCCAAATTATTTGCATGAAGCAGCTAAATTCAACTCTTTCATTCACTCATCTGATGTTGCTAGAATTTAGAATTTCTCCCCTATTTTGCACAAAATGGGCATCTGGAAATATTTAATGCCACTCTTGGAGGCGGGGGGGAAGAATGGTTTTACTCCACTATGTAATTTAGGATTGATTCTGATTTAATTCTTATGGTAAATTCTGGGTCCATGTATGAATTAACCTAAGAATTTGAATCAACTTCTCTGTTAAGGCATTCTAGTATTTCCTAGGGACACTCAGGGCGAAATCCTGACCCTACTGAACAAAGCTACCCAAAGCTTTTGACACAGAGGGATTTCACCTTGCTCTTCAGACACAAAAAGCCAGTAAAACTCTTAAAGCAATGCATTAACAATAGCAAATCAACCTAATTAGAACTTTTACTTTTTCCATTGCCAGGTGTGCATTGTTGTATTTTTAAATTTTTTTCTTCTTTTTTTTAAATTTTTTTATAGAAAAAATAGAGTATTTAAGGAGCAACCATGACAAATTGCAGTGAAATTTTTTTTTGAAAGTTTTCTCTTTACATTCATTAAAGTTGATCTGAAATGCTACAAGACTAGATGCCTAGAAGCAAAATCTACAGGAAGACTACAAAGGCTTCTGGTCTCTCTCTATTGCAATCAGTCTAAAATAAAGGAAAGGCTGAAATGAAAGTTTCTTTTGCTAACTAGTCCTTTTTCCCAACCTTATTTATAAACCCAAAAATTTAGAGGGGATATTAAAATGTGTAGAGCATCATTTGTTTGCTTTGCACACAGAACAGAAGTTCACAATCAGTAAGAAAAATAGGAAGTTAGCAACTGTGCATGCACCAAAGAGTCCTAAGACAGTTCTTGGGTTTTTTGTGGGTATTTTTTTGTTTTGGGTTTTTGTTGTTTTTTTTTTTTTTAATTTTCACAGGCATTGCTAATTCAAGAACCAACAGTCAAAGAATACTGGCACTTTAAGAGGAATGAAGTTTCCACTGTCATTTAAAACAAGCATTCAGGTAAAGCTAACAGGATCATGAAGCAGAAAGTAAAGTAATGCTAAAACAAATGCTAATAATTTAGTGTAATGTACAAAATTACTTCAGTACTTAAGAATAAGGATAAATTGTATTTACATAATTATACACTTTGTCTTTGTCTTCTTTTTCTTCTTTTTACCATCTTTGCTCATCTTCTCTTTGTGTTTTCTGATTTCTCGAACTAATGTGTAGAAGGCATCATCAACACCCTGAAAAGATAGAGAAAATACAAATTAGGATCAGGTTCAGACTCACAGGCATGCTGAGGTACAGCTTGTGTCCCTCCCTGGTGACCTGAGAGGAGTTCCATCAGCACATTGTGCTGCCTACCTGCCATCCTTTAAACCATGAATCCTGGCTGCAGGACTAATCCTGTTCCTCTCTGGAATTCTGAGCAGCACTGACACAACCACCTGAGGGAAGTGCTTTGGTGCCAGCAGGAGCTGGCACCTGCTGCCCTATTCCTCAGGTGCTCCTGAACTGGGCTCAGGGCATCCTGCAGTTACTCACAGCTGCCCCACAGGTGAAATTCCATTGCTGATGTGGGAAGGAAGGTGATGAAGAGTGTGCTGCCCTTGTCTCCATCTCCAAGAGCACACCTTACCCCGCCTCAAGCTAGAAAAGCATCATGTACAGAGTGTGTATTTATATAATAACACCTCACAATTAGGTTATAAGTATGTATTATCATAGAATGGCCTGGGTTGGAAGGGACCTTCAAGATCCTCCAGTTCCACCTTCCACTGTCCCAGGTTGCTCCAAGCCCCATCCAGCCTGGCCTTGGACATTTCCAGGGATGGGACAGCCACAGCTTCTCTGGGCAGCCTGTGCCAGGGCCTCACCACCCCCACAGAGAAGTTGTGAAGGATTAACTATCTTTATTTGTGCTTTAATGATATATATGTAGCTCTGGAATTTGAATTCTAATATTTGTACCAATAATTCAATACCAAAGACATAGTTATTGTTAATCCACATATTCTGATCATTTCTCAGGCACACTGGTATAGTAATCACACCACAGTTTTATAAATCTTTGCACATGCAAATCAATCAAATCAATCCCATGTCCCAATGGTAAGTTATTTCATAAATCATTCTATTCAACTTTGAAACTTAAGGACACTTGAAACACATTCTCTCTGGTGCTGTATAGTCACTTAAAATCTCCACAGCTCCAAGACTTAAGCTACAGAAACAAAAGCTAAAGTCTGTTCACACTGAGTAGTTTTTCGTTATTTTCAGGAGTAATTACAGCTGCCCAGTATTAACTCTGATGTAAAGAGACTATCAAATCCAAAAGCCTGGTGTACACCACTATCAAGTACAAAGCTGTACAATGTACTTTGGTACAACTTACTTATGGGAAACGATTTATGGCTTTGCTCTGAGGTTGCTTCAAGTCCCACTAATGTAATGTTGTCAGTCTGCCTTTACATTTAATAATTTGAGTGCAGGCAGTTATAAAATCCTTAAGATAAAAATTTTCTTGATTTTTTGCTGCCTTACTCCTTATATCTTTGAGAAATGTTACTGTATCACTGCAGCCAAATGCATCACTATAGAACTGGGTCTAGAAATTCAGCCACACAAGTTTGCCTTCAAGCTGCCAAAAAAAAGTAGCACTCTGCATTTCCTCCTCTATGCCTACTTCAGTAAAGAACTGAAAGTGAACTCTGAAGAAACAAAACACCAAAAATCACCAAATTCATTACTGTTTCAGCCAAACTTTAAGTGTTGATGAAACTTAGTATGAAAAGTCCAAACAGAAAAGTGTGAAATAGCTTCACTTAAAAAGCAGCACTCAGTATAAGCTAAATTTATTTAAAACCTTCAAGTTCATAAAACATTTACACACGACTGATGTTCAGTGTCCTTGGCAGTGTATCTCCAAATATTAATAGCATACTTTTGCATATTACAAGACCTTGCAAATAACTTGTTCTACATTTTTAGGCATTATTGACCAATATAAAATTGATGCAGCATGCCTAGTGGGAAAATAGCCTTATTTCTGCAAACGGTCATGTCACTCATTAGTTTTTGGAAAATTAAAAATACTTGGTATTACTTTAGAGAGAACTAGTGTATTTTACTAACAGCTTCAGCATTAATGCACAAAGAGAATATTTAGCAATGTTCAAGTAGGAAAATGCTATAGAGTAGCAACATTTCATGATTCCACTGCAGGTCTCAGTATTAAGAAGGAGGAGGACAGCACTAAGAACCAATCACAAGAGACAAAACAAGTTTCATTCTTGAAACACAAGAACCATGTAAGAACAACCTCTGCCCAAGACTGTTCACACTGCCTTATAGAACCTTATAGTTGCTTTCAGAACTGGCTTTCAGTTGGTGCCTTCAAATGAGACAAATCTAAAAGCTGCAATTTAAGTCTTCAAACGAGAAATCCTCCCTCATTAAACTTGTTTTAAAATAAATGCAGAGAAAATAACTTCTACAAAGTAATACCCAGATACTATCATGAACCTTTAAACACATGAGTTCCCAATAAAGGCTGAATTTTTTTTTCTACCTAGTAAGATGATGATCTTTCAAATACAGCACATGTTGCAACACAGAATCTTAGAATAGTTTGGGTTGGAAGGGCTGTGGGCAGTGACACTTTTTATTAGACCAGGTTACAGAACTGACCTGGCTTTCATCCTTGCATTTACACCTTTGTAGACCAAGCCTCACTAATTATTGATTACATTTGGTCCTGCCACGGTTGTGTTCAATTCAGGTCATGAATAGAACATGACATACAAAACCATGCTTAGACCATTTGTGAGCTAGAAGTGGAGAACACAAGGTAAAGGGAGGTCTGGCACTTTTCAGCCTGCCCATTAAATTTTAAATGCAAGTAGTGGATACTCTGTCTCCAGAAGGTCCCTGAAGGCATCAGTGCTGTGAGATCAAAGGCTGCCAACCTTTCCAGTCAGCTCTTTCAGTAGGAAGGGACTGCAGGCAGCTGACCTTCCTCCCTCTGACAATGCACTTATTGTGTGCAAGCCTTTGGGGAAGCTAAGATGTACTGAATGGGAGTTTTACATCCATGCTCAGATTAGCAACTCACAATACCCTGTGCAGGCTCAGAACTAAACCCCAGAGCTTCACTAAAGGTGCACTGACAGGCCTTGCTCCTGGCCCTTGTTCTTCCAAAGGGCAGAGGAACAGGAACAGTAGAACTGATCCCACAGGATCAGCCTGCTCCTGGCTACAAGTTTGCTTTTGGAGCCCCACATGGTCCCATGGCTGCAGAGAAGTCTGGAGATGTGGCTGCAGGACCACGCACGAGACTGGGCAACAAACCTGGCTGGCAGTAACAAACACCAAATTCATAAGGAATCTGGAATTCCTTAAAATCCCAGCCCCAAAAATAACCCTTAAACAAGTTCTAAATTGTAGGAGCTCTTTATATTTTTTAAATATATAATGTATATATACGTCATGAGGAATAGAAGTTATTTGTACATCTCTGTATTACTATGGAGAGAAATAATTAAATTGCAGTTTAATTATGTATTTAGGCATTTTAAAATTCAAATCCAAAACTTTTCTAATCCAAACTTCGCTATTAACCCAGCTCAACCTGGATTACATTATCTAGATGTCTGCTTGTAGCATGCTTTTCATTTAAAAAACCTGACACTTCCATGAAACGAGTTCTTTTGAGGATTTCACATGGAGTTTTGGAAACTTCTCCCTGCCAGCTGGGAATTACAAATTAAGCAAAAGATGCTTTGTCCTTTCTGCTTTACTGTGTAACAGCCAAAGGAATGAAACTCTTGGAAAGCGTCAGCAGTTCATGGCAGTCTGGGCAGTCAAAAGTTTTCAGTTTCCTTGAGCAATACTAATACAACTTAAGAAGGCATCCCACAGGCAGCAAGAAGATAAACAATATTCCAAGAGGGAGAAAAACACTCTGAGCCATCCAACTTGATTATTCACAGAATACTCTCATGGCAGTCTGTGTTACAATGAATATTTCTGAAGTCTAAAATCCCAGCTGTAAGGCTCACACCATCAGGTGCTGCTCTCTTTAGCCACCTACGACACATCAGACTAAAATAATACATCTTTTTACTGACTGGAAAGTAATACAAGCCAGGCTGGTTTAATTATCACACTTCTTATTCCACTCAAATCACTACTGAACAGCTGTGCCATAATAATTTTGGAATATGCTTCCTCCAGCTTAACTCCCTAAATAGAAAGTTGCTAAAAATGCCTATCAATACCATGTAGAATTCACTTGGGAATGAAGGCAGATGATTCCTTCCATAAGCAGACTCCTGAAGTTCTAGAGCCTTAGATCCAAGACTATTTTCTAAATAAGGTGCAGGGAAAAAAGAAAACACAACAACAAACATCTAAAACTCAACAAAATCCACTATTGACAAAAGATTTCCCTCATGGGGAACAACAACATAAAAAGAGAAAGTGTGAAACAGTGCCAAACCCCCCAAAAATACTTCTCTTGGACATCATCATCAAGAAAGTAGGAAGCTGGTAGAAAGAAAGCATGTGTTCACTGAGAGATAGATAAAAACCTTACAATCTGCAAAAATTCTTGCACTAAAAATCACAATTCCCAAAATCCTATTCTCATTCTCCCAATAGGAAGGGAAAGCAGACAGGACTTGGGATGTTTCAAGTCCCAGCATAAAAAAAAAAAATTCTACTTTGTGGTATGGTTCCATCAGTAACACACAAGTAACTGCAGAGTTGGTTTCCAGGAGGCTACAGGGCTTAAGCAATTTAATTTCTATTGCTCTCATCAAAAGTCATCTTGCCCAGTTTCTGTTTGTTGTTTTTTGATAGCCAGGGAAGGATAAAACAAGGTGTTTTGATGGCATCAATTTTAGTAATATCTGGATGCAAGACTAGGGAGCTTTGTGACTAAAGTTTCCAGTTTCCTGCAAAGAGTATCACAAAGCAACTGAATCATACAATTCAAGTTGGAAAAGACCTCCAAGAGCATCAAGTCCAACCTCTGACTGATCAGCACCTTGTCAACTATGTCATGGCAATAAGTGCTATATCCAGCCTTTTCCTGAACATCTCCAGGAAACTGGACTCCACCATTTTCTTTAGGGAAAAAAAAAATCTAAGTAATTACCTCTGAGCAGTCATTCATCACTTAAAAGCTGAGACTAACAAGCCTAAGCAGATCTAGTAAAAAC
Source organism: Rhabdornis inornatus (assembly GCA_013397075.1). Lineage (NCBI taxonomy): Eukaryota > Metazoa > Chordata > Aves > Passeriformes > Rhabdornithidae > Rhabdornis > Rhabdornis inornatus. The sequence goes on from VWZS01000176.1 coordinate 29,022, forward strand.
TCAAAATTTCTTCCCCAGAAAGAGAAACAAAACTCCCTCACTGAGGAGAATATTCCCACACAGTGACAGTGTCTGGAGGATACAACCCAAATTCTATTACTTCTCTGCCACATATTCTGAAGTGAATGAATGAAATGAATAGTTTTTCTTTTACACAATGGAAAATTCTAGGTCATCCTCCATTCGGACAAATATATAAGGAGTAACAACTCACTCTCTGCACTGGTGCAGAAAGAGGTAAAGAATTAATGGGATAGGAGTATCTGCAAGCAGCTGCTCTGATGGTTTGCTCAAAAAGCACTGGAAGTGATTTAGACAAAGCACTTCTTCCATACCAGCTTCTTCTGTCCTCACCTCCTCCCTTTTTTCTTACAGTAGAATATGTAGAATACAAAAAAGATTTTGTGAGAATTTAGGTATTGGGGTTTTTTGGTGCTTTCTTGTTGGTTTTGGTTTAGTCCCCTCTTCTCCTGAGTTCCTTCACCCCCACCTCTTGTAAAGGCTATCAAAAAAAGGTGAAACCTTATTTTGTCCAAATCTGGATCACTCATGGCATTACAGTTGACAAAAAAAACAAAAAAACAAAAAAAAAGCAAAAAAACCAAAAAAAAACAAAAACAAAAACAAACAAACAAACAAAAACAAAAAAATTCCAATCATTCAAAATGGAAGTTTTTGGAAATGGAAATTTTTTAAGCTGTGGAAAAACAAGCAGAAAATAGCATGGCATAAGGAAGAGCCCGAGAATTAAAAAATCCTGTACTCCAGTCAAATACTGTTTTGCTGGATTAGTAATCTCCTATTCCTGAATCTGAGGAGGACTTGTATTATAATCTTCTCCCCTCAGTTCATCAGCCTGAAGCTGCAACCACCATTCACTTAACAGCATCTGCAATATACTCCTAATAAAACTCCTTCCCCCTAAATGCTTCCCACTCAGAACCGTGCCTCCATTTCCCAGCTGTATAATTCAATATGCAGTAAAGACTTCTTGTTAATCCATTTATCAAAACACCACGAAACAAAGCAAATCCATATTCAGGACACTTCAATGTGATTGGTTTTATATGTGAGATTATGTCAATGATTAGCCACAAAAAGTCTGATTGGCAAGACACCCTCAATCAGTTTTATTTGGCAATTGATTTGCAAGGCTTACCCTGGTACATGATAAACTTACCCTGTTACATTACAAGGCATTTTTTAATTTTCACACACCCTGGAGTCTTTTCTTCTTTGCTGATTTTTTTCACTCTGTACTGTCGGATCTCTCGCACCAATGTATAAAAAGCATCCTCCACTCTCTGCATTGTAAAACACAACTCCTTAAAAATCGCTTTGTTAATGATGGAGACAAACTGGGACACCCACAGAAGGGAAAAAAACCACAACAAAACCATTGAAATTATGAGCTTTACTTGAGAGAAGTATATGGAGCTTCATTTATGTATCTAAAATGCTGGCCTTGCTCATTTGCTGCTTGATAAATACTTAATTCAACATTTATTGATTACCAATTATTGTGAATATCTACACTTCAAGCCCTGCTTTTCTTCTATGCATGATAACACTGAGCCTAAAAAAAGATTAAGACTTACTTACTTTCTTCTATTGCTGAAAATGATGCTGCTTGTGTTACTGAATCTATTCCCACATTTCTGTAGGCATGGATGTATACAGGAGGCACAAAACCTTATTAGATTGTGAACTGGGGAGTGCTTATGAACACACATAGTTAAACCACCCACTTGCAGTTCTGAGCCAAAGTGAGAACATGTTTGGGCAAAGAAAAGCAAGCTCCTTTATGTTCTGTTCTTTAGGTAAGAAGGGCAACTTTGCAAAAATCTGTGGATCAAGCTAACAAAGTATTAAAAAAGTCCTTCCAGGTGATTTCCTAAGTGGTTATAAAGAAATAAAAGTACTAAACTTGGAGCAGTGTTGTTTTTAAAGCCACTACTTTACAAAGCCAGCACTGTGCTATTAAATTTAGGAGAAGTGGTACCTCAGCCACGACAGCAAATGTTGATTATTGTAATCTTTAAGAGCTTTGTTACATCTACAAGACACACCTGGTCTGTTCTTCTGGGCCAGACTCAACAACCACAAGGGTGCCATCATAACAACTAAATGCAAACAACCTCTGTAGTTCAGCTGCTCAGATTTTAATCTGCTGCAGAAATGCTCCCTGTGTTCCAGGGATGAGAGCTACATGTTTTACTTCTCTGGTCTTATACCTTACTTTTCTGCAGCTCTGCATTTAGGCAACTTGGATATGACACCACAAGCATTTTAAAAAAAAAAAAAAGTATGGAGACTGAAGACATCTTTAACCAAATACAATATAAAGAAATACAGCACCAGCTCTAAGTTGTAATATTTCAAAATTTGTGTACCGGTGAATAAATTTAAGGATTTAGATCAGTCTGTGAGGATGTTCTTATCAGAACAAGATGAAAAATGTTCCACTGCAGCTTTTGAAGGAGAGAGCTAATCTCTCTGTCCTCTGCCTTACTATCAGTCTCAGTACTTCTCTCCTCAATTAGATCAACAGGGCTGCTAATTTAATACAAACTCATCATTTGAAAATAAAACCAGAACACACTGATGGCCGTGGTAAGCAGCACAACCACTTCAGCCCCAAAGCTTTATTACTACCAAAGGACAGTCTGGGCTTTTATTTGGCAGATTTCCCATAAATTCTCTCTCCATTTCATCTTTGTATTATGCACTGAATAATAGAAGCCAGTGAGCATTTACTGTCACAATTTCTGGGTCATTTTGCATGACCTGTGCCACAGGTTATCACACTGAACACTTATTTTTAACACACTGCTGCTTATCTGAGGGTTCTTCTGAACTACAACCTCTTCAATTTGAGAATTAAATTAATTAGATTTATGTCTTGGATTTCCCTATATATACATAATGTGTCTTCTTAGGATGTAGTAAAGTACGGACAAGTCTTACATTCCAGGTCTGACAGGTTGCAAAATGTAAAGAAAGCCACTAAAATGGGCAAAATCCAAGTAAAGCTCATACTTCCGTTTTTTTCTGGAAGGAATGGAAGTTTCTTTCTGAATTAAAGATTGATCAGCTGCTATGTGCCAAAGCACAGGCTGTACAAGAATCAACATTTTTGCAAATCTACTGTTTTGCAGCAGAAAGATGTAATTTGATTATGGAGCTTTCACATGAAAAATTAGGTAACAATTGTTGAGCCAACATTTATTGCCAACTTTCCCATCACCAACAGGAGCTGTAATTTGCTTTAGCAATGCAGAGAGATGGAAAGACAGTGAGAAAAGAAATTGCTATTACTTCCACCACCAAGATTAGACTTATGAACTCTGCTCAAAGAGATTTTTCTGAAAGAAAATCTGGACAAGCACACATTTGTTTATATCATTAGCACAAGGTGACATTATAAGGACCCAGATGCCAATCCTACCAACTTAAATAATTTTAATACCAATTTAACACTCTCTAGTATTTTTTTCCTTCAGTAAGAAATGACCATACATATAAAATGGGACTAACCAATCCTTTTAGCTGTCAGAGCTGGAAGCAAAAATACCCTTCAGCAGTTATTAAAAACTTCAAAATCTAAACAGCTCAAGGAACCCAGGACCTTGAAGCAATGTTTTTGAGGTGCTTTTGCCTCCTGAATGACAGTCAAACATTCAATTTAAAATATGACCATGTGCAAAGAAAGGCTGTTTCAAACACAGACCAAAGTATCCCAAACAGGAATTTTCACAAGTTCTACTTCTGTAGCACTTAAAGAAACCTAATGAAAGTTAGCCCTGACAACTCAAAACTGTTCTGTGCCCATCCTTAAACAATTGATCACAGCTGATCTCCTAAAAGCAACCAAAACTTTATTCCCATGGAGCTTTGTCCTTGGGGGAGGAATAAGCTTTTTTAGAAAAGTTCCAACTTACAACAGGCAAGTGACATGAAAAAATTCAACCCCCAGTGTAAAAAGTCTGACCAAGTTAAAACTCATTGAAAACAAAACTTTAAGGTGAAGGCTCCTTTTACACAGGAGCTGGATTAAAGATGGCTTGGAGTGATACAACACCATTAAACAGATATGACAAACTCCTAAAAAATGGTTCAAGCCGACTAAGTTATCAGTTGGCCATGAATTTTAACAGAGATGTAGTAGTGAATTTCTGTAAATACTGCCCCAGCTACTTCACCACACCAGGCACAGGTTCTCAACTTAGTCTGATGACAAGGCTGAGGCCTAAGCCACTGTACATCAACAGCTGAAATAACCAAAATGCTTTTTTGACAGCATTCTGGTGATTTAGGTCAACTTCTTCATTACACACTCCAAAAGTGTGTTTAAGCATATATTCTAAATAATGAGACCTCAAACTTTGGGAAATCCTTTACTATGCTTGCAATAATGCTCATTCATCTGCTTTTCCTGTGAATCCAATACCAGCAGCAAAGCTGAAATGTTCCAAGGGAAACAAAGCCCTACAGTCAAACCATATTGGAGCTACAGCCTTACAGCTTTGCCCTGTGGAATTCCCAGGCAAGGAGAAGCCCAATAAAGAATAGCAGGTGAAGCTTTGGTGGGGATAAATCCAATTTGTTCCTCATCTCTCACTGATATTATTGATAATATTGGGAGCTACATGCTCATGTACACAGGGAAGAACCTGAATATAAAGCTTATGTCAAACAGAGAAAAGCAAAATTAGCAATCAAAATAAACCTAAGCCATTCATCCTCCTCCTCCACGAGGATTGTGAAAGGATGAGTAAATGCTCATGGCACTACAAAACCACCAGTACTGCCACTTGCTTACATTCAGGAACAGGACTATCAGTATTTCTCATAAATTACATTATACTGATTTTGGTCATTGGTGTAACTGAAAGTAATAATCTGTAGCCTTATGCCCAAGTTGTAGGGCCCACTAAGGCGAGGTTTCACTGATGAATGCAATTATTAATCTGAAAATTCAGACGGATTTGGCTTAAAATACAATCTTCTTGCTGTGAGTTGAAGTTCACATCTTTATCTCAGTCAGAACCCAAACACACTAACTTCTAGAACAACTTATTTCTGTATTTCAATTTTCTTCTCTTTTCTGTCTCTGCCTATCAATTTTTGAAAATCTTAAAAACTTAGTTGAACTGAGACATTATCCTGCATGAGCATGCAATGCCATCCTTTTAAAAAAGTGCCTTGGCAATCAAAAAAAGTCTATTCTGACAACTCCCTCCCATTTCCACCTTCCCAGTTTCCTTCTGCAGAAACATTTCTGATTCCCTCTGAGCTCCAGCTCAGGGAACTGGGCATAGGAAAGGGCAGAGGCAGGAAAATTGTGCCTTTCAGCAGGGCATTAGTGATGATGTTTCCATGTGGTGGAAGGTGAGGACAGGAATGGAAAAGAAAGTTCCTACTTCTAAATGTTCATGGCAAACTTCCCACAGTCCCCAGAAGACCACCAGCTGCATCTGTTTATACTTGGAAGTTCTCCATGAGGACAGAGAGCACCAGAGTTTTATTTATATATTGACTTTTAGACAGAGTGAATAAAACAATAGCCCATGGGCCATATGCAGCTCACACAATGCTTTGACTCCCCTAATTTAAAATCACTTTTGAAGAAGGTGTGTGTGTATATATATGTTTATATATACAGACAGTGGGACTGAAAAATCATTCTGTGCACATACACGTCTATATACAATCACATACACTAATATTTAGATCCTCTTGCTATAACTAAATTCCAGTTCTTTCTCCATTGCCCTTCTCAAAAATATTTTATTTACATGGCATCTTATGAAGGAATTTCATAGCACATGCTCTGAACAGCACTGGGAAAGAATCAGCAGCCATCCCTAGTGGTGCCAACTTTTTTAATCCAACAGATTCTAAACAGTCCACTGGGCATCTTTATTTTAAAATATCCCTTTTAATAGAAGTGGCTAAACAAAAGGAATATTTCCCCAACAAAGCCTGATGCTGTAAAAGACAGACTGAACAAAGTAAAACCTAGATGTTGGTGCAGCACCTCTATTGTTTCAAACATTAAGTGTAATTTCAGAGTTATTTTTTCACCCTCCTATCTCCATGACAGCCACTAATACAGCACCTTCCAAACAAAGCCACTGTCATTATTCAGTTCACTTTTAATGCACCCTTCTTCAGGGCACTCATGTGGCCTAATTTATTCTGTCATTCAAGTTTGGTAATTCTGCTTTGGTTTTTTTAATCCTACCTGACAGAGACTTTCTTTGTTAACAGAAGTTAGCATTGCTTTGTGAAGTTTTACTAATTAGCCCAGGTTTCAACTTGTCAAAAACTTGGGTCGGTGGAGCAAGTTTGCACTAATAAAATATTCATTTCTCAGATCCAAAAATACCTTACAAGCTATGAGGAAATTCTGCCAAGTGATGTAGCTGGATCTCTACAGAAATTCTGTGCAGTTACTCAAACTGCAGCATTCTGCCCTTATTTACCTCCTGAATTCCTGCTTCACAACCTGCACATAACACTTCTGATCACGCAGAGTACGAGCCACTCAGGCCTGATCTAATTTGTACTGACAGTAGAATCTTTGCTCTTAAAAGAGAAACCACCAACCAGCATTTTTAAAGATTGCTTTCTTTCAGAAGTACTGAACCAGTTCCACCTCTATCCATAGAGTTTCTCTTCTCCTGAAAGCTCAGATGTGCCACTCTGTCACCTGTATCCTCACACAGCCCAAGAGAGGCACTGAAAGGACCAGTGAGCCACAATAAACCAACAGTGAGCTCTCCAGTCTTAGGAAAAGTATCATTTTACACAAAAAAAATAATTCAGGAATTTCAGAAATAGCCTTAAGGTCAATTACTTAGGTGTATCAAGCATGTCCCCCTAATTAGAGAATCAATGCCTCAAGTAAAAATTCCTTTGATATTAATGAAAACACTTAAACCAGAATAAACTAATTAGCTGTTTGTCTGTTTAATCCTCATGCTGAGAGAAAGAAAGCATTTCACCTCTAAGCAGAAGTGCTTTTATTGTATTAAAACCTCTCACAAGATTAAGAATACTGCACCACGTGACAGAGGAGAGCAACAGCAGGCCAGGTCTACTCTGAGTCTGCCCCACTTGAAGCCAATCAACCACTCATCAATAAACAATTAACAATTATATGCAAGTTGACAGAAAGAAGAAACACCCCAAGGATTTCCAATCTGCAGGAATGCATCCATTGATATGACTAAGCAAATGTCAATGCCTGGAATAATTAACATAATGGTAATTCAGGTGAGAGCTCTGCCTTTGCAGCTGGGAAGTTTTGAGCTTTACCTGTCTTGTCTTTGCTGATGTTTCAATGAAAGGAATTCCATAACTTCTTGCTAAATCCTGAGCTTGTTTTGTGTCTACTGTTCTGGAAGGCAAATCACATTTGTTTCCTACTAGCACCATTGGGACATCTTCTGAGTCTTTAACTCTCTTTATTTGTTCCCTAAAAACAAAGAAAAAGATTGCATTTAACAAGTATTAATAGTTTATATGGTAGATTTTAAAAACAGTTAGAACATTAAATTAACCGAGTCAAACATCATTCTTTATGTTAATCTACGAAACATGCAGTATGGGAAGCTAATAAAAAATAAATTGACCAACTGACCAATCCAAATCAATCATTTAGCATTTTACTAAATAAAAACAAACCAACCAACCAACCAAACGCCTGACATCTCACAAGCTACTAGAGATGTTAATGTCATTACACTGGGGTGGTTTTTTTTGCTGCTGTTTTTTGTTTGGTTTTTTACTTTTTTGTTTGGGTTTTTTACTTTTTACCAGCTACTACCAGAATAAGCTTAATAAACTCTGGTATTAATCTTAATATTTACCTCTCATATTCAACACTCATAATACTCAATTCATTTTGGCCAAAATACTGCCAAAAGCTCCATGTCTGCTGTCTTGATTTTGATTTGGTTTTGGGGGTAGATTGTGATTTTATTTTGTTCTTTAATTAAAGACAGCATTAAAAAATCTGCATTTAGGGGGTTTAAAACTTTGAAGACCACTGGTCAGGCTCTCTACAGAGAAAAATTTTAAGAGTCCTTTCAAGCACTAGTAAGAAAGCATCTTGAAAGATGTTAGACATACTTGTGAAGAATCTTGAATAAAAATCATTAACTTCATTACTTTTGCCTTCCCAAATAATCTAGTAGTGTGTTAATTAATATAGACACTGTTTCCAGCTCTTTATGATTGTTCTGCTTCAAGCCCGGAATGTCACCCACAGGTCTGTCAATGCACAGAAGAAATTCCAGCACTCAACTCCCAACGCTCTTTGAAATAAACTGTGAAGGTCTTATGCAAATCTGCAACTCTCTTTCAAACCAAGAATTCCTCATGGAAACCTCTATGCTCCTTCTTCCCCTTACAGCAACATCTTTCTTGCCTTTTTCCCTTCCTCCTCTAAACCCACAGGAAACCTGTTTGTGATACTATTATTATTGTTGTTGTTATTGTAATTATTATTACACCTAACAGTGGACAGATTAACACATGTTTAGGGCTAACCTTAGGCTGATGCTGATGAACTCAGTGATATTTGGTGGGAATTGCATTGGCTTCTAATAGAACACCCAGGGACAATTCAGGGTAACAGTAAGGTAAAGGTACTAAGTTATAAGTGATCTGCTATGGTAATCACCAGAGATAGCTTCTATTTCTAAATTAGTGTAATTGACAAAGAAAGCATGAGTTGGAATTCTTAACTAATTATTTAAAAGAAGATAATATGAAGAAATTAGTAACAGTTTGTTTTTACTGTCATTTTGGAGCTCTAGTTTTGTGTGTCTGTCCTCAGGCATCAAGGCTCACACAGATTATTCTTCTCACAATATTCCCCAAGTATTTCTCCCTCCAGCCCCAAACAAAACCAGCAACTGACATTATTGTCTGTACAATTACAACAGCTTCAGTTTTTCCGTCTTAGCTAATGATTTTATCAATGGAATGGACAGAATTTATGTTTGGGTAAATTTTGACTCAAAATACTAAGTCACAATAATTTACACCTCATTTATGAGCGAGGGAGATCTTCAGATTACCCAAAATTCTAGATAAGAGATGCACAAATAAGTTGCAATCTTGTTAATTTTCAGATTTTCCCTATTTCATGAGAGATCACTGTATTATCCAGAGGAAAACGAGCCCCCTGTCCACCTAATAAAAGAGCTGGTGGATTATCTCTTCATATACACACCTATAATGGTGAATATCTTCAAAAGACTTGGTATTGTTTATAGCAAACACACACAGGAAGCCTTCCCCTGTTCTCATATACTGGTCCCTCATTGCACTGTATTCTTCTTGACCTGCTGTATCAAGAATATCCAAGAGACAGGTTTCTCCATCAATTACTACTTGCTTCCTGTAGGAATCCTAGGGAAAAAGAATAAACCTTGGTTAACCACAAACAAGTAAGGTTTTGAACATCAGTAAATCTGGAGATAATCAAATTACTTACCAGCAGTAAGAGTGACTGAAAAGGTTTGACTGTGCTTAAGCTTGTTCAATCTACTAATTTTTTCAACTACAATTTGTCTCTCATTCTGTGCTACAAGAATGCACAAAATAATAAACCAGAAAGAACACACAGGTAAGACAGCTCCAAAAATCTTTGCCACTGAAAAGGAAGTGAAGAATAAATAGCCTTCAGTGTTTGAGACAGGAAATCTGTTCTGTATGCTGGAGCAGGTGTGTATAATGATATCTGTTATTAAGTTATAAAAGTTGAGCTAATATATTTGAAATTCAAGCTTTTCAGCCAGGACAGACCAACAGAGCCATATTAAAACCCTGATGGGCTGGTTCACAGAGATGTCAGAACAAATTATTTCAATGCTATCAAATCTAAGCTTTCAGGTCACTGACTCAAGTGGCTAAAATCTGTACAAAGTCCCACCAGCTAGATTTTATTACATCCCTGTTTTGGTGCCAGGCCTCTATGAGTACACAGCTTTAGCAGTAAGAAGGTGAGCATTACATGCCCAGTAACTCCTATCAACACCTCTGTGTTTGAAATAAAGCCATGGCAATGAGTTTGGAAAAGGTGTCATCAACCAGCACCGTGAATTATTCCCAGTAAGTAGCCCTTGTAACAAATAACAGGTATGAAGACAAACTCCTGCTATCACCTTTCAGCTTCCTCAGCTAGAGATTAACAAATCATTGCTGCTGTTCTGACACTACACAGGAACAAACCGAAGCTACTGGGAAGGGAATTAAAGAATCAAAGTTGCAGTTGCAGCCAGCTGCGAAGTGAATTCAGAACAACCTTTCTTCCTTTGTACCCATTTTTGGGCACAGTACACCTACTCCTAGGCACTTTCTATCCACTTGTAATTTTACAAAAGACTCTCTTCTTTCCTGTTGCTCATGCTAAGAAACAAGCAGGAAAGAATTGTAAAAAACCCAGTATTTTAAACAAAACCAACTCTGTAATATCACATTTACTGTTAAATCCAGGCTCACAATATCAGGTAAAACAGTATTTACAGTTTACCTTAAAAATAAAAGTTTGCCTCCAACATGATTTTGGGACTATTTGTTTCACAGAAGTGCAAATTCAGTGTTCAGGTAGTGGGTAAGTCACTTCATAAACTTATAAGCCATGTTTAAATATTGATATATCTGAGAAACACACAAGCTTCAACGCATTCTAAAATAAAGTTAATATTCTATGTTGCTGCTTAAAGAGAAAAAAAAAATTACAAAAAAACCCCCAAAATCTAAGGACACATCTTCATTCCAACACTTCTATTCAAGAGCAGATCCCTCACGTCCTAGGATACCTTTATCACAGTCCTAGCAGAACTTCTATCATTACACCAGAGACATTTACAAAGCTTGCATTTTCTCTTCTTGCAATTTGACTGCTAGTTCAAAAACATGAAAAGCAGTTCTTGAAAAGCCTGTACTATTCCTTTCCATCTTAAGGACTTCAAAGGGAAAGAAATTCCCCTCAACTGAGCTGTAAACAAAAGCTCTAAGTAACTTTCATCAAAGAACATCATTTTTAGGAGAAAAGAAAATCGCTTTTAAGAACTGCCCACCATGTTACCAGCAGCAGCCAAGACGCACCAGCATAAAATACAGCACAGATACAAAATTCACTATTTTGAGGTGCTAAGTTGCTTTGCCACTTTTAGGGAGAAAATCTTTGTGACTACCTAGCAAGGGGATTTGAAGCAGAATGAAAAGAAAGATGCAGGAGAGAAAACTGAAGCTTATGACTTCCAGACAAGTGAAATAAAAAAAAAATTGATTTTTGGCCTTCTTTCCCCTCCTCCTTGCAAAACATCAAGCCTGAAATCACATTTGACACTATTAAGTAAAAACAAAATGCAAACTAGAAATAATGCAAGCTAGAAGATTAATTCCTGATTCTTGCCCAGCTTCAAATGTGAAATTCCAGTTTTTCCCCAGTATACAGTATGTAACTTTAAAAAATCTCATTGATCACTTAACCTGCTTCTATCGGCCTTTTGCAAGCCATAAAAAACAGAAAGAATTATGCTAAAAGAGTAATAATTCCATCTGCTCCCAAGCACTGATAAGAAAATGTGATATGAAATCTCAGCTTTACACTACACACGGAATTTAGCTAAAAAAACCCCAGTGCTTAATAAATCCCATCTAGGCAAGTAATTATTACTCCACAAAACTCCATTACAGCAAAGATTTAATGCTAAAATATCACAGCTGCTGAGACTAAGCTATTACTAAATATTAGTGCTTGTTTCACGAGGGCACAGGTCATTTAAGAACACGGACCTAAATATCAGTATTCCTAAATCAGCCAAGGGATTTGGCTAATCCAATTTCAAAACCTCTGACAAGCAGCTAGGAAAGCTGCTCTTGCTCTGGGACGTTTAAAAGACAGCACATATTTAAGGGTGAAATGCCCTGAAAGTGTAAAAGATCTAAAAATGAAAGAAATCCAAGTGATCACAATTAAGATTTACTCAAACCTCGGCCGGTAGAGGGCAGTGCCCCAACTGCTCAGGCCAGATTTACAATGGTTGCTACACATTCAATTTAAAATAAAACACTTAAAATTACTTGGCTATAAATCCTTGCTCAGACATCTCCTTCAAATAAAGCACTGGACTGTGAAACACACAAAGCATCGATTTCTGAAAAACTGCAGCCACCCTAACACTCATTTTCAGTCCTCCCCCTGCCCTGCCATCTGCTGTGCTCCGATTTAAGTAATAAAACACTCAAGGCAGGCCCTGAAACTCGACGTTTTCCAACCAGGTTCTTTGTTGAATCATTAGGTTTATTCCACCAAAATACAGCAGCAAAATTAACATTGTAAAGGCACCTGTGATTAAGCAATTAGTGTGGCTTTTCCTCTGCTGCACCCTATAATGTCTTCACAACATGAGAATTTTAGAAGTGTGGAGTTTCATTCTGTTAATCACAAGAAATATTTAAAATTATTCAGTAACTGTGTAGTTATGAAATATACCATGAACAACAAACACTAAACTATCTTCTCTATCTTACCCCAAATTATTTAGCTTGATTATCTGCAGGGAAAATGAGTATTCTGCTGTATGGCACTGAAAGAAACAGTAGTAAGTGGCAAACAACAGCAGTGACACTACTGAACTATCCTAATGATTTATCAGTCAAGGCAATTTTAGCCTTATCTCCTCATACTGCCTAAAATCCACTCCACAGCCACTGTTCTTTGATCAGCATCACAACTGCACCTATACAAGAAGCATCACCAACCCTTCTCAACCAAGTGGGATTCTACCCAAGCATGAACTGGAGCATTTAGACACAATTTTTATTTTTGTCTGCCACTCCAAATCACAGCCTTCCCTTGCTGGCACTGAATTATTGCTTACCCACACGTGAGCATACACAAGGCCAGTTACCAGGAGGAGGAAGATACAGTTTCCGTCCTCGAGGTCTCAGAATTTACGAGATAAGAACAGAATCTAGTAGACAAGAATTTGAAAAAGGAGCAGAAATGAATGCTGCTGCATGTGACAAGCTGTGGATGCTGGCAAAACCTATTAGGCTGCTTAACAACCATTAATTTGGTGTCATTCTTAAAGAACACACAGATTCTGGACCACAGCACTGAATTTGTGGCTGCCCCATCCCTGGAAATGGCCAAGGACAGGTTGGACAGGACTTGGAGCACTCCGGTCTAGTGAAAGGTGTCCCTGCCCATGGGAACAGGATGATCTTTAAGGTCCCCTCCAACCCAAACGAGTCTATGATTCCATGAATAAAAGACACAGTTCTGGGATTTTCAGGTTCATTCTATAAGGAATTCTATTTTCATTTTATTATTTTACATTTAAAATGTATTTAATGTCCCTCAAATCACTCAGCTGGTTCAATAGCAAAATCCCTCAAGTACTCCAGGAATACTGGTGTTTAAGTTTCTGTGTTCCTAAATTGTTTACACAGTGACAACTTATAAGATGGAACCTGCACAGCACCTTCTGCAGTGCTTAAACACACCTCTAACATAATAGAAACCCAGGTAATTATGAACAAGCATCAAAGACCAACAGCCTCCAAAGGTCTTTTTGCAGGAAAAAGTAAAACCCCACTTGGCTTGTTCCTCTCAGCAAGTTTTGTGTGATTTTAAAGAGTGTTTGGAGTTGTAAGACTCCATATCTTAGTCATTGAAAGAGCTGCTCTGCTGGTGTATGTCAGAGTTTTCTGCACAGGTCTAGTCACAAAACCTTCTGCAAGCAAGATGTTATTTGGCCATGAAAGAGACAGACAAGAAGAATGAACACAGGCACATGAAACAACCCCAAGTCAACACATCTCTGTTTGGGCTCAGGCCCTCACTAAATTTGTGCCACCTCGGGGCACTGGCTCCTCTTGCTTGTGTCTCCCTGAAAATTACTACCTACACACTTCCCAAGTCCCCATTTTAAGCCCAGATTTAAACCCTTGTGACTCCTTCAAGCGAGCCTGGAAGTGCCTTGCTGGATGAATATATAAATGAAGTCATGAGATGCACAGCTTCAGCGCTGGGAACATAAAAACCTGGGCTAAGTTATGGTGTCATTTCTCCTTTTATAGAGTCTGAGGTTGTTACATGCAATGATCCACACGAGATTTCAGACACCAGTATTTTTCTTATATTTAAAAGGCAGAGCTTGCCTGCTCATTATAAACCTTTAAAACAGCACAACTTTGAAAGCTTGAATACAATTTCAAACTTCGAGGTACTGAGCCATGTATTTCAAAGAACCCATTCCAGAAGCTATCCTGTAACATTTTCTCTAGATAGGGAAACACGCACTGGTGTGTTTAAACAGAGAAAAAATAGAACAAAACAGGCTCCAATTTTTGCTTCATCCACTGTAACATACCAGGACACATTTCTCCCTGTGTGTGAAACAGATCCCAGTGATAGGAGCTGAGAAAGGCTGGCACGCACATTTCACAACCACTAATTTTCCTTCTTATCAGAGGAAAAACGTCCCATTTAAGAGGTTGCACAAAGCTATGAAGAGTTACACCAACCATTTGCAAGTGAGTTTGCAAATACTTTATCAAGGAGATCCTAGCATCCAAACTGCCCAAGGATACATGGCAATTAACACCGCGATATTAACTGATCAAAACTGGTAATTTTTTACTGCAGTTGCTGTTCCACAGCCAAGCACAGAAATTCTTTCTCCAATGCAGACTATTATCTCTGAGCTCTTTTCACTATAAAGCCCTGTCCTTGTGGTAAGCGTCCAAAGCAAACAAGCACCATTATTAACTGATAATCTCCCCTCACAAAAAGTAGGAGATGAAAGTGTTTACCTCTATTGTGGGGTCATATTCATCCACAAAGTGATTCTGGATTAGCTGTATTGTCAAGGCGCTCTTGCCTACACCACCAGCTCCAACCACCACAAGTTTATACTCTGTCATTTTTTAGCAGACCTGATGACAAAGAAACCAACATTAAGCAGAGCTGGGCTCCCGCTAACGAGGATGCTGCCGGTGCCTTCTCATTCAGCGTCAGGATCCTCTACTATTACCGGGAAGCAGCTCCCTCCCTGCAAGACAAGACAAAACGGGATGAGGGAATGCTGCTCCTCCAATGTTACACACACAGGGAATGCAGAGCGGGCACTCGGCCGACAGGCAGCGGTCACACACGGGATTAAAGGAACATGAAATAAGTAAAAAAATACATTAAAAAGGCACTGGATTCCGGGAAAAGCCAAAAGAGTATTTCGTGCAGGGAATTAATCCGTGCAGGGATTTAGTTCCCCGCTGCTTCCTCCTGGTGCCTCCCGGAGCCCGCCCGGGTTTCCCGGAGAGTCCCAGCTCCCCTCGGGATGAAGCTGAGAGCCGGGAACGCGCCTCCCGTGCCCGGACAGGAGACAGGGCGAGCACGGCTTCCCCCGGCGGCTTCCCCCACACAGTTTAGGGTGGGTTTTATTCCATTT